>CM076581.1:349615872-349797917 GCA_034641835.2 Pinus albicaulis | reverse complement strand
CTGTTGCACTGAAAATTGTCACCTTGAAATTTTGTTGTCCATATGAGCTCATTATCACTCATAATTTCATCCTTTGCAAGTCTTAAAACATCAGTTCCTCATGTCAAGCCTTGAAAATAAGAGAAAAGCTCTCAAAAGTCTCTAAAACTTTGGTATCGCACTTTCTCTTTGTCTTACATGCGGTCTCGCACCTAATGGTCACGTCTCTTGCATACTTGACTGCAATTTCTCTGTGTTAAGGGTGAAGACCCTTGTAAAACATTAAAAAGACACAAGTAAACTAAAAAAGCTCACTTTCAGTCATTTTTAGAAGCTTCTGGAAGGAATCTTGCGGTGGCAAGTCCGCTCTTTTCAGGTTCATGTATCACATGCCTTAAGGAGCTAACCCATTGATGCAAGGATCTTATCCCTTTGAAGGAGGATTCTATCCCTTCATAGGTGGAAATATAACCTCCTCTTTTGCACTATAAAAAGAGGCATAGGGCAGCCTCAAAGGGTTACTAAGGGACTAAACAATTGATGAGTTCAAGCTTTAGTGTTATTTGAGGTAAAGTGCTGTTGGAACTTAGACTCCTTTAGCTAAGATTTTATGAGGAAAGATTACATACCTGTATGTATCTCGGTTGGAAGAGTGCAAGGCTTGTCAGAGTAAAGGAAATTCCTGCTTTGGACCCCAGGAAGACCTGTTCAACATCAAGGCTGAAAAGGTTGTAAGGTTCTTCTTACTATTCAAAGTTAATACAAATAAGTTTGTTTTTCTCAATAAGCTGTCAATTGATTGTTTATTTTATGGATTCCTTGATCACCATAATAGATATGATTTATGAATATATGCTATGCAGGTGCTATTTGATTTTTGTTTTTTTGTGATTGCAGATCTTTGAAGATAACTCTTTCGGGCGACTGAAGGATGACTATTACAAACAAGCGTTGGATCAAGGTAGGATCATAACACCTTTGTAGCATTTAATTATAAATCGTGATATATCTAGAGAAAGATAGATTTAATTGTCTGTTTGTTTCTAGACTATCTTCTGATACTAGGGAGATCGGTCTTGTCTGCAAGATCGATTTATCCGGCCAACAAATTGGCGACTCTACTTGGGAAAGAATTTTATTTTTGGTTTTTCTTTTATTTTGACTTGAGAAAATGGTTTTTTCTGGTTTTTGATTGATGTATAATGGCTTGGGTAGCTTAGTTTTACTTTTCTTTCAGAATTTTTAAGAACTTTTTGTTTTTCTTGAAGTTTATTAGGGACCGCACTTTGTCTTCACACACAGTGCAAGCATCTCCGCACTTTCCTTGAGTAACCAATGCGAGACTGCACCTATTTTCTCTGGAGCCTGTGGAACCTGTCAATTTTCTAAAAACTTAAGATTTCTCCTTCCAGTTTTAGTTTAGATTTAATTTAGGATTCTTAGCATCTACCCAGATCTGTATTTTTCTATCAAAAAGCCTTGTTTATGAGTTTCTTTCAGCAAATTTTTCATCTCATCAATCTCCGTTAATTTAATTGGGTGTTTTGAGTCTCTTTTTTTAGAAACTCTTAATTTTATTTCCTTTGGTCATTACTTGGAGGTTTGACTCGGTCTTTTCACAATTTTGCATCTTTTTGTTTTTGTTTTTGCTAAATTGTGTATGAGTGTTAATTGCCTTTGAGTGTTTTATTTTTTGATCTTTGGAACTCTCACCGAATTTTCTTTACTTACACTTGATTGGTTCTTAGATTACATTATAATCATATTGTTTTTGAGAATTCTCTTGCATAGATCACATTTTCATAATTAGAATTCACATTTTCAGAATATGAATGAAAAATGTGCATAGATTACATTTGCATATTTTTCAAGTGAATTGTGCATAGATTACAACTGCATAGTTTACATTCTGAAAAATCAATTGTAGATTTAGATTAGTTTTCTTTAATTTGAATTTAGATGTTTTTATGCTTGCTTTAAAAACAAAAAAATAAACAAAATATGGAATTGATTAGCATTAGTTTTTCTTAATGAAATTAGTGCATTAGAGAATTTGTTATATTTTCTCTTATTTATCAATTTTTGCATTTTTGGAAGTGAATGGAAACTCTCTCCCTACTTTAGTTAGGATTCATCGAATTGAAAATATTACATTATCATATTCGATTTAATTCAGTTTTGGGTCGGGTCATAACACCATTGGTTTCATATCCATTTACCCTTTGAGTAATAACAACCTAAATAACACAGCGCTTAATTAAAATTCATCTAGTAATTTTTACATTTTTAGGGCTCTTTCCACCAATCTAGCTCAAGATTAGTGCTTTGGAATAGGTTGTAGTTAACTTTCAAAAGCAACTAAAACAAACAAGTAGTCGATCTTGCGATAGGAAAAATTCCAATTGTTGCATGTATGCTCTGGGAAGCTCCTCCTAAAGGAGTCAAGCACGAGATCATATCCGAACCAGTGAGGTAATCAATCCTTCCTCATCGGGAACGATAGAAGATATACACATATTAACAATGGTAAACCTCGGATTGACCATTTTCGAGGAGCCTGGGGTCACTTTTCGGTAAACCTTGGATTATGTCAAGGAGCCTTCAAGGGATTGAGCTTTGTTACTCTGCCCTTGCGTGTGTATCTGATCGTAGACTTTTCCCCCAGGTATATTTGTTTCTGTTGGTAACCTTAGTGGCCATAATCTATAGGATTCTTTCCGAAGGTGACGGTGGAGGGAAGATCCCACTGTACCTAGAGCAGACGTCGACTAGACTCACTTGGACTCTCGAGAGGGTTATCTTCACTCGAGATGGCATAGTGGAGAAACTTGCACTGGTCTGTTTCATTAAGCAGGTTGTCGGGGTAACTGTTCCAACCGCCATTTCTGCATTAAAATTCTATGATGTTGGATTTCATCACCAACTAGTGTTTTTAGTTCGGGAATCTACTGTTAGTGTGTGGTTTGACTCCTAGATTTGATAGCGCGTGTTCATTTGTTTGTTTTTACTTTTAGAGACCATAGGTGTGAATTGTGAATTTTAATTATTAGTTGTGAATTGTTAATTTTAGTTTTAAATTGTTAATAAAATTCACTGAAGTTGAATATAATGGCAACTGTTCCGGAATTTACCAACCAAGGAAACCCTTTCAACGAGAATCCTAGTACTTTTCCTTGCTTTGGAAATGTTGGTCCTCCTTATATGGCTACATTGTCATTACCTAGATTTACAATAGGTTTACCGATATGGTTATTTTCAACTTCGTTGGCCCCGAATACTGCAATTGTTCCACCTCAACCCGATGCTTCACCTCAACAGAGTTCACCATCTCAACATCACCAACCTTCTATTGACCCTTTACCTTCTTCGCCCAATATTTCTTCCTCTTCGCTTGGTAAAAGCCTTGACGCTAGTAACCAGGTGGCTAAGAAGAAGAAGAAAGGGAAGAAGAAGAAGAAGAAGAAGAAGAAGAAGAAGAAGCAAGATAAGAAAGAAGTCAACCAACCAACCATGGCTGTAAATGTTAGTAATGTTGAGGAAACCTCCAACATGCATCGTAAAACCAAATACCCTTGCAGGCTTTGTAAGGGTGACCACTTCCTTATCAGTTGTCTCGGTATTCCAAAGGTCTTGGAAGTATGGTCAGAAAAATCCCATCAACTTTTTTTTGATCCATCAACCAGTGATAGTCAGGTTCCTAGGAAAAAGGGTAAAGTTAGGTTTCCTTGTAAGTTATGCAAAGGGAGTCATCAAACTCACATTTTACCCCACATTGATGAAGCCTCAAAATTGTTGGAAAACCTTACTATTCCACAGCAAGAACTTCCAATTGATTACCGTCAACTTTCTCCCAACCTACCGTCAACTGACAGAGTGATTAATCTAATTTCAAGTACAGACAATCCCACTCTTCCATTGGAGAGTGAAACTCATATCACTCAAGTTGATGATCCATTAGTTGATCAAGTGATCAACTCAATTTCCCATTCGGTTGATCCCACTCTCCCTGAAGAGAGTGAACTTCATACCGCTCAAGTTCTTCTTGTTACATCAGATTCTTCTACGCCAGAGGGAATTTCACCTGTTCCTACTGAACCCCCTCCAAGTACTGAGGTTTTTTCCTTTGATTGGAATAGACTGACAGAACCTCGTCTTCCTTCCTCCATCCCTTTCCAAATCATTGTGAAGGTTGGTGGAAGGGACATACACTGCACACATGTAGAAGGTGCTTCTATTAGTATTTTATCCTCAACTACTTGGAAAGATTTGGGTTCCCCTTAGCTTGTGCCTATTACGCAGAATTTGAAGGCTTTTAACAAAACCATTAGTGAACCTTTAGGGATCCTTCCTAAGTTTTCTATTACTTTGAAAGGTAAAACTGTTTGTATTGATATTATGGTAGTTCGAGGCCCCTTGGATTTAAATTTACTCCTTGGGCGAGACTATGTCTATGCAATGAAAGCTGTAGTATCGACACTCTTTCGCGTGATGTCTTTCCCTCACAATGGAAATATTGTGACTGTAGACCAGCTTTCGTTCCCTAGTCTTGATTCGACTACCAATAATCTGACATCCCTGAATGTTCCTCATACTAAAGTGGTATCTACCCCGCCATGGGTTAATTATGTGGCAACTAGTCCCATGTTTTCAGTTACCGATGTAAGCGAGCCTCTCACTATTTCTCGTCTTCCTTTGACTTAGATCTCATAATTGAAATGGAAAACTCTATGAGATTATTTGAACACGATTTTCTTATCCCTTTTGAGTCCCTTGACATGTGTTCCTTCCAGAGAACTATTCTTCCTTCTGATGAAGACCTCTTGGAAGCCATGATCAAGGTGTGTCCATCGACATGTGTTTCTTCCAGTTGGAAGCCATGATCAGTAGTGAGGAGAGTTCCTTTTACTGTGTCAACCTCGTTAAAAAATGAATCAGTGAGTGTGAGGATATTTCCTTTTACTGTGTCAACCTCATTAAAAAATGAATCAGTTAGTCAAGAGCATAGTTCATTTTCTTGTGTCAAGCTCGTTAAAAAAATGAAACAAGCTTCCAAGAGGAAATTTCTTTTCCTGTGTCAACCTCGTTAAAAAATGAATCAGGTATGAGGACGGTTCTTTTCCTGTGTCAACCTCATTAAAAAATGAATCAGTAGGTAGATTGTAGAGAGTAGATTAATAGATTAGAAATAAGTATTTTTTGAGGATGGTTCCTGTTATTGAGTCAACCTCGTAAAAAATGAATCAGGTATGAGGAAAGTTCCTTTTACTGTGTCAACCTCGTTAAAAATGAATCAGTGGATCAAGAGGAAAGTTCATTTTACTATGTCAACCTCATTAAAAAATGAAACACGTTTCCATGAGCATAGTTCTTTTCCTGTGTCAATCTCGTTAAAAAATGAAACAAATCCTCCCCTAATTGAGTCGAGTCTTTGACTAGATCTCGTAAATTTTAAGTCATATATTTAGGTTAATTATTTCAGTTTTTGCATAATTTTCTTACAGTTTTAGATCGAGTCTTTCATATGATCTCGCAAATGAACCTTCATTCCATCCAGATATTAATTACCAGTAGTCTATTTAGTTGAATGAAATGAAGCTGGGGGGGGGATGCGCTCTAACAGATTATGCTTAGGGGGCATTAAAACCTATCTGAAGCACAATTTTTCTCTATTTCAAGATTTTTTAAAAATGAAACCTATCTCGAGTTGATTTCGGTTATTTTAAAGACTCGTTAAACTCATGAAAATCCCGAGATTATTTTGCTATCTTTCATTCTCGTAAAACACATGAAAATGCCAAGTTCTTTCCGTCTTTTCCTGCTCGTAAATTAAATTGAAAGTTGGCCACAGGAGTATATATTTATCCCTTTTTCGAACTCATTAAAACTTACAAAAAAATGAAAACCATGAGTACATTTTTATCCCTTTTTCGGACTCGTTAAAACTTACAAAAAAGAGAAACCCTGGAGTTCTCTTTTAAGCTCTTTTCAGAGTCTCTAAAAATGAAAATATTGTCGAGTACTTGACTATTCGAACTCGTTAAAGTAAATGAATGATTGTCCCTTCAGTATAAGTTTACCCCTTTTACAGACTGAAATGGAATATTTACGAAAAAGGTATACGCTGACTAATCATGGTCAATAGAGTTCTCTCTTGCATTATTTTATCCTTTTTCGGGCTCGAGAGACTAAATTTACGAAAAATTACACCCATGGAGTTTTCTTAAGTTTTTTCTTCTGACTCCCTAAAATTGAAAAACACCGAGTTTCTCCTATACTGGACTCGTTAAAATTTAACAGTAAAGGACCTGTTCAATTTCAAACATGAACGAACCACTCCTTCTTAGGGTTCAAATATTAAACTAAGTTAGACTCATCCAAAGGATGAGCTTATAAACAAGCAAATGTTAGCCTCCTCAAGCTTGTCAAAAATAAAGAGGTACTTGCCAAAAATGGTGGGGGAAAAGAGAGAAAAACGAACCTGTTTGTTACATTTTGATTATTCAAAAAATCGTTAACCACTCTTGAACATGACACTTTCATTCAGCTAGGTTGGGAAAATCCTTTGCCTAACAGTTAATCAAACCATATTGAAAGTATTCAGCCAGTTTCTGGGTATTAGCTTTGGGTCAATTGTCACCAAGCCATTTGCAGTGTCGTTATGTGTTCAAGAGGACAGTTCAAACAAACCATTCATCTACAAAATATTTGTCTTCCATTTTGACCATCCCTGAGTCAGTCCTTGCCAATATATTTCTTCAAAACTTGATCTATGATTTCGTGTTGTGGGCTTGCCTATGACGGATCGCTTTCTATCGACGATAGCTCATCATCTAGGAAGTTGATCTAGAATCTATCAGTACCTTGGAATCTTCATGCCTTAATGGCAGGTTTCTCGCCTTCGACAACAGGTTGCATCATTGACCTTCGATCGAACGATTTCGTGAAATGTTCGACTTCAGATCGCTTATTCACATCTCACATATTATACTGAGTACTTTGAGAGCCATTTTCATTATTGGTGGTTTCTCTCACACTTGTTAACAGTTCACAACATTGACTGGTAATCAAATGGGTTCTACCATGTTCGACTTCAACACATTTAATCGTGTGGATAGAATCGTACTAGTTCGGGAAGAAGAAATCAAGACCTTGGATCTAGTTTCCACCATACAGGCTGTGAGGATTTTTATTATTCATTATGCAGTAGAATATTCATTACAGATGGCTGTGTCCATGCTGTGTCTACAATATTGATGTAATATTAAAATAATTTCTATATCAGAACAAGTTTAGTTAGTTTTTGATCTGAGTATGGGAATGCCTACCTCAGCAATGATATGTCTAAATATATATATTTTGCATTGAATGTTTTTACAGGTTCTGACTGGGGTGTCCACAGGATTATCCTTGAAATGATAAATTACTTCACTCTTTGTACATGACAGACTCTATCTTCATCTTAATTATAGACTTCGCACTTTAGGGGGCAATCTATTGCACTGAAAATTGTCACCTTGACATTTCGTTGTTCGTATGAGCTCATTATCACTCATGCTTTCCTCCTTTGCAAGTCTTAAAACATTAGTTCCTCATGTCAAGCCTTGAAAATAAGAGAAAATCTCTCAAAAGTCTCTAAAACTCTGGTATCGCACTTTCTCTTTGTCCTACCTGCGGTCCCACACCTAATGGTCATGTCTCCTGCGTACCTGACCGCACTTTCTCTGTGTTAAGGGTGTGGACCCTTGTAAAATATTAAAAAGGAACAAGTAAACTCAAAAAGCTCACTTTCAGCCATTTCTAGAAGCTTTTGGAAGGAATATTGCAGTGGCAAGTCCTCTCTTTTCAGGTTCATGTATCCCATGCCTTAAGGAGCTAACCCCTTGATGTGAGGAGCTTATCCCTTTGAAGGAGGATTCTATCCCTTCATAGGTTGAACTATAACCTCCTCTTTTGATGAGTTCAAGCTTGAGTGTTATTTGAGGTAAAGTGCTGTTGGAACTTAGACTCCTTTAGCTGAGATTTTATGAGGAAAGATTGCATACCTATATGTATCTCGGTTGGAAGAGTGCAAGGCTTGTCAGAGTAAAAGAAATTCCTGCTTCGGACCCCAGGAAGACCTGTTCAACATCAAGGCTAAAAAGGTTGTAAGGTTCTTCTACTATTTCAAAGTTAATACAAATAAGTTTGTTTTTCTCAATAAGCTGTCAATTGATTGTTTATTTTATGGATTCCTTGATCACCGTAATACATATGATTTATGAATATATGCTATGTAGGTGCTATTTGATGTTTGTTTTTTTGTGATTACAGGTTTTCAAAGATAACTCTTTCGGGTGACTGAAGGATGACTACTACAAACAAGCGTTGGATCAAGGTAGGATCATAACACCTTTGTAGCATTTACTTATAAATCGTGATATATCTAGAGAAAGATAGATTTAATTGTTTGTTTGTATCTAGACTATCTTCTAATACTAGGGAGATCGGTCTTGTCTGTAAGATCGATTTATCTGGCCAACACTAACATTACTTGGAATTCCACTTGAATTACCTACACGACTTCGGATCCAAATACCAATACTTGCACCTTCCATACCAAAATCACAATCAAAATCCATGCTCCAAAGGCCATATTTGTCTTCTAGATGTTGAAACTTACCTATTGGTTCTATTTTACCTTTGTCGGTCACCTCATTTTTTTGATCTGTACTTATTTTATGTTCTTCTGAAGGTTGTTTGGAAGAAGTCACCATTTCTTTTTCCTTATCAAGAACTGCTCTAAAATTCTCTGAAACTTCTGGTACATCCTCTACCACTACTAGCTAATTATTTACATCATTCAAATTACCATCATTATACAAAATAAAGAATTCTAGATCTATATGTACAGCCTGTATTGGATGATTTATGGACGTCTCCTTACTAGTTATCATATACGTCATTTTCTTTTCCCGATATAATTTCCTCAATTGCCCGAAAATAGGAATAGTAGCATAAGAGAAGTCAAGTTGTAAAGTACCTTTGAGTTTTGATCCCCATGGTCGAGACAAAAACATACCGAATCGAGGTGGTATATCAACCACCACCACATCCAAGAAAAAACATTCTTATCTGGAATTTGGCCTAAGGAAACCACTAAATATTTAATGAGACCAATGCAGTGAACTCTGCCATAATCAAATGAATACAAATCATGATATAGTCGGGTGATATCCATGCCCATATTTTCCATAATATCCTTAGGCATTAAATTGAGAGAAGCCCTGGAATTAAGCATAGCATTATGAAGTATGTACTCATGTAGTCTAAGGCTTAAATAAAAGGGGGGAACTTCACTCTCTTCTAACTGACCATCTATAGCTAGACTGAAAATGAGCTCAGGGTGGTCATATTCAACATTAACAATATTGGACAAAGGATCAACTAGCAACATTTTAGACACCTGATGTTTATAATGACTATTCTTTACTAATTCTGTCAAAGGAATGGACACTTTCAATTTAGTTATTTCATTTTCTAAATTAAAAGTTGTGACTTTATCTAACTCTTTGGTGACAGTTTCTATTCTATAATTTTGATCCTTTCTTACATTATTGTTTTTCTGAGTGTCTTTCTCTTTAGTAGCTGAGCTTGTTGATGGCTGGTTGATGTTGCTATGATTCTGATATGCATGCTCTCCCTTTCTCTGATTATTTGGAAGATCATTCTTTGACGGGACCTATTTTCTTTTCTGAATAGGATTGATAGGTACATCTCTGCTCCTTAAATAATATTGTTTCTGTTGTGCACTCAAAGCATTCATATACCCATGCTGGTAATTATCTGATTTAGTTTCCAAATCATCATCATTTGCCAAGATATAGTCCTCATATTTTGGAGTATCCAAATTTTTAGTATACTCTTCATCTTCAGTCAAAAACATGGGCAGGCCATCTGCTGTAAAGAAATGATTTGTTTCGACCACAAGATCTTCAACTTCTTCCTCTTCCACTCCTTGAACATAATTCTGTTGCAGCAGCGTCCGAATCTGTTGTTGTTGTTGTACTACTTGGTCGGGTTATTTCTGCTCTCTTTGCTTGATTCTAAACTGAGGTTGCTGCTACCCTCTGAAATTTGGGTTCCAGATTTGTGGTTCCAGTCTATCTGAGATATACAATCGGTCAACCATTCTTTCCATAGTTCGGAGTAATAAATCCATTTTAGCATCAGAAGTAGATGTCTCCTCCTTGATGGTCACTCTCTTTTCAGATCTCATCCTTTCCCTTTTGGCTAGAAAATTCGCTTCCACACTTACAACATTCTTTTGCATATCTGGTAAAGTTGTAGGATCATGTTCATGCAACTGATATGCCATATCAATATCAAATCCATCCAAAAATTTGACTAAAGTCAAACCTTCCGGTGGTTTGATATGTGCAGGAAGAGAATTATACAATGCATTAAATCTCACACAATAATCTTGCACAGTCTCACCAACATTTCTTTTGATCTCATATTCGAACAGAATTTGAAGGGGATTTTTTTTTTCTTCCCATATTTCTACAAATTGTCGATGCAAAACTTCTAAAGTGTCAATAGTGGCTACTGGTAGAGATCTGAACCATTTTCTTACTTCCCCTCCCAAAATTTGTGCAAACAACCTCATCTTCACATCCTCTATATCAATTTCATGAAGATCAAAGAAGTCATTCATCTTATCTACATGCTTTTGAGCTGTCATAGACTGAGTATTATCAATTAAAGGGATTTTGGTTTGGTAATATTGGGGCATAGCACCCAGGTTCTGAGGGAGAACAAGGGGGGCATATCTTGAAGCCATGATTATTGGAGGTGGAGGATTTATAACAGGGATTTGGGTGCTGGATGTAATAAAGGGAGGATTCGTCACTGATTGAGTAGTGTGAACAGTAGATGAAGTGATAGTAGAAGAAGTTGAGATATGAGGTATTTTTATCACCCAAGCATTTACATGTGAAGAATAGTTCTGCAGATATTTAAGAACTTGTAAAATTTGAGACCTTGATTGAGAATGTGAAAAAAAATCTTCAACAGGACTGTAAAAGGAAATGGAGGAATCAAAAACTGTTTCTTCAATCTAACTCAAATATTTTCTTCGGAATCAACTTTGGTCAAAATCTTCCAAGTTTTCTAAATTTCCAGGGAATGAATTAGCTATGCGAATGGAACTTCTCTTTGATTGATTTCCGACTGAACTATATGTCTCTACAACACTTTTATATTTTATTCCAATTTTTTGAGGATGAATGACAATGGTGGGAGGATTTGGATTGGGATTGGATCTAGAGTATCTTCGGGAAGCCAGTATGTCTAATTTCAAAAACCAAGTTTCACTTTGCAAATTTTTCAATTCAGCCATTGAATAAACTCTAAACTTATCATCCAAAATTTTAATAAATTCAATGAAAGCTTACCAAGGTTGATATGATCTCACTTTTATTTACCCAGTGGAGTCGCCAAAATGTTATCACTTAGATTGAACCTCAGGCTGAAAAAGGAAATTCTGAGGTAACCTCAAACCACGCTTACCCAAGTAGCTAGCCCTACTAGGCAAGGAGAGGGCTCTCTCCATATAGATTACAGCCAAAATTACTAAGGAAAGAAGATATTAGGCTAGGTATAGTAGCTCAACATTTTTTATTTTGATTGTGTAGGGTTTTGCTAGATCAAGAGGAGTCAAACGGTCAATGCAAGGAAACTTAGGTCAAGATTTGTAGGGTGTTATATGGGGCAAGCTAGGTAAATTTTTTATCACTTTAGGGTTTTGATGATGGGATGATCAAGACAGGTGAGAAGCTAGAAATAGCATGATGAATTCATGGTTTCCTTCTAAACTGAAGAAATTTACAGACTGTGAATGTCTACCCAAAACAGAGCATATGGGAATGGATTTTTCCTATATAACTTGCAAACATTCACTTAATAGAAATAAAATGATGGATGAAGTAAAGGAAAATTCTAACATATGAGCACAAAAGAAGAAACTAAAACTAAACAAAATACCACATGGATCCCATTAAAATAGCTACAAATTTGATTAATATCCAAGCCAAAATTGATACAAAAGTATGTCTCTAAGAAGCCAAACCTCCAAATGAGTCCAACCATTACAATGACTGAGAAAATACATCATATAGACCTAAGAACCACTCTCCCTAGCTTCAAGGAGTCGAATCCATGAGATAGGAATTAGTTTCACCTAGCCCCAAACAAGAAACTGAAGAGTAGGAAGACCCAACAATTTGCCTCTAAAAGAGAGGAAACTAATTCATTTAACCTCTAGAAGACTCATCTAATGTATCTACCTTAGATAAAAGTCAAAACATGACATTTACATTCACCATGAACATATACATCAGTAATTTCTTCATTTTCCCAAGTAAAAAGTCAAACTGCAGTGAAACTTAAAAATTGGCTGAAGATTGTGAAAAATGCATTTTCCTGGCAAACACGCAGTGCCCTAACAGGAAAAATAGACTATTTTATAGGACAATTTTGGAGGCCTTACCTGTGTCAAAATAAGCTCCAAGATAGCTCATTGGAAAGCCCTCTGAGTCTAGTTTCCAAATATGCCTCTAGTTTTCAAAATGGTTCTTAGTTGACCTGTTAGAAATTCAATCTACCAAGAATGGTAAACATGCAGCGACCAGGTCAAAAAGGAGGCAGAAACATGAAAATTCAGTAGTTTTTGCACTTTTGAGGGACCAATTCTCCTCCATATTTTTTGAAACTTGCTAGTGTTGATGTCTTCATCATTTTGAACATGAAGGTGGTGGAATTTTTCAATTGGAGGCCCCTAAAAATAGCATAGCACCCAGGTCGTTGCGCGTTTGGCAGAATTTCTGTGTGCCAAAAATTTGCCAAAATTGTGAGGATACTTGCTTCTCAAGTGCTTGAGGCATGAAGAGATACCTCAGAAAGTATGTATAACCTCCCCTTCTCCTTTTTCTTGGTCAAATTTTGAATTTTTGCATGGGCTCGTTTGAGCTTGGCCCTTGAAATTTTGTTCCTCATGGCGTAGTGCTTTGCCATTTTCCTCTAAATATCATTGTCATTGTTGGCCTTCTATATCAAGCTCTCCAGATGTAAAATGGCTCTATCAAGCCATGATTCTCTATCCTTTCTAATCTCTAGGGAAAGAAGCTCACTTGGTGTGAGCTGCTCTGCCAACTCAGCTTCTCTCTATCTCTCAAGGGCTGGAGCTCTTTTCAGCCCTTTAGTATTTGGTCTCTTTCTTGGAGGCTGATCCTCCTCATCATCAATCTCACCAAATATTTCCAAGGTCTACTCCAGCAAGGCCTTGGCCCTTTCTTCCTCTCTTTGTTCTTTGATGGTCCTAACCCCATTGATGATTTGTTTAGATTTTAGTTGCTGATTTTCTTGCTCAAGAAAATCAATCAGATATTTTGCTCTGTTAAGATTAGCTAGAAGTTCACTAATCCTTGCTTCTTTGCCTTTGATTTTTGCACTGATTATTTTTCCCTCATCTTCTTGATCTAGGTCAATCAACTACAATTCCTGCTTTATTTCATTTTTATCCTCCTACTCATCAATGATTGGCTCTTTAGCCTTTTCCTTGCCTTTGTCCACCTATTTTTTTGATGAAGAAGGCATGGCCCCTTTTACTCCAAGTGAAGCAAACACATGCCTGTAGCCTCTCTGATAGGTCTTGAAAAATGGCTAAACATCAGTCACATTATCCCAAGTTGCCTCAATATCCTCCTCACTGCTTAATGACTCAGTATCATGATGTGATGATGAAGGGTTATGGAAAGGTGAAGACATAGGATCAACATGAGGTGAATTCATATGAGTAGGTGATGATGTATGAGCAAAAGGCTGAGATGGAGGAGTGGATATGGGAGGATGAGATGATGAAGGGATATTCTACTCATGCTGACTAGGTGGGGCAGTGAAGAATTCATTTTCTATGAATGTGTCCCATGGGATGTTCACTTGCTCAAGCTCATGCATGACTATCATCTTGATGAGGGACTGGTGGAAAAGAATCTGAATTTGATGATTATAGTCCCTCTTTTGTACAATTTATGCCATTTTTTCAATGCTGCGGGAGAGATAGTAGAGTATGTGAAGCATTCTGACTCTAGTGAAATGCATGAGGAGTCGGATATGATATGAATAGAGTCGAGAAAACCTCTCCTCACAGGTGAAGTATTTCACGATTATTTTCATCATAGGGACATATTGGTCAAGAAGATGAGAGAAAGGGAAAATGGTCTTCTTGTCATCCTTGTATCTAGGTTTGAGATATGGTTCATAGTAGCTTTGATCAAGGTTTCCTTGTTTAAACCATTTCTCCCCCACATTAGGGATCCCTGTAGCAGCTGAAATGGTATTAGTGGACATGGTAAAAGTGACCGCAGCAAGAGTGACCTGCCTATCATGAATATTTGTAATAAACAACCTTGTCAACATAGGGTGATACTGAATCTACTGCACTTTTTCACAAAACTCAAAATAACCAACTTGTTTAAAACATGACACAGTGAGAGGATAAGCCATGAGATATTTTGTGGTAACAGGTTCATATATGATGATTTTCCCTCATTTCTTACTCTTCTTTGGTGTTTGTTTCTCACTGACACATATGTCTTCCTCTTCAGACATTATGAACTTGAAGGCTTTGGAAACCCTAGGGTAAATGGAATGAGATGAAGGGAGTGAGAGGTGAAATGAATAGCTTAGGAAAATGGAGGGAGTGAATGTAAATGAAAACCTAGGTCTATGATAACCGTATGATTTAACAATATTTATGATTGATATGTGTTTAGGGACATGAATATTGATATGATGCATAAAAAATGGGAAGGAAATGAAAGCTAGGGATTCATAGAAATTAAACACTTCAATTAAACTTTCTTATGAAAAACCAAATATATTAAAGTAAAGGTGTCTTAGGCTCCACTTACTGATTTAAATATATTTGAATAAATTTGTGAGGAAATGAAACTTGCTGGAGGTTGTGAAACCCTTTGAAACCCTCCCTGAGAAAATGCACAACGACCTGGATGAACGTGCACTTCTTGGGCAAACGTGCAGTGACCAATGGTAAATGGGCAACACCTGTGTAATTTGTTCTAGAGTTGTTAAGAAAACATGCAACGCCCTAGGGTAAACGCGTAACACCCCTGAAATTTGACCCAAAATGCTTGACAACTTTGAAATTTATCCTTTGCTGAAAACTCCTGATGGCTGAATGGAAACAATGAATTGCTTTGATATGTTTGAAAGACTTTATATCTTTAGTGGTTTTGAATTTTTATTTTGAATTACCCAATTTTCTATGCTCACTTTTTCCTTTTGACTCTCTGACTTTTTGGCATATTGCAGATTGATGGAGTTTGGCTTTCTTTGCTCCACTTAGGCTAGATGATTGGATTGACAACTTGGGATGAATTTATTACATATGAAAACATAAAATTACAATTGGAAAAATATAAATAAATTACATATTGAATTTTATATCAAAATTAAATTTTGATATAAAATCATTAAACTCAAAAATTACAACTCTGAAAATTGATAATTACATCATGATGATCTTATTTAGTCCTTGTCATATATGTGCTGACCGCATCTGAAATGAAGGAGTGACCTTGAGAAATATGAAAACCTAATGACCTAATGGGACTTCTTTAGACCTAACTTTCATGAATGAGATTTTAACAAGACTTCCTGGTGAAAAGAGCATTTCCATAGGTGTTGTTATGCTCAAGGATACATCAGAATGAGTCAGCCAGTATGATCTTCTGAGTGAGAATAAAGTTTATTGAGAAGGACAACCACCAGCGGAACAATTTTATATCATGACCTAATGGAGGACACCATCCTTAGCACATTTTGGTCTAGCCTCTAGTCAATGCTGGACACCAAGCTCACCAATTCCACAACTTTCCATCCCCAAACTGATGGCCAGACAGAGGTCATCAACAAGATGATTGTACACATTCTTCTCATGTACAATTCCAAGCATCCATGCACATGAGATGAGAGCCTTCCCTATGTACAACACAGTTATAACTGGGCTCTCCACATCTCAACTGGCCACATCCCCTTTCAGGTGGACCTGGGGTTCCAGCCACTATGTCCCATTGATGTAGCCATGACATTTGTGGCTACTCATGCCGATTCGGCTCATGTCCAGTCTGAAGCTGACAAAGCGAACAAATTCATTGAGCAAATTTAACACATCTTACTGCAGGTTCATGAAATATTGGATAAGCCCAATGCTAAGTACAATCAATGACATGATCAACATCGGGTGCCACACCACTTCAAGGTGGGCGACAAAGTGTGGCTACATTTGCAGAAGGAGCGCCTGACTGGACCCACCGTAAGATTCACCCACTCCGATATGGGCCATAAACCATCACCAAGCTTGTAGGGAACAATTCCTTTGAGCTCAGTATTCCACCATTCCTTGGTCTGCACCTAGTATTCAATGTGGACCACCTTCGACCCTATTTCCCACCTCTACTGGACACCTCTGACATTTCAGAACAATTCAGACAAAGAGAGTTAAACCCAGAATGCATTAAGCAGACCACCATAGATTGTATCATGGAAATGAAAATCAAGAACACTTTCTAGCAGAAGATCCAATTGTATTGGGTGGTCAAAGCTGGCCAACTCTTGCACCAAGACAAGTGGTTCACCAGGGACCAAGTTCAGTAGAAGTTTCCTCATCTCATGGAGGAACTCAACGCAATAGGGACCATTGCTTCCTAAGGGGGGAGGAATGATCCATGTGGATATTGGGGGCCACCTGCCTATTCCACTTGGGACCCCACCATTATTTCTTTTAGTTTTTTAGTTTTCTTAATAATAGCACAGTTTACTATTTTTAGCAGTTTTTCGAGTCTTGAAATTCCGGACCCGTTTTGAGGCCCTAAACGACATTTTTTGGGCATCTCTTATCTAGAAAATATGATTCCATTCTAGAATTTATATTCATGGTGACCAATTGTATACATCGGATAGATATTTCTAACGATGTATCATGTGCATCAAAAAAAGATAGTATGCCAAATTTTCTACCCCGGGAAATTGATGTACAAATTTACCCTGATGGGGCCCATATTCTAGCGTTTCATCTCCTAGGGTTATGTTTTTGGATGTTTATGGTTTTCCATTGTTTATAAATAATATATAGGCCTTCTAGGCTCATTGTAACATATATTTCAGAGGCTTGTAGCCACCACATCTCTTCTTAGAGATAAGATACCAACGCCCTAGCTATTTTATTTCCATTCTGTCTGTAAACAGATTTTAGTTCTTTGTTATTAATGAAATGAAGTTTTATTTCAAATGTAATTTTATATTTATGGTTATATGTGTATTCTATTTCGTTCCTACATAAATATGAATCAAAGTAGTAGTATAATGGGATTTAGGATGGGGATTTGGGGATTGGGAGCCTAGATAAATGTAGCATCTAGGGCTTAGGGTTTTGGAAAAAAAGGTTAGGGAAAGGGAGTTTTATAAAACAAGGGTTTAGGAATGGGTATTTGCAATTGTGGAAAGGGTATAAAGGTGTACGGAAGTGCAATTTGGTAATTTTCAAGAATGCAATGGGGATACTAGGGTTTTAAAACAATTTCAAACACCAAATTCTAACCTAAATTTCACAAATCTCAACCTATGAACTTATTGAAGATGGTATTTAATGGCATTAGGTCTTACTCATTTGCTGGAGGTCAATGAGTAGGTTGATGAAGCTTTGGAAATGATTTTTTTCCACTTGAATGTGTTTCTGGGGTTTCCTGGTCATTTGCGTACAACCTGAAGAATTTGCGCTGTCACAGAAGAATTTTTTCCTTTTCTTAAGCATTTTCATCCTCTCTTAAGAATTTGCCCCCTCGATTAAGGATTTGCGCCCTCTGTTAAGAATTAGCGCCCTCTTCTCATTTTTTACCAATTTCGCCCATAAACTCGATTTTTTTCTCTCTTAGAGTGCTTGCTTGGTGTTTGGAGGAGACAAATGAATTTGAAATGATGTCAAGAAGTCATAAATACTTAAGTGAATTTGAATTTAGATTGGAAAACCCACTTTTCTAATGTTTCACTTCACCTTTTGAAAACATTGTTGATTACCTTTTTCCTTTGATTTTTCTTCTTTGCAGGATGATGTTGCTAGAGTTTGGCACTTTTCACGTTGACTTTTATTCTCTTTAGTTTGGCATGTGAAGTTTGAGTTGGCAGCTTGGGATAGAACTTGTTACACATTATAAGCATAAAATTACATAAAAATAAAAAATAAATTACATCTCTGTTTTGAATAAAATTACATTTTGGTATGAAAATCATACACTGAAACAAAAATTACAATCTTTAAAAATCATTTTTACATGCTGATAAATCCTCTGCAGATGATTGAGAAAGTATATTTGAGTCACTCCCACACCTTTTTTGACCTTATTGAGATAAAATGGTGTGTTATGAACCTTGAAAAATGAAACCTAATTGACCTAATGGGACCTTGGATGACCTAACTCCATGGTTGACTTTGACTGACATAATGACATAGTGAAATGAGCTTTTACGATTGTTTTATGCTCAGCAAGAAATGAAGGTGGGTCAGGAAATGTGAAATTTTGAGGGAGAGTGAGGTTTTATGACTAGGGCTACCATCAGTGAATCAATTTTTGGCATGACCTAATGGAATGATAAAAAAATTCTGTGTGACCCCTAAAATGAATATAAAAAGAGTGATTTTGATAACTGATGGTAGAATGCAAATTCTCTGAGTCAAATATCAAACAAATCCATTCCCAACTCAGTGACCTTTTCCTCCATGATCCCTATGTCATGCACACCTTTTGTTTTAGCAACTTTCTTCCACTGATGAGTGTGTGCTATTTCTTGTTCCAAAGGATAAAATAAGGTAAATGCAAGATTTTGAGGAATAATTTTGCCCCCTTTAGTAAATGTATAGTAAGAACTGAAATTTTGCTAAGGGCTAGGGTGTGAAACTGCTGATATATCTTTAGGGACAGATTTTGGGGAGGTAAGCTCCTCCTTTTTTCTTTCTTTTCCTCCCCTTTGGAATCTTTCCATTCAAATTATGCTTCTTTATCAACTTCTTGGGCCTATTTCCTACCCATGGGTGCCTTATCTCCCCCCTTAGGCTTCCTCCTCTATTTCTAGCAATGCTAGATCTTCTTGTAGCACAAACATAATTTCCTATGGGAAACTTTGTTTTTCCTATAGAAAACCATCCCTCACTTGATTTTCCTTTTTTATATCTTTTGAGGGTCTGTGGGGGTTGGTAGATGTGTAGGGGATGCCATCCTAGATGAATGTCTCCTCCTATAGGTCACATTTGTCCTCTTCGGTGAGGTGACCTCTTGAACTTTTCCTTATTCCAACCTTATCTCATAATCCTTTTTAGGTGACACCTCAATTGTTATAGGGATTTTGGTTGGAGTCTGTGGCTTCCCCTGCCTTACCCTAGCACTCTTTCTAGTCCTAAAGTACATGGTTGTTTGTGTTTTTATCTTGGCCTTCACTAGTTTTCTCAAAGTGGCTAAGATAGTAGCCACTTCTTTCTTTGTTATCTCAAGTGATATGTTGGTCTCTTGGGGAGTGATATCAATGCCTAGAAAAGGGTATAACATTTCCTCCTCACTTGCCTTCTCTTCCTTCTTCTCCTTTGTTTCTTCCTCCTCTATTTAATCTCCCTCTTGTTCTTCTTCTATTTTTGGGGTTTCCGTGTTTTCTGATTCAACCTCCCTCTTCTTCTTCCTCATCTCCTCCTTCTGTCTCTTCAACCTCCCCTTCATCTTCTTCTTCCATTCCCCTCTCTCCAAGACTAGAGGAAGAGGTTTGTCTAGTTTGGGTAGCTATGAAGGTTTCCCTATCCATATATATGAATGAGCACCAATGCATAGGGAGGTTCAATCTATTTATAGCATCATTCACTATCAACTTGATGAAGCCATGAAGAGCTAAGTGTTGGTGCTCCCTTTCCCTCACCTTTTGGCTCATGTCCCTAATTTAATGTAGGAGGAAATAAGGAATGCTCAGTATTTTTTCTAGAGGAATTTCTCCTTGAAATCTAAGCTCATTCAAAAACTTGAAGTGGTATCCATAAACCACACTAATTCTGCCCTCACATCAAATGAATTTCATAATGTGGAATGCTACTTCATCCCAAGGGCATGGAAGGATTTTTCTCCTCACTCTATTTTTGTCTTCAATGAATTCTTCACTTGGAAGAAAGAATCTTTTTTAGCTGAAGTGTTGGACACCCTATCTTCCCTATTCCACTTGACTCCTAGGGGAAAAGTGGTGATTCTGATGATTAACCCAGGCGTAGTTGTGATAGCTAGGCCTATAACCATAATGGTGTCCCTCTCATCTGTTTGTGATTGCAAGGCCACTGCAAATTCTCGAGTTATTGCCTCATGAAAGCCTTTGAGGAGCTCGAATAAACCTAACCACTGGTGGTTCCTAAAAATATCCACCACCCGAGGGTGCAATATTATCCTTTTGATAACTCTGGGCTTCCGTCTGTAAAATCCTCCTCCCATTTTATGGTTGTGTTAGGAAATTGGATGAGTGATTTTGTTTGAAAGTTATTAGTGAAGTGTGGCCTTAGAGATTATAACTTTTTGTAATATTCTCAAATGGGAAAAGTAGGAATAGTGTGCATAAACATGAAAATAGCAGTGTAGATCAATGCATAAAGGTAAGAGACCAATATGGAATCTTCTTATTCTTTATAACAACAGAAAATATGTATAATATAATGGGCCACAAACCATAATACAAGATACAATAAGCCTCCAATGAAGAAAACCCTCAATAAGAGGTGTTGCTACTATATCAAAATTGTCGAAAGACTACTACAACGTAGTCATAGATGCACTGCTACAGCAAATGAGTACAAAAAATATAATGGACTGATATATGCCTCAAAATATCCAACAAATATAGATAAATTCTCTATACAAATTCCAATGAAGAACCCAAAAGGGTTTTAAAAAATAGACCACTATACAAGATGGAAATAAAAGCCATAAGGCTGAAGATCCACTACAACATATAAACTAGAAAGGTGTGGCTAATCTGATATAGCAAGAAATATAGCCTCCTCCAACAGATCCTCTAGTTGAAAGGCTGAACCCTTCACTAGAAAATCTCCTCCTCAAATGTTGTACTGAAACCAACCTGCAACTCCTCCCTAAAAATAACGCAGTCCAAGACAGAAACTGCACTGTAGGGGCCAATAAATAAGTGGCATGATGCCAAATTCTGCACTAAGGCTCAAGGGCCTTGCTTAATAACCTCCCAATCGAAAGGAACCCTCCTCAACTTAAAGTAAGCACTGAAGTGACCCAAATGTGTTCTCCACTACTGGAACCTGCAACAAAACACAACCCTCAACAAAATATGCATTGTAGATGAAAGATGGAGCTTAGCCTAATGCCTGAATGTGGAAATATAGTGAAAAATCTTCCTTTGAGGCTTCTCAAGGATAGAGGTGCGATTCTTGATCAAGAACACCCTATGCTAAACAACACTGCAATCTTATCTAAACAACTGAAGAAAGCTATATGTCTAAACATACCATATATTAAGATATAATAAACCAGACATGAATGAATATGTCTTCCATCCTCTTCCTTATATAAGTGATGAGCTTCCATACCCTATTCCCCACACATTCAAGACACTACTTCCATGCAAAGAGTCTCCAACTAAAACTGCGATGTCCCTCAATTAATGCCACTACTCCATGACAACGCTGTTGATTTGGTCAAAGTTGACCCAGTCTAGGTGTTCTAGCCCCTTCTCACACACAAGGGTGCTCAATTAAGTGTCCAAGATGTCCTCCTTTCACATTTGCATTTATTTTATTCATATTAAGGAGATTTATGTATCTCCATATCCTCTTATTCATAAAACAAAGAATAAAAAACAAAAATTAATATTACAACTATCTCATGGGTAATTGGGAATATTACAGTCCTCCCCTCCCAAATGTTGCTTATCCTCAAGCAACTGAAAAGGTGATTTTTGCAACCATTCTCCTCCATAATTGGTGACACTTCCATGTGATAAGCTTCCCTCATGAGCCAAGTGTCTCCCAATCCACTCCTCCGTGACATGCTCCTCCCAAGTTCTCATGAGATGCAAATGAATCATCCCACAAGGAAGTAAAAGACCTGATGAAGCAATCATGGTTTACCCAATGTTCTCCCTGAAACATGTAGCATAATAAACATGGCGAGTCTCTCTCCCAAAGGGCATTCTCAATCCTCCCATACTTTCTCCATTCATTCCCATAATAATAATAAGTACATCATCAATGTATGTTATCAAAACCAAGTACATATAAACAACAATATCCAAAAGTGGAGGTGGATCATAGTCCACATGTGGAACCAACACAGTATATCTCCTGACTATATCAGATAATGATATGGTAAGTGGTTTCCCCACCACTTACTTGTTGCCATAGTTTTCTCACAAGTTTTGAAAATGTGAGAAAAGTTTGGTGCCTTTGGCGTGCACCCTGAATGATACAACATCTCCCTATACCCTCCTAGGGAGTGTCCATGCTCAACAATGTTTATGGACCAAATTTGGCCATGAAGTTTATATGGAAGAATTCTCCTACTTGGAGAAATGGCCTGCACATATATGGTAGAGGAATGAAAATAATCATCAGGTAAATCATTATGCACATAAACATGATCCTTATCATAATCTCTGCTCATACAAATGGAGTGGTCCATAGATAGATCCCATCTCATTCCCAAAGATGAAAGAGGTGGATGTGATAAATCCTTCATAGAGTTATGTATCTACTCCATCTCCACATGATCCATGCATCTCTTCAAATGTTGATATATCTCCTCTTCAATGCCTTCCCAAGTGTATCCAGCCATGATGGTGTTGTAGGCCCTCATCGAATAAGTGTGGTTGAAGAGAAAATATTCATGTGATGCTTGTGGCAACTTCTCGTTGAGATTGGAAGCTATAGATAAGGAGATCCTACCATGATAATATATGACCTCATCTTTGACTGAATATCCCTCCACTAGAAGCTGGTCATTAAGTATCATGCATCTAAAAATATCCTTGGAATAATCCACCAACAGCTAGGATTTCCAATATGGATCTATCCTCCATAGTGACAGTGCTAATGATCTGTCACATAAAACATCTGTCATATGGTTGTCCTCCTCTTTGAAATCTCCCATGCAAAATTCACATACCAGGATGCTGCTATCCTTCCTCTGCTGCTCCTCCTGTAGCTGCTCATGCTCAAGTAAAGGTTGAATATTTTGGAGGTTAGTCTTCCATGGGAAGCTATCACCTATCCAAAACTTCCTGAGTTTTCCCAAAGCATGCATGAGTGGACACCATATTCGATATGTGGAAGACTTCTCCCCAAGTGAGAACATATTCTGAGCCTCTAGAGTAAGGGAATACTCTCCTTGCACCATGATGGTTCCATCTTCCATCCCTGTGGCATCCTCCCTCAGCGCAAGATGAGATGTGAGAGTGGGTAATAATGATAGTGGGAGAATATCTCCCTCATCCTTCAGTCTACCCAAGTCTCTCTGTGTTGTATCATTACCTTTCAATGTTCCCACTCCCCTTGGTTCTATGAGTGGTGTAACATATTGTGAGACATCTCTCACCAAGTCCCGATCAGGTGGCCTTCTAGGTGGTTTCCAAAAAATAGTGATGTCTCATGGGGTAATCTCATATGAATAATAGATGGGACTACCATTCCCTTGCTTCCACTATGAAAATATAACTCTGTTTCCTATGTGGAAGTTTCCTGATATTTGGGCACCACTCTCAATGACGCAAGAGTCCCTCTAATTAGAGAAATTTCTCTATCCTCACCTCCTGGTGGCGGTGGATCATCTCCTACTATTCCAGCGATGTGACCCCCTTCTGGTTATTCTTCTTCTTCCTCCTCATCATCTGAGAAGACCTCTATATAGTGTGCCTTTCCTGCTACACATCTATGTTCGGGTGCCCATGCTTCTTGGCATGTGAAGCAAAGATTCCTTCTCCTCAAATCTCTTCGGACATCATCACTAAGAGGCACTTTGTTTTGGCCCTCCTTTAAAAGAGGAGCCTTCTCTTCTTTTCCCTTAGATGGAAAAGTGGGCTTTTGCTGAAATGTTGCCTTTTCTTTTGGGAAGGAACCTTGTAGATCTCTAGCACTTTCAATGGCATCTTGAAGGGTAGTGGGCTTGGTAGAATTAACCAACCCATGAAGAGGTTCTGCTAACCCATTAATGAACATATAGACCCTTCTTGCTATAGGTAAATCAGGAACCATAACAGAAAGTTTTATAAATTCAAAAATATAAGTTTCTGGATTACCTGATTTTTTGAGCTTTGCTAGCCCCATGAATGGTGCCTCTGGGTCTCTCCGATCAAACCTCTCCACCAACCTCCTTGTGAAATCTAAATATGCAGTCACATTGGCATGACCCAATGTAGACAAGCCATGAACCACCAATCATGTGCCTCACCCTCAAGGTGCAACGCTGCTATCTTGATGGCCTCCATCTCTGGTACTTTGTTCAGCTAGAAGTAGATGTCAAGCTTCTCTACCCATGATTTGGCAGTGCATTTAGATGAGCCATCAAATTTGGGTAAGAAAAATCTACCCATAGTTCGGTGTAGATCATGATTCTGAATGAATCCTCCACCTCTATTGTGATGCTTAGGTCTCCTATTGTCCTTGATATGACATAATCCTTGAAAACTCAAGTGATCCTTGAATCTATGTGATTTAGACTCATACTACATAAAATATTCTTCAAGATTTTCTTGTTCTTGAAACCCTTCATTTCCCACAACTAAGAATGTAGGCATTGTAGAGCGTTGGGAAACTTGTTGCTGCTTCACTGGTTGATCACTCCAGTGATGAGAAATGTTGGAGCCTTCACCATGTATAAACCCTTTAGGGGATTCCTTGTATCTATCCATCCTCATCTCCTTTATTTCTCTATAAATGTCTTGCATAGTTCGAAGAATAATTTTTGGGCACTCCTTCTCCTCATATTCTCCTGATAAAGGGGTTTTACCCTTGTCTTATTTATTATACATGTTGTCAAACTTTTGGTATCTTCTTCTAAGATACCTCTTCTCTCTATCTATGAGAGGATCTCCTTCTTCTAATGACATATTGTCTTTCAATATGCATAGGCTCAACCAAGATTATGCTCCAATACTACTGTAATATTCCCAAATGGGAAAAGCAGGAATAGAGTGCATAAACATTGAAATAGCTATGTAGATCAATGCATAAATGTAAGAAACCAATATGAAGCCTTATTACTCTTTATAAAAACAACAAATATGTATAATATAATGGGCCACAAACCATAATACAAGATACAATAAGCCTCGAATGAATAAAACCCTCAATAAGAGGTGTTGCTACTATATCAAAAATGTCAGAATACTGCTACAACGCAATCATAGATGCACTGCTACAGAAAATGAGTACACAAAAGATAATGGGTTGATATATGACTCAAAAGATCCAAAAAATACATATCAAGGATCTATAAAACCTCCAAGGGAGAACCCAAAAGGGTTTTCAAAAATACACCACTATACAAGATGGGAATCAAAGCTCTAGGGTTGAAGATCCACTGCAACATATTAATTGGAAAGGTGTGGTTGATATTATATAGAAAGAAAGATAGCCTCCTCCAATAGATCCTCTAGTTGAAAGGTTGATCCCTTCATTATAAAACCTCCTCCCCAAAGGGTGTACTGAAACCACCCTACAACTCCTACATGAAAATAATGCAATCAAAGACAGAAGGTGCACTGTAGGGGAAAATAAATAAGTGGCCTGATGCCAAATGCTACAATAAGGATCAAGGGCCTTCCTTACTAACCTCCCAATGGAAAGAAACACTCCTCCACTGAAAATAAGCACTAAAGTGACCCAAATGTGTTCTCCACTACTGAAACCTCCAACACAACACAACCCTCAATAGGATCTATGCTGTAGATGAAAGATGGAGCTTGGCCTAATGCTTGTATGTGGAAATATAGTGAAAAATATTCTTTTGAGGCTTCTTAAGGATAGAGGTGGGATTCCCAATCAGGAACACCTTGTGCTAAACATCACTGCAATCTTAGCTAAATAGCTGAAGAAAGCTATATGTCTAAATAGACCATATATAAAATTATAATAAAAGAAACATTAATGAATATGGCTGCCATCCTCTTCCTTACATAAGTGATGAGCTTCCTAACACTAGACCCCACTCATTTAACACACTACTTGAATGCAAAGAGTCTCTAACTAAAACTACGTTGTCCCTCAATGAATGCCACTACTCCATGACAACACTATTGATTTGGTCAAAGTTGACCCAATTTAGGTGTTCCAACCCCTTTTCACACACAAGGGTGCTTAATTAAGCTACCAACATGTCCTCCTTTCACATTGGCATTGATTTTATTCATATTAAGGAGATTTATGGATCTCCATATCCTCTTATTCATCAAAGAAAGAAGTAAAAACAAAAATCAATATTCCAACTAGCTCATGGCTAATTGGGAATATTATAGTCCTCCCCTCCCAAATGTTGCTTGTCCTCAAGCAACTGAAAAGGTGAGTGCTGCAACCCTTCTCCTCCATCAGTGGTGACACTTCCATGTGATAAGCTTCCCTCATAAGCCAAGTGTCTCCCAATCCACCCCTCTATGACATGCTCCTCCCAAGTTTTCATGAGATGTAAACGACTCATCCCACAAGGAAGAAAAAGACCCAATGAAGCAATCATGTTTTGCCCAATGTTCTCCCTGAAGCATGTATCATAATAAACATGGGGAGCCTCTATCCCAAAGGGCTTTCTCAATCCTCCCATCCTTCCTCCGTTCATTCCCATAATAATAATAAGTACATCATCAATGTATGGGATAAAAACCAAGTACATATAAACAACAATATGCAAAAATGGAGGTGGATCATATTCCCACATGTGGAACCAACGCAGTATATCTCCTGACTGCATCATAAAATTATATGGTAAGTGGTTTCCCCACCACTTACATGTTTCCATTGTTTTCTCACAAGTTTTGAAAAGGTGAGAAATGTTTGGTGCCTTTTGAGTGCACCCTGAATGATACAACATCTCCCTATACCCTCCCAGGGAGTGGCCATGCTCAACAATGTTTATGGCCTAAAGTTTTCCATGAAGTTTATATGGATGAATTATCCTACTTGGAGAAATTTCCTGCACATATATGGTAGAGGAATGCAAATAATCATCAAATAAATCATTATGTACATAAGCATGATCCTTTCCATAATCTCTGCTCATACAAATGGAGCGGTCCATAGATAGATCCTTCTCATTCCCAAAGAGGAAAGAGGTAGTTGTGATAACTCCTTCATAGAGTTATGTATCTCCTCCATCTCCACATGATCCATGAATCTCTTAAAATGATGATATATCTCCTCTTCAAAGCCTTCCCAAGTGTATCCCTCCATGATGGTGTTGCAGGTCCTCATGGAATAAGTGTGGTTGAAGTTAAAATCTTCATGTGTTGCTTGTAGCAACTTCTCCTTGAGCTTGGAAGTTATAGATAAGAAGATCCTACCATGATAATAGATGACCTCATCTTTGACTAAATATCCCTCGTCTAGAAGTTGGTCATCAAGTATCATGCATGTGAAAATATCCTTGGAATAATCCACCAACAACTGGGATTTT
Organism: Pinus albicaulis; assembly: GCA_034641835.2. Lineage (NCBI taxonomy): Eukaryota > Viridiplantae > Streptophyta > Pinopsida > Pinales > Pinaceae > Pinus > Pinus albicaulis. The sequence goes on along the minus strand of CM076581.1, from coordinate 349,770,180 downwards.
CAATATGGATCTATCCTCCATAGTGACAAAGCTGATGATCTCACATAAAACATCTGTCATATTGATTTCCTCTTCTTTGAAATCTCCCATGCCAAAGTCACATACCAAGATGTTGCTATCCTTCCTCTGCTGCTCCTCCTATAGCTTGTCATGCTCAAGTAAAGGTTGAAGCTTTTGGAGGTTAATATTCTATGGGAAGCTATCACCTATCCAAAAATTCTTGAGTTTGGCCAAAGCATACATGATTGGTCACCATATTCTATATGTGGATGACTTCTTCCCAAGTGAGAACATCGTCTAAGCCTCCAAAGTCAAGGAATAGTCTCCTTGCACAATGATGGTGCCATGCTCCATCCCCGTGGCATCCTCTTTCAGCGCACTATGAGATGTGAGAGTGGGTAATAATGATAGTGGGAGAATATCTTCCTCCTCCTTGAGTCGAACCAAGACTCTATGTGCTGTATCATAACCTTCCAATGTTCCCACTCCTCCTAGATCTATGAGTGGTGTAACATATTGTGAGACATCTCTCACCAACTCCGTATCAGGTGGCCTTCTATATGGTTTGCCACAAAACAATGATGTCTCATGGACCAATCTCATATATGCATGATAGATGGGACTACCATGCCCTTGCTTCCACTGCAAAAATCAAACTCTGTTTCAAGTGTGGAAGTTTCATGATATTTGGGTACCACTTTCAATGATGTAAGAGTCCCTATAATCGGAGGAATTTCTCCATCCTCACCTCCTGGTGGTGGTGGATCATCTCCTACTATTCCAAAGCTATGACCCCCTTCTGGTTCTTCTTATTCTTCCTCCTCATCATCTGAGAAGACCTCTATAAAGTGTGCCTTTCCTGCTGCACATCTATGTCCGGGTTCCTATGATTCTTGGCATGTGAAGTAAAGCTTCCTTCTCCTCAAATCTCTTCAGACATCATCCCTAAGAGGCACTTTGTTTTGGCCCTCCCTTAAAAGAGGAGCCTTCTCTTCTTTTCCCTTATATGGAAAAGTGGGATTTTGTTGAAATTTTTCCTTTACTTTTGTGAAGGCATCTTGTAGATCTCTGGCCCTTTCAATTTCATCTTGAAGTTTAGTGGGCTTGGTATACCTAACCAACCCATGAAGAGGTTTTGCTAACTCATCAATGAACATATAGACTCTTCTTGCTATAGATAAATCAGTAACCATAACAGAAAGTTTTAGAAATTTAAAAATATAAGTTTCTGGATTACTTGATCATTTGAGCTTTGCTATCCCCATGAATTGTGCCTTTGGGTCTCTCTAATAAATCCTCTCCACCAACCTCCTTGTGAAATATAAATATGTAGTCACATTGGCATGACCCAATGTAGTCAAGCCATGAAACCACCAATCATGTGCCTCACCCTCAAGGTGTAGCACTGCTATCTTGATGGCCTCCATCTCTGGTACTTTGTTCAGCTGGAAGTAGATGTCAAGCTTCTCTACCCATGATTTGGAAATGCATTTTGATGAATCATCAAATTTGGGTAAGAAAATTTTTCCCATATTTCAGTGTAGATCATGATTCTGAATGAATCCTCCACCTCTATTGTGATGCCTATGTCTCCTATTGTCCTTGATCTGAAAAAATTCTTGAAAACTCAAGTGATCCTTGAATATCTAAGATTGAGACTCATACTCCATAAAATAGTCTTCAAGAGTTTCTTGTTCTTGAAACCCTTCATTTCCCACTGCTAAGAATTTAGGCATTATAGAGTGTTGGGAAAATTGTTGTTGCTTCACTGGTTGATCACTCCAGTGATGAGAAATGTTGGAGCCTTCACCATGTAGAAACCCTTTAGGGGATTCCTTTTATCTATCCATCCTCATCTCCTTTATTTCTCTATAAATTTCTTGCATAGTTCGAAGAAGAATCTTTGGGTAATCCTTCTCCTCATCTTCTCCTGATAAAGGGGTTTTACCTTTGTCTTCTTTATCATCTGTATAATCAAACTTCCAGTTTCTTCTTTTGAGATACCTTTTCTCTATATATGTGAGAGGATATCCTTCTTCTGATGACATATTGGCTTTTAATATGAACAAGCTGAACCAAGATTATGCTTTGATACCACTGTAATATTCCCAAATGGGAAAAGTAGGAATAGAGTGCATAAACATGGAAATAGTAGTGTAGATCAATGCATAAATGTAAGAGACCAATATGGACCCTTATTATTCTTTATAACAGTAGCAAATATGTATAATATAATGGGCCACAAACCATAATACAAGATACAATAAGCCTCTAATGAAGAAAACCCTCAATAAGAGGTGCTGCTACTATATCAAAAATGCCAAAATATTTCTACAACGTAGTCATAGATGCACTACTACAGAAAATGAGTACACAAAATATAATGGGCTGATATATGCCTCGAAATATCCAAGAAATACAGATCAAGGCTCTATACAATCTCCAATGAAGAACCCAAAAGGGTTTTCAAAAATACACCACTATACAAGATGGGAATCAAAGCCCTAGGGCTAAAGAACCAATGCAACATATAAAAGGAAAGGTGTGGCTGATATGAGATAGCAAGAAATATAGCCTCTTCCAACAGATCCTCTAGTTGAAAGGCTGATCCATTCACTAGAAAACCTCCTCCCCAAATGGTGTATTGAATCCACCCTGCAACTCCTCCCTGAAAATAATGCAGTCCAAGACAGAAGTTGCGCTGTAGGGGAAAATAAATAAGTGGAATGATGCAAAATGATGCAATAAGGCTCAAGGGCTTTCCTTACTAACCTCCCAATGGAAAGGAACCCCCCCCCACTGAAAATAAGCACTGAAGTGACCCAAATGTGTTCTCCACTGCTGCAACCTGCAACACAACAAAACCCTCAACATGATCTACACTATAGATGAATGATGCAGCTTGGACTTGTAGAAATTATATAACTGATATGTTATACATTTGAGATTCTCCTGATCACACACTATTTGACTTCATGCACAATACAGAATCTCTTCTACCATTGATCATTAATTGCGGAAATAAAATCAATTGCATGCACACATTAAAACCATAAAAATTCACACATATGAACAAAGTAATTTATGGGAAAGCTTAAAGCTGAAAACCCCCAACTATCCATATATTATATGTCATGGAGATCATGTAACAATCATTATACAAATCTACTCACAAAGCTCTTAGTACAATCTCCAATTGCTACACACTAATCAGGCCCTGATCTTGCAAATCCATGCACCGATCTTTGCTAGCCTTTAGCCTGCCTCTACTGCGCAATCACTACTGAATAATGGCTCATAATGAAATTTAATCCATCCTATATTGACCACGCAATCCTCATTGGCATCTCCAACCACTGTGTGTTGCAAATCATGCAAGACTATAGTCACACTGCTCTTTCACCTACCTCTCCACTGGTCTCCACTGAAACTGTCCATGCACTGTAGTTAACTGATGTATTCTTCAGTTGATTAATGAGTTTATAATTATTGAATTAATAAATAATTAATTCACACCACTCTCACTAGTGTATCAATCAGTTAGACTAGATACAACTAGCTCAACTATGTTTAACTCAGTTAAAATGAACACAACTCCATCAACTTCCTCAATCAACTCCACCAAACTCTGTCACATGAGTTCTAACTGAAGTATCCATGCAATAGATCCACTTAACCCTTAGGAATAGCATAATTCCTTCTGTCAGCTCTTGTGCCACATCTGTGCACTTAACTGAAGTGCTCCAAGAGAATAAGATAATGTTTAAAGTCCAAATATTATTAAGAGCTAATAATATTCGACATATCTATTTTTAGACTGGCAATATAAAAATAGATTCCGCCCAATATGTCTAAAAATAGAAGTCCATATATTTTTCCAACTTGACCAACCATCCACAAATAGCATCCTGCAACTCATAGAATATGATCGACATATCTAAAAATAGAATTTGCAACAAAAATCACCTGTGTGGGCCCCACCTAGTTTAGGTGATTATTTTCCAGCTAGGATCAGGAATGATGTTTCAGGATGCCTCCTTCACTGTTTCTTGTTTCAATATTCAACACTCCCTCTCAACAAGAAACGATTGTCTTTGCATGTGACATGCAACTCCATGCATTCGCCCTGCAACCTTCACAGGCGCCATGCAACTCCATGCATCTGCTCTGAAACTCTTCCGAAACTGAATAGGCTCCAAAAAACTCAATCAGTTTGATGCATCTATCATCAAATTCTTCGACTTCTGCTTAGCTACTTCACATGTCTTCAGGAACCACTGTGTTGTTGAAATCTGCGCCCATGCACTCTGCACTTGCTGTCAACTCTGATCTGCGCTCCAGTATCCGACACTGTCACTTTGATCTGCCTGCATCAATCCAACTGATCATGCTATTGTTGCTCTATGGGCACCTCGTAGCCAGGTTCAATTCATGAGATCCATAGATCGTAAGATTATTAATGAAGTTGCATCTCGAACTGTTGAGTCTGAGGATCCGAATGAAACTCATGAGTCTGTAGATAATCCTAAAAATTGGAATCCTCCATCGCTTCATGCGACTGATGTCTATAAACTTCCCTTGTCTTATGTATTTAAAAAAAAGTCTTTTTTGAAAGAAGTAGAAGTCACTATTAATATTTCTGGTCCGTCTGTCCAAATAGTAGCTTTGAATCTATTTTCTGACGACAAGAATAAGAAATTTAAGCAGTATGCCAAAGATAAGAAGTATAACTATCTTCATTTTGGGGGTATTCGTATTGGTCTTGCTCCTTTATTCCGTCATGGGTTAAACACTCCCTGTATTGCTGAAGTTTTTGATACCCGACACCAGAGTTATGACCATGCTCGAATGGGAACTATTATGGGTAATCTGTCAACAGGCTGTCAATATGGTACTATTTTCCCTGATTATTCTATAAGCCTTACTGATGTTCATTTGAAATACTGTTGGAAATTGATGGTTGGAGTTCAAGGTCTCCAAATGGCAGAGGATAGTGATTATCTTTCTGTATTAGTTCAAACTTCCTTCCAGTTGACTAATACTGCTCATCCAAAGTTAAAACAACTTGTCTTAAAAGACTGTGTGACTGTTGGTCTTTCCAATGCCCAAGTTGAAGGTGTTCTTTATGATCCCACTGAACTTCCTAACAATTGGTATTTCCAATATAAGTCTATTGTTGATGACAAGAAGCCAGAGTCTAAACTCAAAAGAATTGCTATCTCGGATGGCCATGTAAAGCTTATTCCTCCTAAACCAGAAATTCCTAGACCTCTTGTCAGACCACGTAGATATGTTGTTCCTGTTTCTACCAATGAAGCCTCTTTCTCCAGAAGAGTTGACATGCCTCCAATTGAAGAATTCTTTCCCTCTGAACCTATTTTAGCCTCTAATGAGTTGAATATACCAGAGTCTAAACCTTTTCTTGCTGTAAATAAAATGCATCGTATTTCACATGTTCCTTTTGCTCCTATTGAAGAATGGAAATATGCCAATCGTCGTTTTGTAAAAGGTGGGAAATGGCCTCCCAAGACAAAATTTTGCACCACCTCTTCTATGTCTAAACATCCGACCACTAGAGCTGACTGTGCTCCCCTGATCGAGCATAATGCCAACAATACCAATGAATTAGATCAGACCTACCAGATAGGTAATTATCTTACTACTTGGTGTGCACATGCCGAAGATGTTCTAGATGATCTTGGCTCCGAGACTGAGCTAATTCTCCAAAATCTTAAGCTTCTCCATGATGAACAACAAGAAGAAAAGCACATAAGAGAAGCAAAAGAGAAGAAGAAAAAAGAAAGGAAACGTAGAGAAAATAAATCTCCCATATTCTCTATTTCCATGGATACTCCTAACTATTGGGATGCAGATGAAAAGCAAGAAGAAAGTGGAGTAGAATCTACTGCTCAAGCTTCTGAAAGAAAACTAGAGCCAATTCAGCCTTTAAACTTTCAGAAACCAAAGAGTGAAATTTCTACTCTAGAAAATGCTGCTTCCAAGTTTCCATCTTTTATTTTACCTTCTCTCCAAAAAGCTCATGTCTTTAAAGAAATCCCAAAGTACCCACGGGTCGAAGAAGATTTGTTTGCTACCAATTCCACTGGTTATGTTTTGGATTTAAATAAATCATCAAATCCAGCTGAATCCATAAGAGTATGGTTTGGTGCCCTTTATCAAATGCAAGTTGTTTCAAAGTTAGATAATATTTCTATTTTTTCCCTTGCTGAAAAACGCATGGCTGGCATTGTCTATGACTGGTGGATGGGACCACCAAAAGAAGAAAGAATGAATTTTGCTGCCTCAGGCCTAGCCACTTTAGAACTGCTACTCAAAACCCAGTTTATTCCAGAACCGGCGGATGAAAAGAAACAGATCATCACAGACTTAGCAAGAATGGAACTAAAAGATATTAAGTTCCTAGATCAGTTTGGTAATGACTACATGGCAAAAGTTTATAAAGCCAATCTGACAAATGATTCTACACAAAAAATTTCATTTTTTTCTAAACTGCCAGGTAACTTGGGTGATCTAATCATGAAGGATCTAGAAGTCCAGGGAAAGAAGATTGAACAAACTTACTGGATAAATCTTTTGTTTAGATGCCAAGAAAAAGTCAAATATCTCTGTTGGAAAAAGAAAGCTCAAGAGTTTTCTCCAGGTCTTGATGTTTGTCATTCTATTTTGCCATGGACTCCATTCAAGAAAATAAAATCTAAAAGATATGGCAAATTTAAACCCAAAAGAGTAGCCAAACCCAGAAGGCCTTTCCATAAGTTTAAATATTTGAAAAAATGCAGACAACCAAGAAAGAACAATGCATGTTTTATATGCAAGCAGGAAGGTCATTTTGCCCGAAAATGTCCCAAGAGTTCATCTAATAAGTTAAAAGCTTGCATTGAGATTGATGATTTTGTTGATAATTGGTCACTTGTTGATTCTCAAGATGAAGTATTAGATGTATATATTCTAACTGATGCTTCTCTCTCTGATTCTGAGTCTATTCCAGATACCTATCAAAAAATGAATAGATGCTATACTGACACTGAATGCTATGAAGATAATGAATTGCATTACAGTGATGAGTTTAGTTCTGATGATTATACTGATGAAACATCTGAATATCTTTCAGATGGTACTGTCTCTGTTGTTCCGTCGCTCTTTATTTCTACCGATATTGGTGAAAAGAATTCAACTCCCATTTTAAATTCCTTGTCTCCATTACCCACTTTGAATTCTTTCTGCCCTTATCCGAATACAGTTTCTCAGTCCTCATCTTTACCAGCTCCCGCATCTGTTAATACTGATGAAAGTTCATTCCTAAAAAATATTGTTAAAACTAACAATCTTTTGTACATTCTCGTTGAAGTTCAAGTCAAAGGTGAGTGGATTAATGTTGATGCCTTTATTGACACCGGCGGTTCTAATAATTTAGCTCTCCCTTCTTTATTCAAAGGTTTATGGAAACCTTTGTAGAACATCCTTATTTCTGAGACCATTGTTGGATCTGTAAATCTCACCCATTATGTGGACAATGTTTCTTTAAAATTTGGGGGGAGTATTGTAAACTTTTCTACTGTTCAGCATTATGACACATCTGCTAGTTTGTTTCTTGGAATGCCTTTTATCAATTCTGTATTACCAGTTACTATCAGTGAAGATAAAGTTATCTTCAACATCAATAAAAAGGAAATTTCAGTCCCAAGATTAACTATGGCTAATTCAGAAGCACGAAGAGAAAATAGCCAAAATAAAGTAGGTGTCAGAATACCTCAAAATGACTCTAAAAATTGGCAAGAAGTGCTACAGATCTATGAAGAAAGGAGTCAGAACAAAAATACGCAGAAAGCAAACCGAAACACAGACTGGTCTCCAGCACAAGTTGCTATTTTTGATGAATTGTTAAAAAATTGCTCTGAAAATCCTCAAGATTTTTGGAGTATAGAGAGTCCCCAACAAGAGATCATCACTCTTCATGATAATGGGGTCAAAGGAAAACTTATACCCTGTACTCCAAGCGATGAAAAAGAAATTAGAAAGAATATTGAAGAACTTCTGAATCTTCAATTGATTGAACCAAGTAATTCTCATTATTCATGTTCTGCTTTCCTGGTAAGAAATCATTCTGAAATAGTAAGAGGTAAAGCTAGAATGGTGATAAATTATAAACCTTTGAATGCTATCACCAAGATCTTCAATTATCCTTTACCTCACCAGGAAACGATAATGCAGAAGATTCAACATAGTAAGATCTTCAGTAAATTCAACATGAAGTCTGGTTATTACCAGATCCAAATCAAAGAAGAAGATCATCATAAGACCGCTTTCATGTGTCCCACAGGATTCTTTCAGTGGAAATTTGTTCCTTTTGGTTTGAAGAATGCGCCTGCCTTCTTTCAAAGGTGCATGTATTTTATTTTTGGTAAATATGATTTCATTGTTGTGTATATTGATGATATATTGATTCATATCCAAAATCTTGAAGACCATATGAAGCATTTGCAGATATTTCTAGATGAAGCCAGAAAGCATGGTATTGTTCTTTCTGAGAAGAAAATGGTTCTCTTTCAAGATAGTATAGATTTTTTGGGAATTCATGTTATTAATGGAAAATTTCAGATGCAGCCGCATGTCCTCACAACGCTCTCCGAGTTTCCTGATGAGCTCATAGATACAAAGATGATCTAATGATTTTTAGGCGTGCTCAATTATGTACATAAACACATTCCTCGCCTCTCTGAGAAGACTGCTCCAATTCGACAACATTTGAATTCTGGTTGGTCACTAGAAGCCACCGCAGCAGTCAGAATTTTAAAAGATGAATGCAAAAATTTGCCAGAGCTCAAGCCTCCGGGCAACGGATTTTTAATCCTTCAGATTGATGCCTCTGATTCTTTTTGGGCCGCAATAATTTTTGAATGAAAGGAGGATACAGGAGAAGAAATTTTGTGTGCATATGCATCAGGTGAGTTTCAACCTCACCAGAAAAATTATTTCATGGCTGAAAAAGAGACTCTCGCCATTTTTAATGGTATTAAAAAATTTGAGTTATATTTAGCCCCTGCCAAATTTCTGATAAGAACCGATTTTATGAATTTTAAGTATTTCTTATCAACAAAGATATCAAAACAACTCGCAAGAGGAAGATTATTGGCATGGCAGATTTGGTTTCAGATGTATGATTTTGATGTTGAATGGGTTCCAGGTATTTCTAACTATTTGGCTGATGCTCTTACCAGAGACATGAACAAAGCTTATAGTGGAGTAAGAAGAACTAAATTGTTTATTCTTCCAGGTAAGACTGCTGCAGATGATAATTTTGAAACTTTTGTCAAAAGGTTTCAGATTCTTGAATTAGTTCTTGATGATGTGGCCAACGAAATTAAGAAAATTGTTGGACTTCGAATATGAAGAAATCAGTGGATACAAAGATGTCAAGCATGGCAGTCTAAGAATGTTGGAATTTTATTGGGTTTAGATGAAGAACTGGTAAAATTTTATCCTTTTCCCAATATGAAAGTAAAAATTTATTTTAAAACTTTGGATGACTACTGGTCAAGGACATACACCGCGAATATGATCAAAATCTTACAGACTTTGAACTATTACCAAATTATTGGTGGTGTAGATTTCTCTTTTGCAGTTTATACTTCAGCCAAGATGTTGGATTTAGATGAAATAAACATGACTGAAGGAGTTCAGATATTTTTGAAGTCTCTAAGAATTCCTGATCTGTTTCAAGAAATTGATGCTGCCTTCCTACAAAGAAATGATGAAAAATTTGCAGGTATAGATTCTTTCCCTCAATATGAATTGTTTGAACCTTTTGCTAACTGGGAAATCAGAGATGGTTGTTGCAAGAAGAAACCACAAATTAGAGCATCTCAATGTGTTATGAGAACATTGCAGTATTTGAGAACCTTCTCTACTCCATGGGATTATCAGAGTATAGAATTTAGAAATCCTATTGTTCCAAATCCTTTCGCACAAATTTATGGACCAGAAAGGATTGATGAATCTGTGTTAGCTGACAATGCTGAGGAAATAAAGAAGTTAACTCTTTGGTTGAAAGAGTTTCATAAACTCAAGCTGCCCGACAAATTTTCCCTGATTAAAAAACTTGAAGACTGTTAAGGAAGGATAAAAATAATTAAATTGTTGATTAATCAGAAGGCATTGGTTACTATTACTGTTATGGCCGGAAATTGGACTGATGATGTAGTATGTTTGATAAGTTTATTTTTGTCAACTAAAGTATTTTCTTCCATGATTTTTGAGTTAGGATGGCAACAAAAGACAGATATCAATCATACATGAAAACACTGGATCCAATGTGCAATAGAATGCTCTGTCAGCATGTTTCAAATTTTCAAATGGGAATTATTGGACGGAGTGGAAATGCCAGTCCTATCAATGCCTGAATTTTGTAGAAGCAAGAAATATTCTTTCCTCGACATAGAGATAGACCCAATGGCGTATGTAAACAGGTGGTAGAAATCTGATGATAAATATATCTTTCCACAGAAGAATCTCTATGTTACGACAGATACGATAAAGTTTGATATAGGACAATCATCATGAGCTCCACGAAAAGAAGAATCTTCTATAGTCTCCACTAAAGGAAAATCAGCTACAGAGAAAGGTAAAGAGAAGGTATCCGAGGATAAAGCAACCATTTTCGTGGACCTGTATCAAGATGCTCAAGACCAGCCAGATCATCAATGGGAATCTGAGTACTTGGAATGGATAAATCATATCTCTTGGGAAAACCAAAAGGATCCCTCATCTTCATCCAAAATTAGTGAACCTGACCATGATAATGATTTTGACAGTGACCGAGAACCGAAAGGTCCTTGGTAGTGCATTTTACTTTAATTATTGTACTCGAGAATATTGAGCAGACACCATCTGGGCCAGTAATGCCTGACAAGGACCCTCAATACTTCTCATATTATATATAAGTGTGTGTGTGTGTTTGTGTTAGGATGGTCGTGTGCCTGAGTGTGCATTCAAAGTGTTTTGTGTGAAAGAGTGTTTGTATTCCATGCTCTAAGAGAACAGAGACCATAGGGCTCTACTCTGAAGCATAATCTGGTATGTAACATATTATTTGAATTAATACTGAAGCCTGCTGGGCCACCTGTCTGAGGACAGTTCATTCCAAGATCACTGTAAGTCGGGATTGTAACACCATTTCCATGAATCCTGCCCAGAAATCTCCTCTTGGGATTAATCATGCATGTCACCCCACCTCTCACCTGTTGGTATAGCTGCATGCACTCCCTCTGCCCATCTGGCATGAAATTTCTCTGCATGAGTGGTTTCTTCCACTCCATGATCCTCATCTTGTGGCTGCTCCACATCCAGAGGTTCACTCTTACCTGCATGCAAATCCTGCTCCCTCTCAAGCTTCAATTGCATGGATTTCTTGCACTTCCCAACAGTAGGAAGCTCCGTAGAAATCACATCTACTTAAAGTCTGTAGAGATTCTTGGTTCGAATCCAAACCTTCTTGACTTGCCCTGTTGCTTTGTGCTGAAGGAAAACTTTTCCTTCACTAAAGACAACATCATGACCTTTATCCTCTAACATTGCGACTGAGATTAAATTCTTCTTTAAACCTGAAACATGCACTACATCTTGTAAAAGAATGAGTTTACCTGAATCCCTCTGAAAGGTAATGGTACCGATGTCGGTCACATTGTATCATCCATTGTCGCCCAACTCAACATGCAACTGGATATCTTTCTCCACCAAGTCACTGAAAAGATTCACATCTCTCGTCATGTGAAAGGAAGTGTCACTATCAAAATACCACCACGATCCCAATGCACTAGACACCATGCATGCGATCAATGAGAAGTCCATCTCAAATTGCGAGGCAAGAGCCTCACCAGCTGCAGCTCCAGCAACCTGCTTGTTCTTCTTCTTCTGTGGACAATGCGTGGTGAAATGCCCATGCTCGTGACAGTGAAAACACTTCACTTTGGACATGTCACGCTCTTTTCCATCCGCACCGGATTGAGAAGTATTTTTCTTCCCCTTCCCTTTCCTTGCTTTGGTAGCCAAAGCACAATCCTCTTCATCATCATTCTTTGATGAATATCCATCCCTGGTATCCCGCCTTATCTCCTCCTGCACAAGATCCGACCAAAGTCGCTCCCATCCTGGCAGTTTCTCCCAACCATTGACAGAGTCCTGATAGGAATGCCAACTCTTCAGAAGCCCAAGGAGAGCCAATCTCACCAATTCCTCGTCATCCACACTAACTCCTACACTCTCAATCTCATCCCTGCAGTGGAAAAACTTTGTCAAGTATACCGGAATAGTGTCATTCTTCTCCATTTTTATTTTTCTGAGTTTATCCTTGAGCGCCAACTTCCTTTGGTCACTCTTGCTTTGGAACAAGTCTGTCAAAGCTTTCCACATCAAGAATGGAGAAGATTTACCATGAAGGCTGGACACTATGTGATCCTTCACACCTTCCAACAAAATCCTCTGACACCTTGCTACCTTCTTTTTTCCATGCGTCAAGTGCAGCTGCATCGCTAGAACCTGGTTTAGGAATATCAACATCTATGAACTCCTTCAACCCATTAACTTTCAGTACTGCCTCCATCATGTCCTTCCATGAAATATCATTCGAGCTGCCCTCAAGGGCATACTCCAATTGCAATCCGCTGAAAGACGTTTCAATGAATGCTCAACTTCGACATCAAGAAAACACTGTAGAAATTTCAAATTCCACCAGCACAAAACTCAACCGCTTCAATGCTTTGCAATTTCTCCAATGATCAATATCACTCTGATAACATGTATAAATTATATAACTGATATGTTATACATCTGAGATTCTCCTGATCACACACTATTTGAATTCATGCACAGTACAAAATCTCTTCTACCATTGATCATTAATTGCGGAAATAAAATCAATTGCATGCACACATTAAAACCATAAAAATTCACACATATGAACACAGTAATTTATGGGAAAGCTTAAAACTGAAAACCCCCAACTATCTATATATTATATTTCATATAGATCATCTAAAAATCATTATAAAAATCTCCTCACAAAGCTATCAGTGCAATCTCCAATTGCTACACACTAATCAGGCCCTGATCTTGCAAATCCATGCACCGATCTTTGCCAGCCTTTAGCCTACATCTACTGTGTAATAAATGCTAAATAATGGCTGATAATGAACATGAATCCATCCTATATTGACCATGCAATCCTCATTTTCATCTCCAACCACTGTGTGTTGCAAATCATGCAACACTATAGTCACAACTGATAGTCACACTACTCTTTCACCTACGTCTCCACTGGTCTCCACTGAAACTGTCCATGCACTATAGTTAACTGATGTATTATTCAATTGATTAATGAGTTTATAATTAGTGAATTAATTAATAATTAACTCACACCACTCTCACTAGTGTATCAATCAGTTAGACTAGATACAACTAGCTCAACTATGTTTAACTCAGTTAAAATGAACACAACTCCATCAACTTCCTCAATCAACTCCACCAAACTCTGTCACATGAGTTCTAACTGAATTATCCTTGCAATAGCTCCACTTAACCCTTATGAATAGTGTAATTCCTTCTGTCATCTCTTGTGCCACATCTGTGCACTTAACTGAAGTGCTCCAAGAGAATAAGATAATTTTTATAGTCCAAATATTATTAAGAGCTAATAATATTCGACATATCTATTTTTAGACTGGAAATATAAAAATAGATTCCACCTAGTATGTCTAAAAATAGAAGTCCATCTATTTTTCCAACTTGACTAACCATCCATAAATAACATCCTGCAACTATGAATATGATCAACATGTCTAAAAATAGACTTTACATCAAGTAGCATTAATCAATTCATGACAGACCGATCTCCCAGTACCAAAAGGTAATCTAAAGCAAAACAAATAAACAACCCATCTTTCTATAAATATATATATAGATTAACAAAAATTTACAGGAGGTGTAAAAGACTTACCGTAGGTCTAATGCTTGTTCGAAGTCGTTGTTATCCCTTGTGCACTTGAAGGAGTTATCTTTGTAAACCTGCAGTCACAAACAAGCAAACATTAAATAGCACCTGTATAGTAAACATCGTAAATCATGCTTATCGTAGTGATCAAGGAATCCATGAAATAAATAGTTAACTAACAACTTAGTGAGAAAAATGAATTCATTTATATTAACTTTAAAAGAAGGAAAACCTTACAACCTTAGCCTTGATGTTGAACAGGCCTTCCCGGGGTCCGAAGCAGGAATCTCCTCTACTCTGATAAGCTTTGTACTCCTTCAACTGAGACAAATAGAGGTATGTGATCTCTCCTCACAAAATTCTCAATTAAATGAGTCTGAATCCCAACAACACATAACCTCAAATAATTCAAAGCTTGAACTCCCTTTGAGGCTACCCAATGCCTCTTTTTATATTGGAAAAGAGGAGGTTTATAGTTCCAACTATGAAGGGATAGAATCCTCCTTCAAAGGGATAAGATCCTCACATCAAGGGGTTAGCTCCATAAGGTAAGGGATACATCAACCTCAAAAGAGCGGTTTTGCCACCGCAAGATTCTTTCTAGAGGCTTCTAGAATTTACTGAAAGTGAGCTTTTTTGAGTTTACTTGTGCCTTTTTAATCTTTACAGGGGTCTGCACCCATAACACAGAGAAAGTGCATTCAGATACGCAAGAGACATGAACATTAGGTGTAAGACCGCAGGCAAGATAGAGATAAAGCGCGACACCAAAGTTAAGGATATTTTTAGGAACTTTTATCTAATTTTCAAGGCTTGATATGAGGAACTAATATGTTAGACTTGCAAAGGGAGAAGTATGAGTAATAATGAGCTCATACACATAGCAGAATGTCAGGATGACAATTTTCAGTGTAACAGATTGCCCCCTAAAGTGCAAAGTCTGGAATAGATGATGCTGAAGTCTATCATATATGAAGAGTGCAGTACTTTATCATTTCAAGGATCATCCTGTGGACACCCCAGTCGGAACCTGTAAAAACATTCAATGCAAAATATATATATCATCGCTGAGGTAGGCATTCCCATACTCAGATCAAAACTAACTAGAAGCTAATTCAAACGGTTCTGATACAGGAATGATTTTGAGTACTTCACAATATAGACATGTGTAGAAATAGTATGGATGCAACAATATGTTTATAAATAGTCCACTGTATAAATGATAACAAAATTCCTCGCAGCCTGGATGGTAGAAACTATATCCAGGGTCTTGATTTCCGCATCTCAAACTAGTACGATTCTATCCATGTGAATGAATGTGTTGAAGTCGAACATGGTAGAAACCACTTGATTACCAGTCAATGATGCGAACTGTTAACAAGTGTGAGAGTAACCACCAGTAATGTCAATGGCCCTCAAAGTACTCAGTACAATCCATGAAATGTGAATGAATGAGCTGAAGTCGAACATGTCACGGAATCATTCGATCGAAGGTCAATGATGCAACCTGTCGTTGAAGGTGATAAACCTACCATTGAGGCATGCAGATTTCAAGGTACTGATGATTTCTGGATCAACTTCCTAGATAATGAGCTATCGTTGATAGAAAGTGATCTGTCGTAGGCGAGCCCACAACACGAAATCATAGATCAAGTTTTGAAAATATATTTGCAAGGACTGACTCAGGGATGGTCACAATGGATGACAGATATTTTGTAGATGAATGGTTTATTTGAACTGTCCTCTTGAACACATAACGAAATAGCAGAAGGCTTGGTGACAATTGACCCAAAGCTAATACCCAGAAACAGGCTGAAAATTTTCAATGTGGTTTGATTAACTATTAGGCAAAGGATTTCCAACCCAGGTGAAAAAAAGTGTCGTGTTCAAGAGTGGTTAACTGGATTTTCAAAAAATCAAAATACAATGAACAAGTCCATTTTTCTCTCTTTTCCCCCACCATTTCTAGAAAGTACCTCTTTATTTTTGACAAGCTTGAGGAGGATAACATTTGCTTGTTTATAAGCTCATCCTTCGGATGAGTCCAACTTAGTTTAAGATTCAAAACCTAAGAAGGAGTGGTTCGTTCCTGTTTAAAATTGAACAGGTCCTTTACTGTTAAATTTTAACGAGTCCAGTATAGGAGAAATTCGGTGTTTTTCAATTTTAGGGAGTTAGAAGAAAAACTTAAGAAAACTCCATGGGTGTAGTTTTTCATAAATTTAGTCTCTCGAGTCCGAAAAAGGATAAAATAATGTGGGAGAGAACTCTATTGACTGTAATTAGTCAACGTATACCTTTTTTGTAAATTGTCCATTTCAGTCCGTAAAAGGGGTAAACTTATACTAAAGGGACAATCATTCATTTATTTTAACGAGTTCGAATAATCAAGTGCTCGTCAATATTTTCATGTTTAGAGAGTCTGAAAAGGGCTTAAAAGAGGACTCCAATGTTTCACTTTTTCATAAGATTTAATGAGTTTGAAAAAGGGATAAAAATGTACTCATGGTTTTCAATTTTTCGTAAGTTTTAATGAGTTCGAAAAAGGGATAAAAATATGCTCTTGTGTCCGACTTTCAATTTAATTTACGAGCAGGAAAAGACAGAAAGAACTCGGCATTTTCATATGTTTTATGAGAATGAAAGATAGCAAAATAATCTCGGGATTTTCATGAGTTTAATGAGTCTTGAAAATAACTGAAATTGACTCAAGATAGGTTTCATTTTTATACAAGCTTGAAATGTAGGAAAACTATGCTTGAATGCCCTCCAAGCGTAATTGCTAGAGCGCATGCCCCCCCAGCTTCATTTCATTCAACTAAATACACTGCTGGTAATTAATAGCTGGATGGAATGAAGGTTCATTTACGAGATCATATGAAAGACCCGACCTAAAACTGTAATAAAATTATGCAAAAACTGAAATAACTAACTTAAATATATGACTTAACATTTACGAGATCTATTCAAAGACTCGACTCAATTAGGGGAGGATTTTTTTCATTTTTTAACGAGCTTGACACAGGAAAATAACTATGCTCATGGCAACATGTTTCATTTTTTAACGAGGTTGACACAGTAAAAGGAACTTTCCTCATACCTGATTCATTTTTTTACGAGGTTGACTCAGTAACAGGAACCATCCTGAGAAACTACTTATTTCTAATCTATTAATATACTCTCTACAATCTATCTACTGATTCATTTTTTAATGAGGTTGACACAGAAAAAGAACTGTCCTCATGGAAGCTTGTTTCATTTTTTAAACGAGCTTGACACAAGAAAAGGAACTATGCTCTCGACTAACTGATTCATTTTTTAATGAGGTTGACACAGTAAAAGGAACTATCCTCATACTCACTGATTCATTTTTTAATGAGGTTGACACAATAAAAGGAACTATCCTCGGACTCACTGATTCATTTTTTTACAAGGTTGACACAGTAAAAGAACTATCCTCGGACTCACTGATTCATTTTTTAATGAGGTTGACACAGTAAAAGGAATTATCCTCGGAATCACTGATTCATTTTTTAATGAGGTTGACGCAGTAAAAGGAATTATCCTCGGCACAACATGTTTCATTTTTTAATGAGGTTGACACAGTAACAGGAACTATCCTCAAAAACTTGATCATGGCTTCCAACTGGAAGAAACACATGTCAATGGACACACCTTGATCATGGCTTCCAAGAGGTCTTCATCAGAAGGAAGAATAATTATCTGGAACGAAAAAATGTCAAGGGACTCAAAAGGGATAAGAACATCGCGTTCAAGTAATCACATAGAGTTTTCCATGTCAATTACCGGATCTAAGTCAAATGAAGTCGAGCAAACAGTGAGAGGCTCACTTACATCGGTAACTGAAAACATGGGACTAGTTGCCACATAATTAACCCGTGGCAGGGTATATACCACTTTAGAATCAGGAACATTCAAGGATGTCAGATTATTGGTAGTCGAATCAAGACTAGGGAACGAAATCTGGTCTATAGTCACAATATTTCCATTGTGAGGGAAAGACATCATGCGAAAGAGTGTCAATATGACAGCTTTCATTGCATAAACATAGTCTCACCCAAAGAGTAAATTGAAATCCAAGGGGCCTCGAACTACCATAAGATCAATACAGACAGTTTTACCTTCCAAAGTAATAAAAAGCTTAGGAAGGATTCCTAAAGGTTCACTAATGGTTGTGTTAAAATCTTTCAGATTCTGCGTAATAGGCACAAGCTGAGGGAAACCCAAAGCTTTCCAAGCAGTTGAGGATAAAATACTAACAGAAGCACCTTCATCTACATGTGTGCGGTGTATGTCCCTACCACCTAACTTCACAATGATTTGGAAAGGGATGGAGGAAGGAAGACGAGGTTCTGTCAGTCTATTCCAATCAAAGGAAAAGAACTCAGTACTTGGAGGGGGTTCTATAGAAATAGGTGAAATGCCCCCCGGGGAAGAAGAATATAATGTAACAAAAATAACCTGAGAAAGATATAGGTATGTGATCTCTCCTCACAAAAATCTCAGTTAAATGAGTCTGAATCCCAACAGCACTTAACGTCAAATAATTCAAAGCTTGAACTCCCCTTGAGGCTACCCAATGCATCTTTTTATAGTGGAAAAGAGGAGGTTTCAGTTCCAACTATGAAGGGATAGAATCCTCCTTCAAAGGGATAAGCTCCTCACATCAGGGGGTTAGCTCCATAAGGTAAGGGATACATGAACCTCAAAAGAGCGATTCTGCCACCGCAAGATTCTTTCTAGAGGCTTCTAGAATTTACTGAAAGTGAGCTTTTTTTAATTTACTTGCGCCTTTTTAATCTTTACAAGGGTTCGCACCCACAAAACAGAGAAAGCGCGTTCAGGTACATAGGAGACATGAACATTAGGTGCGGGACCGCAAGCAAGATATAGAGAAAGTGCGACACCAAAGTTAAGGAGATTTTTAGGAACTTTTCTCTAATTTTCAAGGCTTGACATGAGGAAATGATATGTTAGACTTGAAAAGGAGGAAGTATGAGTGATAATTAGCTCATACGGACAACGAAATGTCAAGGTGACAATTTTCAGTGTAATAGCGACAAAAATCACCTGTGTGGGCCCCACCTAGTTTAGGTGATTATTTTCCAACTAGGATCAGGAATGATGTTTCAGGATGCCTCCTTCACTGTTTCTTTTTGCAATCTTCAACAAGACTAGTTCCTGAATGTGGAAATATAATCCAAACTATTCCTTTGATGCTTCTCAAGGATAGAGGTGGGATTCCTGATCAATAACACCTTGTGCTAAACAACACCACAATCTTATCTAAATAGCTGAAGAAATTTGTATGTCTAAATGTACGATATATAAAAATATAATAAACCAAACATAAATGAATATGGCTGCCATCCTCTTCCTTATATAATTGGTGAGCTTCCTAACCCTAGGCCCCACTCATTTAAGACACTACATCCATGCAAAGAGTCTCCAACTAAAACTGTGATGTCCCTCAATGAATGCCACTACTACATGACAATGTTGTTGATTTGGTCAAAGTTGACCCAGTCTAGGTGTTCCTGCCCCTTTTCACTCACAAGGGTGCTCAATTCAGATGCCAAGATGTCCTCCTTTCACATTGGCATTGATTTTATTGATATTAATGAGGTTTATGGATCTCCATATCCTCTTATTCATCAAACAAGGAAGAAAAAACAAAAAATAATATTCCAACTAGCTCATGGATAATTGGGAATATTATAGTCCTCCCCTTCCAAATTAATATTCCAAATGTTGCTTTTCCTCAAGCAACTGAAAAGTTGAGTGCTGCAACCCTTCTCCTCCATCATTGGTGGCACTTCCATGTGATAATATTCCCTCATAAGCCAAGGGTCTCCCAATCCACCCCTCTATGACATGCTCCTCCCAAGTTCTCATGACATGCAAATGACTCATCCCACAAGGAAGAAAAATACCCAATGAAGAAATCATGGTTTTCCTTATGTTCTCCCTGAAACATGTAGCATAATAAAAATGGGGAGTCTTTATCCCAAAGGGCATGCTCAATCCTCCCATCCTTCCTCCTTTCATTCCCATAATAAGAATAAGTACATAATCAATGTATGGGATCAAAACCAAGTACAGATAAACAACAATATGCAAGAATGGAGGTGGATCATAGTCCCACATGTGGAACCAACACAGTATATCTCCTGATTGCATCAGATAATGATATGGTAAGTGGTTTCCCCACCACTTACATGTTGCCATAGTTTTCTCACAAGTTTTGAAAAGGTGAGAAATGTTTGGTGCCTTTGGAGTGCACCCTAAGTGATACAACTACTATAGGGTAATATGCTTGGGTGGTGTTTATTAGATATCCCTCTCAGGGCTTTTTGGTGCCTGAGGCAGACTGTCAGATTAGCTGTAAAGTTCCATAGATGCTGCATGCATGTTCATACTAATATATATAATCGACAAAGCAAGATGGAAATATTACCTCTTTGTAGACAACAGATCTTATGGAGAATGCCAAGAAGCGAAGTAGAGATCCTTCTTCACGGGCTCCAAGTCTAGATCCTGCAATCAATCAAAGAACCAGCATAATCTCTACAATAGTATAGCTTCTTATCAATTAAAATAGCATATAGTAAACATAAGACAATACAAATCTAAGCCATTCATATCATGCTACATAGATGATTTAACAACAATTGTGACATTGATGCATCGAATGGACAAAACAGATACAGTTCTATAAATTTATGAAAATGAGGATTAAAACCGTCAGTTGCACCAAGCCCTCCTCAATCTTCCAATTCCTCTCTCTCTTTCTCTATCTCCAAGTGTGATGATTCTAAAGGCAGAAATTTCTCAATGAACTTTGCTAATCTTTAAGCCTCACACTACAACAATGAAATTCCTCTCCACATATAATCAAACCTTCAACCTTAGACCAAGAGCCTACAACTCCAATTTATAGGAGATGGAGAGGACAAACCTTGCCAACTCTTTCAACCTGTTCAAATCGGGAAAGATCTAGATGTGTCCTCGCTTTTCCTTTCTTTTGCCTTCCATAAGAGTTCAGTTATGTTTGGCAATTCCTAATAAAATGTTTGTGCCATTTAGTTTCTATTTTGAACTGATTCCTTTGAGAGAAAGATGAAAATGCCAGTCAGTTTTTTGCAAGATATTTCTCTTTTCACACTCAAACAAGGTTAATGCTTCCCTTTGGAAAATATAGAGAGTTACCCTAGGCATTAACTCTTCATTTGCATGGCTCAGGTGCGTTATAACTTTGTCTAGCTGTTTCTGGGGTGCGTTACCTTGGAAAAAATGGGTCTTGGCTAGGTCATTTTCTTCCTTCCATGTTACCTTCTCCTCTGAGCTGATGAGGAGGTCATTTTTCCTGTAACAGATGCCCCCTAAATTTTGAGGTCAAAGACGAAGATGATGGCCGAAATACTTTATAATAAGTGTATTAAAATAAGAGGAATTGGAGGACTGAGGAAAACATAAAACAACAACATATGTCAGAAAATATAGTATCTGTCTTGAGTCAGGCATTCCCATGCTCAATATCTAATCAACATGATTTCTCTAAAACAGAGATATGAACAGTGTGTCCACTGATAATCATAACGTGAAAGTGTCTGTCATAACAAGATCAAATTGATAAGCTATCTCCACAAAACAATATCGCAACTTGGGAGAGGAAACATAGTTGTAATGGTGTAAACCTCAACCCAAGGTCTTAGTCGCCGCTTCACTTAAACCGCATATTTCCGTACATGTGAATGAATGAGTTATAGTCAAACATGTGGGAAATCATCTGATTACCAGTAAATAACAAAAACTGTTAACAGATGCGAGGGTGGCCACTAATAATGATGATGGTCCCCAAGATGCACAGTAAAATCTAGCGAGTGTGAATAAAATGAGTTGATGTCGAACACTCGTAGAATAATTTGATCGGGAGCCAATAATGAGAACCCCCAACCAAACATAAGATGACCTGCCATTGATGTCTGCAAGTATCGGGGTACTGACGTGTTTCTAAATCAACTTCCTAGATAAGATGTTGAAGTTGATAGGAAGAGATCTGTCAAAAGGTAGGCACTAAGGCGTCCTACATCAGTCGACATGAAACGGGAAAAGATGATTTTGTTTGATGGAAATAGGCAAGATCAAATGGGAATAATTGATGATAAATAAGTTTTGGTATATGATGGCTTTGGTTGATATAAGGAGCAGTAGATAGCGGGATCCTCTTGAACAATAGAAGGCACTCTAATAGGGTACTAGGAATATTAGGCTTAATGAACACCAAAGAGTATTAGGATTCACCAATGCAGGAACACTAGTATACAAAGGCTAAACTCATAGATGGTAAGGTTCGGCTAAATACGAAATATTTTTCTGGGAAGTGCCATGTTCAAGATTTTGTGCTGCCAAATCGACCTTTAAAATGTAACAGAAGAAGTATCCATTTTGTCCAAATTTTTTCCCCGTCTGATTAAGTTTAATGAGTCAATATGGGTAAAATCAGTGATTTTTACATATTTAGAGAGTCTGAAAAACATCGTAAAATACAACTCCATGGGGTACCTTTGTCATGTTTGATAACTAGGCATGATGAAGGGAGAATAGTAAGCTCGAAACAGTTCATTTTCTATGAATTAGTCCATTGAATCCGGAAAAGTGATAAATCTATGATCGATGGACATCTGCCTCATTTTGTTATGAGTACGAGGAGATGAAGTAAACTCAATGTTCTTTGTGAAATTTTAATGATTCCAACGAAGAAAAATTCGATGCTCTCAGTGAAGTTTTAACGAGTCCCACAGAGAAAAACTCAATTACTTTTTTTATTTAATGAGATTTGAAAAAGATGAAAATAATGGCTCATATTTATTTTTCGTGGTAGTTTGACGAGCCCAATGAAGGAAACTCAGGTTTTTTTTTTAGTTTTACAAGCTAGAAAAAGTCCCTAAAAAGAAAGCTCGAAATCAGGTCGAACATGGTCAGATCTACACATAAACATTGACAACCCATCAGAGCATTGATAACATATGAAAACCAATAGTTGCGACAAAATATAACATGAATTCACCAAATTTAAACAGAATAGCTGAATGAGTCTTACCTCCAGAATGGCTATAAGAAGGAAAAAAACCTTCATTTTCACTATGTTGAGTGTTGTGATAGAGCTCTGGAGTGAAAAAAGTGGTGAAAATTCCGTTGTTGATTGTGGACAAACCAGGCAACGGTTTCTTATTCCGCGAGATCCAGGTAAGAGCTTGAACCTTCCCCTGGCTTTTCATTATATTTTTAGTTCTTTTTGCTAGCTAGAAATGTCAATTTTAGTAGGCCCTAAATAATTTGAGTAGCCAAAGCGGGTGCTTAGTTTTTTGAACGCGTTAAGCGCACTTCTCGAGAAGAGACAAAGTGTTAGAATGCACTGTTTGGAACTGTTGCCCGCGTTAGCCGACAGAAGCTATTTATGAAGTTGTTTTTTTCATTCTAAAGTGTTCTAGCCAAAAACTAATCCACTCAAAATGTTTCTTGTGCAGGTGTGAAACTGTTTACCATGAGTGTTTGGCACGAAAGAGAGAATGAGTGGGAAGAATTCAAAATGGTTACTGATGCAGCTAATTTTATAGTTCTCCACAGTTGCGAATTACTAAATTATGCTCGTTTAGAGCTAATGAGAGGGTAGGAAGACCTTCTGAGATGGATCATCCAGCAGTGGGATGACCGGCAGCATGTCTTTCACATTGGGGGTAATGAACTCTCGATCGAGAAAGATGACATTTACTACCTGACTGGCCTGTCCTGCAGAGGACTGAGGCCTAATCTAACAGGTTCCAGGGCTGATTCCCGCACTACTGTAGATTTGATCCGAACTCACTGCATAAAAGATACCATGGCAGTAAGTAATTCGGTGCCTATTGCACAGGTGGCAACGATACTGTTGAGGTATCTCTTGTGGATGATAGTTTTCTTAGTTGGAGCCTCTCTTGTGGATGATAGTTTTCTTAGTTCGAGCCAAGAGTTAGCACGTGGCCACCAAGGCCCATGTATTGCTGGCATTGGATTGTATGTAGCCTTAGGTTTTCGACTGGTGTGAAGGTGTTGTTCGCTGGGTTCAAGCAAAGTTAACAGCATATAAGACCCAGACCAAAAGAGAGTTTGGGTATGGCACACTGATCGTGTCTTTTATACTAGAGCGAGTGTCGGAAATGAGGCCAAGAATGATCAGGGATGCATTGGGACCTCGGGATCCAAGACAGGCTCGTTGGTAAGCTTTGATACCACATACTAGAGAGGGTCCAATCCGTCACTGTTTTGATGATGGATTCTTCGAGTGGCTTTAAGACCAGATCCTGATGATCAAATATTATCCCTATGTAGAGATGAATTACACAGGAGATCCAGAGTTGGTATTTCTCCCGAGCACTCAGTGGGGTCCAGATGGTAAGAAAGAACTTGATCAATGTTTTGAAGTATTTTTTTATCTTTTGAATGTTTATGTAAATTTTTTGTTTAATGGGTGAAAATTATTTTTGACATGAAGCTTTTTGCTTGACATAGATGTGGCACCTTTCCATCTAGCTGGAGCCCCTCGCTATGCAAGGTGAGGAATGAAGCTACCTGGGGCTGGTGCAGCAGCAGAGGCCGCAACAGCTACCGAAGAGGGTGATGAAACACATATTTTGCATGAGCTTACTAGGAACCTTGAGGGTGTAAGTATGGGTGTGTTGCCTCTTCCCATGAGGGAGATCTTGATTCATCTATAGCGACATACAATGGGTGTGCTAGAGAGACACTTGGTGCCTCTGAGGAGGATAGCCAGAGAATTTGTATGCTATTTTGAGCAGCAGGCTTAGGAGGAGTAGTGGATAGATGTGTAAATGTAAAACACCAGAGTTTTGAGAAGTTTTTTGATGTAACTTGACTTGACATGACATATATATAAATATACATATTTAGGAGATTTTTTTTCCTTGTGTCTTTTAATGTTTATGTATTTTTTATCGAGCGAGATCAAGTGCTCTTTTGTGGTGGTGGTGCTGGGTAGGAGTTCAACTACGAGCTTAAGTGATGGAATATCACACTCGATTGGGAGTACTGCTTCTAGGCCGAATGAAAGTTGGAATGGCATGAAGCTTGTAGCAGTTTTGGCTGACATGTGGTATGCCCATAACACAGAATATAACTTCCGATGCCACGTGGTTTTATGGTTGTCGACTAACTGATGAATCATGGTTTTGAGGACACCATTTACAGCTTCGACTTGACCATTCGCTTGCAGATAGTAGGATGAAGACTGATCTTGTCGAAAACCTAGCATGGAAGTTAATCCTGTCATCATATGGTTCTGAAAATGTGATCCATGATCTGTGACGATTGAGAGGGGTACACCAAAATGACAGATAACTTGATTGAATAGGAAGAGAGTGGCAGTTTCTCCATCGGCCCTAAAAGTGGGAATGGCTTTTGCCCATTTCGTGAAGTAGTCGACCGCAACTACAATGTATTTGTGTCCATCCACTGAAGTAGGATTTCATGTAATGAAGTCTATTCCCCATTTAGCGAAAGGACCAACGGAGACAACCGGATGGAGAGGGGCAGGGTGGGCATGCATTTTCTTCATGAACATTTGACACGGATGGCACTTCCGGACTGTTGTGATGCAGTCTTTAAACAAAGTGGGCCAATAATATCCTGCACGCAATATTTTCTGGGTATTAGCTATGCTCGAAAGATGACTGCAGCACGCCCCTACGTGACAATCACTTAAAACTTTTTCTTCCTTATTAAGAGAAAGAAAACGAAGAAGAATAGTATCAATATCGCGATGATATAGAGTAACGTTTAGCACAAGGTAGTGTTTCTCTTGGTGGGGAATACGACGATGGTTGTCTGACATGAGAGTTGGGTGGAAATGTTGAGTTTGGAGGTAGACCAAAATGTCTCCATACCAAGGATCAGAAGAATCAACTAGGTAGACAGATTCATGAGGAAATGGATCATGAGCTACATCTTCTGGGTCAATTTTGGGAAGGTCCGACAGTAATTCGGTGAAGACTAGATATTTCTTTGCTTTGGAGGTAGTGAACACCAAGAATTTTTGGAGGATTACAATCCATTTGGAATATTTTCCTCCAATAACTTGTCGAGACAAAATGTGACGCATGGGATTCTCCAAAGCAATGACAGTAGTCTGCCGCAATAATATATAGTGTTGGAGTTGGCTGACAACGAAGACCACCGCGAGAGAGAGTTTCTCCACATGTGAATATTGTAGTGTGGGTCAAATGAGACCTTTTGACAAGTAATATATCACATGTTCACTATCGTCATCGTGAACTTGAACCAAAACCATTCCAAGCGATGATGGTGAGGCTGCCAGGTAGAGGAGAAAGTCGCGTGAGTAGTTGGGGGCACTAAGAAGTGGGGCGGAAATGAGTGCTCATTTCAAGGCATCAAACAATAGTTGAGCTTGGTCATCCCACAAATATAGTGTTCCTTTCTTCAATAAATACATAAAACCTTTCATCATCTTGGCATAGTTTACTATGAAACGACGTAAAAATTTTTCCTTCCCTTGCAAACGTTGGAGTTGAAGAATGGATTGTGGCGTGGGTAATTCAATGATCGCCTTAACCTTATCAGGATCAACCCTAATCCCGTGCTTGGAGACAATAAACATAGAAGGCATCCAAACTCGACAAAAAATACACACATATGTGGATTTATACGTATATTGTAGAACCTACACCGAGGGAATATTTGTTTCAGATGCACAAGGTGATGGGTTCGCTTCTTGGAATGAGCCGGAAGGTCATCCAAGTAAGCCTGTATAATGTGCCTAATATCGTGAAAGGCATAGTCCATAGCCCTTTGAAAATTTTCTCCTACATTCTTCAGACCGAATGGAAGTTTACGATACGCAAATGTGCCCCAATGACAGATGAAGGCGGTTTTATGTTGATGATATTTTTTAATCACAATCTGGTTATAACCCAAGAAACCATCCATAAAGGAGAAATATTCACATCCGGTGCAATCGTCAAGGATCTGATCTATGAACGACATAGGATAATTGTCTTTCGAAAAACCAGCATTCAAATCGCGATAATCAACACAGATCCGGATGGTGCATTATTTTTTTTCTACAGGAACCAGGTTAAAAAACCATTCCGTCAAAGGAACAGGATAGATGAAACCAAAGTGTAAAAGTTTTTCGAATTCAGTCTTAATGGTGACCTATTTGCGTAGGTGGACAGGTTAGAGTCTCTGCCGAGCAGGCTTGGCATTGTCATAAAATTTTATTTCGTGCTCGACTATAGATGGATATATGCCAAGAATTTCATCGTAAGACCAATCAAACACATCACAGAATTCCTTAAAAATGGATTTGAAACGTGTAATTTCCTCAGGATTTCAATTGAATCCAATCTGAATGTTTTCAATGATACCCGTTTTGACAGAGATATCGATGAGCATGGTCTTGGATAGATTTCCCATGTTCACTTTCGAGTCTATAGTTTGAACAATCGTGTAAATGGAGGGAACAATATCAGGTGGGTCAAAAGATGGGATTTGAGTAGTTATCGTGTCTTAATCAAACATCAAAGCACGATGATGGAAACCTCCCCAAGGTTGTTCTTCTAGAGACATGATCTCACGAATAGCTTCATATGTAGGCAAGACTTGATCGAGGAAATATTTAGAAAGAACCGTGATGGGCGGGAGGTTGGTACCATTGGTTGAAACCAAAGCTGTGGAGGGTTTAGATGTGATTTGGATGGATTGATAAGCCAATTCTTCCTGTGATAACATCATCTGATCTCTCTAGGAATCAATGTCTGAAGGCGCCGGTAGGATCCATGGATCAATAGAGCTATCTCAAGTGGTGGATATCATCGCAATCATATGTGGAACCTCAGGTGGCAGGAGAGGAAAGCAACCCATCAGGGAAGATGCCTTCAGAAGACCAGTACCAATACTAACGTACAAGTCATGAACGCCTCCTACTAGGGGTATAGTGCTACTTGGTAACATGGAATAATCGGGGGTGCAAAAGGATAACTGATCCACTGTGACTATTTTCCCATCCAATGGAAAGAGGATGAGTCGAAAGACCGAAGAAACAATGGCAGTCATTGTAAGACCAACTATGACCCAGCAGCAGATTATAGTCGAGATGATGATATACGACTTCTATGTCCACCATTATCGTTTTCCCACTAAGAGAAATGGGAAAGCTAGCAAGGTAGCCTTTTGGGAGGAAAGTGTGGCCATCGAAATATTTAAGGGAATTCGATGGCAGAGATAATGTAGGAGAACCCAAAGTGAGCTAGCAAGTAGTTGACATAATGCAGGTTGAAGCACCTTTGTCTATGACAATGCGATGCATTGGTGTCCCTTTCGACACAACCTGCACCTGGAATGAAAGTTGGTGTGAGAGGCGAGGTTTATATTTTTCCATGTAAAAGATGGCTAGCATAGAATCCTGGGGGTTGATTCCACCAATGGCCGAAAGAAGAAGTTTCCTTTGCATTGGAAAAGTTTGCAATAGTTCGAGAGTAGACATAGCTGATAGTGCTTGTGCCAAATCTTCTACAATGTTGTAGTTTTGGGCAGCACGTGTAGAGGTGTTATGAGTCGTGCATCAAAGTGTCCCTTTGGGGGGACAAATGGCAGGGTCAGCGACAGGCCTTTCGATATGCAAATCGTTGGGCGGCAGTGAATTCAAACTGGTACCAGGTTCCTGAGAATCAATGATAGGATTTCCATAGAGATTGGCTCGTGTTTGGAGTTCAACACTTTCTACGCCATAAATGGCAGACGATCCTTCACCGGAAGGATGTGTACCACCGTTGCCCCTTTGCGGGGGTTGTGGTGGGTTTGCAACCATGTGTTTCTATGCTGCTATGGATTAGGGAAGGGATTATGAAGAATGGAAGGTGTCCTTCGAGAGTCCTTTTTTATAATAAAATTTGTGCATTCCTGTAGTCGAGGACATTTGTATGTCAAGTGGTCCTCCGTACAAATTCTGCAAGGAAATTTCATGGGTTTCTCCTTTCCTTTTTCATCTTAGTAGCATTTTTCAGATTGGGATTATTCTGATTATACGACTGCTCTTCTGAAAAAGAGGTATTTTTCTTATTTTTCTTGTTCTTGCCACTAGGTTTTTGTGAAAACTGCACCAAGTTTACCTCAGCAGTAGGAAGAGTAGTCGATTGGTTAGGGGTGGTGGCAGCTGAAGAAGGCTAAGAGGTTTACCCACTAGGTTGTTTTATGGCTACGCTGGAGATTTCACCAACGAGGTCGTCGGCGTGGGCTCCAATTTTTTAAGTAGTGGGAGGATTCAGATTACCAAGGGCATGGGGAAGTAAATCATATAGCATGCGAGATTGCGAATAGATCAGATATAAATGTTGTGCATGATAGACAAATTGTGAATGGATTTATCTTCCGTGATTGTACCAGATAGACAAATTTCCTTAGCTAGGGTTGGTAAGAGTGACTTACAAAACCAGTTAGATAAGAGATGACCCCGGATTGGCGCTTTGACTAGCCTCCTCCTACGTCTCCATTCATGAATGTGATCAGAGATATGGGTGGCGGTGTCTTGGCACAGTGAGGTTAAAAGTTCTGCGTCAGTTTCATATCTAATAGGTAATTGGAAGTTCTTGAGAAATTTCATAGCTAAGGCGCCAAAAGTGTTGATAGCCCCACGTGGTAACTCAATGTACCATTTGGCAGCGTTGCCTATGAGAGTGCGGGGGAAAATTCAAAGCCAGCTACTGTCATCCACCATGGAGTTAGAAAAAGTCCGTAGATGAAAGGTGGTTACTTGCGTAGCCGGATCATCCCCTCGTTTCTCGTCGAATTTAGGGATGTCAGACGAAATCTTGTGCGGTATTGGAGGTCAGAGTGGGTTGTGGTTGATGGGATCATTGGTCAGTTTGTAGATGTGGGGGATGTCTAGAGCTGCCAAAAATGGCAATTTCATGTTTGCCCCTAGATCTAGCCAAGGAAGTATTGGCTGACCATTCATACCGTAGGGTCCGCCCATCAATTTGTTACCAATAGGATAAATAGGACTTTTTTGATAAAATTTCCCTATGGGTGGGGGTGTAGGGGTGTATGGTTGTTGTCCATAGGTTATATTATACTAGGGGCCGAACTGTTGGTTTCCCCCAGTGTAAAAGTTACCCCCTTGTGCAAATGTATTTTGGGGTTGGTTTGCCCATATGGACATGATAGAGCTAGCCAAAGGCATACTGCTATTCACATGGTTAAGAAACGACATAGACTATACACTGGAAGTTCGACCACTAAAAGGAATAACATTAACAATAGGCTGTCCTATTTTTCCTAATGACTGGAGGGGTACTGAGGTGCCCCCTGTCATATGTGTGTTGTTGACACTGACCCCTAGCACAGTGGCCAAGGGGTTTGAACTCAGCAAGGGGTTCCAACCAAAAGGGTTTCTAAAAGGAACCGAAGTAGCCCCGCCCATGGGAGTGGGAACCATGGGTCCTGGTGCAGTCACCGTAGGAGTAGATCCTGAAGGATTTGGAGGTCCACTAACATTTTTGGAGACCGCAGTGCTGGGACCAGGTGTAGGCTGGCTACTGGGGTTGCCAATCATTGGCGTAAAACTGATTACCGGTGGGGAAGATGGTGGTGAACCTGAGTTGGATTTCATTGGCATCGACCCCATGGGTGCCAGTTGTGAATCAGATGTTGGTGTAGCTGAAGACATACCTTGGCTTGGTGTAACCTGAATTAACACTGGCGCTGACGGGTCAGTGAGCAGAGGATTTCAAGGAGGTAAAACTCCTTCCTTAAAAGGATCCTCTAGAAACTTTGAGTGATATAGGGCTATGTGAAAATCAAGGGTTGTCACTGGAGACTTCTCTTCCGAAGAAGGCATTGGCTCACCGAGACTCCACTCTTCCTCCAGTGTTAATGGAGGGAGACCTCACTGTCGTTGAGACAGACGATGAGGGTCGAAGGACACCAAGATGACTTGTTTATTTTTAGCAAATTTTAATTATTTGTGATTTATTATAAACTCTTAGTGATAGTAACCACACACATATAAAAAGAAAAAATAAAAAGGAACTTTCTAAAATCAATCAACAAGCAGCTATAACAGAGTGGCCCCGTCTGAGTACTACCATTTGTTGGAGATGAAACCGAGTATCACAATAGCATACAGAGAGGTTTAGTCATAAATACAGTTACGATTAATCTAGAGCTTTTTCCGAACCTCAGACAATAGGTGTAAGCACTATCGTAAATATGAGTACCCTCCCAAATACTGAAGACAGAGTAGGTCCATCTGTTTTAGGTACCAGGACAACTCGTCCTAGTCACCTTGTGTAAGTCCCTAAAAAGTTTGGAATTTAAAGATACCTCAAACCATAGACATCATCAGGGGGGTCACAGTCATAGGCAACATGCTATATGGGCAAAACACCTAGATCCCCGATCTAGTTTCGACATCCCCGAAGGGAACCCCAATATATAGCATGCTCACTGAATGCACTTGAAGGTGGGCTACCTTCTCATGAACCCTAGTGTTGTCTCGCGCTTAACTCCAGTGGTAGTGGAGTGGTCCCGATAATATGAGTGCAGTTGGATTTCACTTATTAATGACTCTAGTTTCAAGTTTTGAGATCTTGAGTGATTTTCTCACTTCTCCTACCCCAAGATCCTAGCCTGAACTACTGTTAGTGTGAGCTCAGAAAAAATTATATGATTAATTTTATTATCACTTGATTCTTAGTGTACTATATTATTAGTCTTTCGGAGGGGGAGTGGACGTATGAAATGTGATGAGACTTTGACTCAAAAGCCATGCAAAAACATGCTCTAAATACTGAATTCAATGACGAGTTTATTCTACAAGGAGAGATTCTTTCAACATCCATGCACCAAACATTCAAATAACACAGTTCACCTTTAAAGATTCAGACATCTATCTATCTTCTTGTAACAGCTTTTTAACCAATTTTTTTCAGAATTAATTCAGCTAAGTTCAGAAAACTAAAAAAAAAAATCTTCAAAACTAAATGTGAATAACATTAACTTTTTAAACAAGAACTAAAGACAAAAATGATAACTGGTAAACAAGCACATGGATCCAACAAGAGAAACTAATTTGATGGCCAATAGCTCCACAACCAAAAGGAAACACAACATAGGTGTAAACAACAGATTTTGGATGGGTAACACTAGCAAGCAGAGGCTACAAAGCGCTAATATTGAGACTAGTGCACCATATCTGAGTAGAAGTAGCATTATAACACACTGAAACACTTACAGAGGAAGCGTTACTCAGGGTAAAGTTGCACAGATGGCTAAGCCTGGTCTAATCTAGACTCTGTGAGCGTTTGAGATGATTATTGAGCATATAAATTGGTCAGAAGGATATGAGAAAAAAAGGAAAAAGGTAAAGTTATAGGAACAACCTGGAAACTTGGGGTTTATTCCCAGTGGAGTCACCAATTCTACTATAGGGTAATATGCTTGGGTGGTGGTTATTAGATATCCGTCTCAAGGCTTTTCGGTGCTTGAGGCAGAATGTCAGATTAGTTTTAAAGTTCTATAGATGTTGCATGCATGTTCATACTAATATATATAATCGACAAACAAAGATGGAAATATTACCTCTTTATAGACAAAAGATCCTATGGAGAATGCCAAGAAGCGAAGTAGAGATTCTTCTTCACTGGCTCCAAGTCTAGTTCCTGCAATTAATCAAAGCACCCATGTAATCTCTACAACAATATAGCTTCTTAACAATTAAACTAGCATATAAGAAACATAAGACAATACATATCTAAGCCATTCATATCATGCTACATAGACGATTGAACAAAAATTGTGACACTGATGCATCGAATGGAAAAAAAAGATACAATTCTATTAATTTATGAAAAGGAGGATTACAACCATCAGTTGCACCAAGCCCTCCTTAATCTTCCAATTCCGATCTCTCTTTCTCTATCTCCGAGTGTGATGATGCTCGAGGTATAAAGCTCTCAATGAAATTTTTCGATATTCAAGCCTCACACTACAACAATGAAATTCCTCTCCACATATAATCAAAGCTTCAACCTTAGACCAAGAGCCCATAGCTTCAATTTATAGGAGATGGAGAGGACAAACCTTGCCAACTCTTTCAACCTGTTCAAATCGTGAAATATCTAGATGTGTCCTTGCTTTTCCTTGCTTTTGCCTTCCATAGGAGTTCAGTTATGTTTGGCAATGTCTAATAAAAGGTTTGTGCCATTTAGTTTCTATTTTTAACTGATTCCTTTTGAGAGAAAGATGGAAATTCCAGTCAATTTTCCGCAATATATTTCCCTTTTCACACTCAAACATGGTTAATGCTTCCCTTTGGGAAAGACAGAGCGTTACATTAGGCATTAATGCTTCCTTTGCATGGATCAGGTGCATTATAACTCTATCTATTTGTTTCTAGGGCGTGTTACCTTGGAAAAAATGGGTCTTGTCTAGGTCATTTTCTTCCTTCCTTGTTACCTTCTCCTTTGAGCTGATGAGGAGGTCATTTTTCATGTAACAACAACATCTCCGTATACCCTCCTTGGGAGTGGCCATCCTCAACAATTTTTATGGCCTAAAGTTGGCCATGAATTTTATATGGAAGAATCCTCCTACTTGGAGAAATGGCCTGCACATATATGGTAGAGGAATGAAAATAACAATCAAGTAAATCATTATGCACATAAACATGATCCTTACCATAATCTCTGCTCATAAAAATGGAGTGGTCCATAGATAGTTCCCCTTTCATTCCCACGGAGGAAAGAGGTTGTTGTGATAACTGCATAGAGTTATGTATCTCCTCCATCTCCACATGATCCATGCATCTCTTAAAATTCTTATATATCTCCTCTTCAAAGCCTTCCCAAGTGTATCCCTCCATGATGGTGTTGTGTGCCCTCATGGAATAAGTGTGGCTAAAGAGAAAATTTTCATGTGCTGCTTGTAGCAACTTCTCCTTGAGCATGGAAACTCTAGATAAGAATATCATACCATGATAATAGATGACCTCATTTTTGACTAAATATCCCTCCACTAGAAGTTGGTCATCAAGTATCATGCATGTGAAAAGGTCCTTGGAATAATCCACCAACAGCTGGGATTTCTAATATGGATCTATCCTCCATAGTGACAGTGTTGATGATCTATCACATAAAACATCTATCATATGGTTGTCCTCCTCTTTGAAATCTCCCATGCCAAAGACACATACCAAGATACTACTATCCTTCGTCTGCTTCTCCTCCTGTAGCTTCTCATGCTCAAGTAAAGGTTGAAGCTTTTGGAGGTTAGTCTCCGATGGGAAGCTATCACCTATCCAAAAATTCTTGGGTTTGGCCAAAGCATGCATGAGTGGCCACTATATTATATATGTGGAAGACTTCTCCCCAAGTGAGAACATCTTCTGAGCCTCAAAAATCAAGGAATAGTCTCCTTGCACCATGATGGTGCCATCCTCCATCCCTGTGGCATCCTCTCTCAACACAAGATGAGATGTGAGAGTGGGTAATAATGATAGTGGGAGAATATCTCCCTGCTCCTTGAGTCTACCAAAGACTCTATGTGTTGTATCATAACCTTCCAATGTTCCCACTCCTCCTGGATCTATGAGTGGTGTAACATATTGTGAGACATCTCTCACCAACTATGGATCAGGTGGCCTTCCAGGTGGTTTTCCACAAAAAAAGTGATGTCTCATGGGCCAATCTCATATGCATAATAGATGGGACTACCATGCCCTTGCTTCCACTATGAAAATATAGCTTTGTTTCCTGTGTGGAAGTATCCTGATATTTGGTTACCACTCTCAATTATGCAAGAGTCCCTCTAATTGGAGCAATTGCTCCATCCGCACATCCTGGTGGTGGTGGATCATCTCCTACTATTCCAGCGTTTTGACACCCTTATGGTTCTTCTTCTTCTTCCTCCTCATCATCTGATAAGACCTCTATATAGCGTGCCTTTCTTGCTACACATCTATGTCTGGGTGCCCATGATTCTTGGCATGTGAAGAAAAGCTTTCTTATCCTCAAATCTCTTCTAACATCTTCATTAAGAGGCACTTTGTTTTGGCCCTCCTTTGAAAGAGGAGCCTTCTATTCTTTTCCCTTAGATGGAAAAGTGGGCTTTTGCTGAAATGTTGTCTTTGATTTTTGCAAGGCATCTTGTAGATCTCTAGCCCTTTCAATTCCATCTTGAAGGGTAGTGGGCTCGGTAGACTTAACCAACCCATGAAGAGGTTCTGCTAACCCATCAATGAAAATATAGACCCTTCTTGCTGTAGATAAATCAGGACCCATAACAAAAAATTTTAGAAATTCAGAAATATAAGTTTCTGGATTAGCTAATTTTTTTAGCTTTGCTAGCCCCATGAATGGTGCCTCTGGGTCTCTTCGATCAAACCTCTCCACCAACCTCATTGTGAAATCTGAATATGTAGTCACATTGGCATGACCTAATGTAGACAAGCCATGAAACCACCAATCATGTTCCTCACCCTAAAGGTGCAGCGTTGCTATCTTGATGGCCTCCATCTCTGGTACTTTTTTCAGCTGGAAGTAGATGTCAAGATTCTCTACCCATGATTTGGCAGTGCATTTAGATGACCCATCAAAGTTGTGTAAGAAAAATCTGCCCACAGTTCGATGTAGATCATGATTCTGAATGAATCCTCCACCTCTATTGTGATGCTTAGGTCTCCTATTGTCCTTGATTTGACAGAATTATTGAAAATTCAAGCGATCCTTGGATATCTGAGATTGAGACTCATACTCCATAAAATAGTCTTCAAGGGTTTCATGTTCTTGAAACCCTTCATTTCCCACTGCTAAGAATGTAGGCATTGTAGAGTGTTGGGAAACTTGTTGCTACTTCACTGGTTGATCACTCTAGTGATGAGAAATGTCTAAGCCTTCACCATGTAGAGACCCTGTAGGGGATTCCTTGTATCCATTCATCCTCATCTCCTTTATTTCTTTATAAATGTCTTGCATAGTTTGAAGAAGAAGCTTTGGGTACTCCTTCTCCTCATCTTCTCCTAATAAAGGGGTTTTAACCTTGTCTTCTTTATCATCTGTATAATCAAACTTCCAGTTTCTTCTTCTGAGATACCTCTTCTCTCTATCTGTGAGAGGATCATCTCCTTCTTCTGATGACATATTGGCTTTTAAGATGCATAGGCTAAGCCAAGATTATGCTCCGATATGAGTGTAATATTCCCGAATGGGAAAAGCAGGAATAGAGTGCATAAACATGGAAATAGCAGTGTAGATCAATACATAAATGTAGGATGCCAATATGGAGCCTTATTATTATTTATAACAATAGAAAATATGTATAATATAATGGGCTACGAACCATAAGCCTCCAATGAAGAAAACCCTCAATAAGAGGTGCTGCTACTATATCAAAAATGTCGGAAGGATGCTATAACATAGTCATAGATGCACTGCTACAACAAATGAGTACACAAAAGATAATGGGCTGATATATGCCTCAAAAGATCCAACAAATACATATCAAGGATCTATACAACCTCCAATGAAGAACCCAAAAGGTTTTTCAGAAATACATCACTATACAATATGGGAATCAAATCCCTAGGGCTAAAGATCCACTGCAACATATAAACTAGAAAGGTGTGGCTGATATGATATATCAAAAAAGATAGCCTCCTCCAACGGATCCTCTAGTTGAAAGGCTGATCCCTTCACTAGAAAACCTCCTCCCCAAATGGTGTATTGAAACCACCCTGCAACTCCTCCTAGAAAATAACGCAGTCCAAGACATAAACTGCGCTATAGGGGAAAATAGATAAGTGACCTGATGCCAAATGTTGCAATAAGGTTCAAGGGCCTTCCTTACTAACCTCCCAATGGAAATGAACCATTATCCACTGAAAATAAGCACTGAAGTGACCCAAATGTGTTCTCCACTGCTGTAACCTGCAACACAACACAACCCTCAATAGAATCGGTGCTATAAATGAAAGATGGATCTTGGCCTAATTCCTGCATGTGGAAATATAGTGAAAACTCTTACTTTGAGGCTTCTCAAGGAAAGTGGTGGGATTCCCAATCAGGAACACCCTGTGCTAAACATCACTGCAATCTTAGCTAAAAAGCTGAAGAAAGCTATATGTCTAAATAGACCATATATCAAAATATAATAAACGAAACATGAATGAATATGGCTTCCATCCTCTTCCTTATATAAGTGATGAGCATACTAACCCTAGGACCCACTCATTTAAGACACTAATTCCATGTAAAGAGTCTCCAACTAAAACTGCATTGTCCCTTAATGAATGCCACTAATCCATGAAAACATTGTTGATTTGGTCAAAGTTGACCCAGTATAGGTGTTCCAGCCCCTTTTCACACACAAGGGTGCTTAATTAAGCTATCAAGATGTCCTCCTTTCACATTGGCATTGATTTTATTCATATTAAGGAGATTTATGGATCTCCATATCCTCTTATTCATCAAACAAAGAAGAAAAAACAAAAATTAATATTCCAACTAGCTCATGGCTAATTGGGAATATTACACTTTTAAATAAATTCAAACTACCTTGATTCAACCTCTTAATTTCTGAATTATTGCTGACTATGTATAAATTTCATGGAAAATTCATAACTTTGGGGAGTGGCAACCACTTACCTCTAACCTATGGTGTCTTTTTCCCTAGGAGATGGTGGTATTAGGAGCTAATACCACCTATGAGTGGCTCTTATTTGCACCTTTTCTCACTGTTGAACCTTCTTTGAAGTTTCCTGTAGCATCCACAGTTTCATGTATCACAGGGTTTACATGCAGACTCGGTATTGGTATTGCATTCTTCGATGGCTCCTCTAACTTTCCTTCCTCCCACTGCTCTCGAAATGCTAAATGAAATGAGAAGAATGAGACAAAATTTCCCTTTATGGGAACTTAACCGAATTTGGAGTGGAGTGATGACTTGGACTGTGGCACGAGATTTCCTCTTCTAGACCACTAGTGCCACTCCACTTAATCATTGCCTCTACCTCAGAATAACCTCCATGTCCTTGCAAACTCCCCCTTAACTGATTTGACTTTTCCAGGTGGCATGTACACTCAAATTCTTGTTCACTTTAGATTGATGAGGGTGGCCAAGTTAACTGGCCACCTTTTTGCCTTTTTAATCTCTAATTCTCGACATTAATTCATTTTGGTCAACATGAGTGCATAATGAAAGGGTGAAGGGCCATACCTGAGCCTAGCTATTGCTGAGGAGTTGGAAACGTCATTTGATGCATGGAGCTAGAGTTTGGTGATAGCCATGACTATTTTTCCTTTTCTTTTGTTTTTCCTATACATTTTCTGAGTGA
The DNA here is from genome assembly GCA_034641835.2 of Pinus albicaulis. Taxonomy (NCBI): domain Eukaryota; kingdom Viridiplantae; phylum Streptophyta; class Pinopsida; order Pinales; family Pinaceae; genus Pinus; species Pinus albicaulis. Next base: position 349,731,751 of record CM076581.1, on the reverse strand, counting down.
GCAGCTTATATCTATGTGAGCTTCTTAACCTTTTTATTTTCTTGTTATTTTTGCAGGTTCTGCATGGAGGTCCTCAGGTGATCTTACTGGTGTGATCATCCTCCTGGAGTTTGTTGGTGGTCCTTTGAATCCATTTCCATTGATTTATACTACACAATAATTTGTCACCATGCTCATTTTCCCATCCCTAATCCTCAAATGCCTCGTTACAGATCCTATGCAATGTTTCCACCATTAATAAATATGTTAACATATCCCATGAAGATCCAAATAAGACTTACTTGGAATATTACTGAAGAAACTTGGCCGAATTCCTAGTTTCATGGTTCAGCGCCCTTCTTGGTGCCATGACCATGCTGATGTCCTTTTCATAGTTTCGGCTTAGCACTGTCAGCACCCTTATTTCTTAGAAACCCATTTTTATCCCCTTTCTAGAAGTGTTTCCTCAAATGGAGGTGAAGCTTTGACCTCTAGAAGCTCAAGGGCATCAATTTAGTTGTTAAAAGGTAGTGATAAGGTAAAGCTCTCTGATTTTAGAACCTTGATCTCATCCATGGGGGTTCATCCCATAGTAAGTGGGCCTTCCTCCTCCTTTCATGGGCTCCCAACCTCTTCTCCCTTCCTATAAATTCACATCCCTCATTCCCACAACTTTAGAGCTTGTTTGGTCATTGTCAGACTCATTTGATCTCTCATGCCTTTACATCCTAGCATTGTGATAAAGCCTAAGTGTTCGAGAGAAGGAATGATTTTGAGCTTCGATGAAGGACTCAAATTTTCACCAAAGGACACCTCCAACATCAAGGCCTAGTTGTAAGCTCTCATTTTTTATTTATCAATAATAACATATAATGTTTTCTTTCTATATTTGTCTAAATTTTTATGCAAATATTATCGTACTCCTTGATCTGCTAGATAGCTAATGTTTACGATTATTATGTATTGTATTACATTTTTTGTTGCCTATTAATCATCGGTAGGTATTTTTTCTCCATCAGTAGCAGGGAGCGTAACTAAAAGGATCGTGGATCAAGGTCATCATCAACGAGTTCAAGTGTAGCATTGGGAAAAATGTATTTATGTCTCTTTTCTTGTCACATTGTAAATGTTAGTTAAGATAGCTTTTCATTTGAAAGAAACTCATGTTGCTGGACCTGCATCATGTCTGTCACATGCTGGAAAGCCATCGACTCTCCCCCATTGAACCAGTCCCTTAATACCTTAGAAGCTTTCGATGGTAGAGGTTCTCAGCCGTACGGTATTCTTAAGGCATTTCCCATCCTGTTAGAGGGGAAAACGGTAACCATGGAAGCTAGAGTGTTAGATGCCAACTTGAACTATAATATACTTATTGGATGTAGTTGGAAAAATGCTATGGTTTTCATGGTATCCACCCTCTCTTTTTTCCTTCGTTTCCCTCATCAAGGGAAGATAGTGACTATCGATTAGTTGGATTTCTTCCCCTCTGATTTTTCAACAGGCAACATTTCATATGTTGGGAAGACCACTACTCCTTATGAGAAAATCAAGCCGTGTCTGTTCAAAGACTCGTCCCTTATGGGATTTTTTCCGCTCCCTCCTCTGAATTTCACCTCCGTAAATATGATTTCGTCTCATCACTATCCATGGATTTTTCCCAATCCTGAACATCTCAAGATTTTTGGCAACGTTATGCCTATAAGCCTGGATAAGAAAATGTATCAAAGAATTATCACAGCTTCCGAGGCTACATCCAAAACCAACAATCATTTGGTTTCCTCTCTAAACACTTATAATAATTCTCCCTAGTTTGTTTCTTGGGACTTTGATGATCCCTTGAATGATACTTTCCCCACTGACGAGAGTATCGTGGAGGTAATGTCTCTCGAAGAAAATTTGTGCGATGATGGACATCATCGTTCCTCGTTTCTCCCAATCCTTGGTGAAATCTTCGTCTGTCTAGAATCCCATGCTTCTCTAGTACCAACTGACTCACTTCAAAGTCTGAATTTGATTCATGAAGTGTTGTCCGAAGAGATCATGGGAAATATCAGTCCAACCATTCCGATCGACATCTCTGTCAAACAAGGGATTGTCGAGAATTTTCATATCAGTGCATCATGTTCTCCTGGTGAGATGAAGTTCTATACTTTTATTTTTCAAGAATTTCATGATGTCTTTGCGTGGTCATACAAAGAAATGCCTGGCATTTATCCAAATATCATTTTGCAAGAAATTCCCACCTATCTAGATTTAAAGCCTGTTCTTCAATGGCTTCGTCTTGTGGACTCGAGAAAGGCTGCTACCATAAAGGGTGAAGTTGAAAAAATTATAAAAGTAGGTTTTATTTACCCTATACCATTGACAGATTGGGTCTCGAATATTTTTCCCGTTAATAAGAAACAAGGGACAATTCTGGTTTGCGTTGATTAATATGTTATAAATTGATCATGTCCTAAGGAAAATTACCCCATTCCTTTTATTGACCAAAATTGATGAATGTGTCAGGAGTGATATTTTTTCCTTTATGGATGGTTACTCTGGCTATAAAAAAATTTAAAATTTCTCCAGTTGATCAACACAAAACCGCGTTTATTTGACCATGGGGGACATTTCCCTATAAAAAGATCCTTTTGGCTTGAATAATGAAAGGGCCACCTTTCGGCGAGCTATGTCGTATGATTCTCATGACATCAGGCACATAGTTCAGCCATATCTCAACGATCTTCCTGCTCATTCTGTGAAACATTGAGATCACCTGGAGAACCTTATAGATATATTCCTTTGTTGTAGACACTATAATATCAGGTTGAATCCTCATAAGTGTGTCTTTTGCATCGAATGCAGTCGACTCCTAGGTTTCATGGTGTCCAAATCGAACCTCTTAAAGTGGAGGCAATCATCAATTTTCCTCCTTCTTATGTTCATCAACTATAGAGTTTGCATGGGAAAGCCAATTTCCTCCGCCTCTTCGTACCGAATTATTCCGAGAATGCCAAATGATTTACGTGCTTATTTAAAAAGGGAATCCCGTTCTTATGGGATGAAATTTCTCAGAGCTCTTTCTCTGTATTGAAACGAGCCCTCATTAGTGCTCCACTGCTGCATCCTCCCAATTATCACTGCAATTACTTCCTGTATTTGGCTGTTGTCGACAAAACTATTGGTATGGTGTTAGTTCAGGATAATGATGATGGCCAAGAGCATGTAGTGTACAACTTGAGTCATAATCTCTTTGATACTGAGACCCGTTACACTCATGTAGAGAAACTTGCATTGGTTGTTGTCCATGTTGTTCTACATTGTCGTCACTACATTCTCTTGCACAAAACCTTGGGGATTTCTAATTGCAACCCCATGACTTACATTCTCACACTTCAGTTTCTTGGGGACATGTACTCGAAATTGATCATCATCCTTCAAGAGTTTGACTTATAATTCACTGCTGCTAAGTCTAAGAAATCCTTGGTCTTTGCTGAGTTGATTTGTGATATTCCCACCGCGGATGATCCCACTCCTCGTGATGAGTCCATCCTCGATGAGACTCTCTTTCTCATTAGTAATCTTGATCCATGGTATGGAGATATCATTGTCTATCTCCAGACCCAAAATTTTCAACCAGAGCTATCACACTCTGAGTGAAAACGCATTTTCTACCTGTCCCAACCTTACCGTATCATTGGAGACACCCTCTATGACACTGGTATTGACTCTATCCTCCACCGATGTTTGAATCTTGAGGAAGCAGAGAAATATATCAATAACTGCCACTATGAGGCTTATGGTGGTCAAATTTCTGGTTACACTACCACTAAAAATATCCTTTGCTAAGGGTATTTTAGGTTTTCTATTTTTAAATACTGCATTATGTAGTTTTAGAATGCAATGATTTCCATATCTACTCTCAGAAAGAGTGCACCACACCCTCACCCTTGCACCCAGTCATGACAGTCGGACCTTTTTCGAAATGGGGCATAGATTTCATGAACTGTAACCCTCACTCAACTAGGTGGCATGGTTATATCATCATTTCCATCCATTATTTAACTAAATGGGCTAAAGTGATGCCTACATATGATAATGAAGGTCTAACTGTGACGAAATTCCTATTCAATCATGTCATAGCTTGGTTTGGTGTCCTGAAAGTGATTGTCACTGATCATCACTCTCATTTTCATAATCATATCATGACAGAGCTCATTTCTCAGTTGGGGTTACATCATGATAGCTCTACCCCTTATTATCTGTAGGCCAATGACAGGTTTGAGGCTATCAAAAACGTCTTGGCGACAATGCTTCAACGCACCATTGGGAAGCACAAATGAGATTGGTACCTCATACAATTCTCAGCTCCGTGGGCATACCAAAGCCTCTTCTAAGAGTGCCACTGGATTCACACCATTCCAATTGGTGTACGGTCTAGAGGCCACACTCCCAATCGAGTGTGAGATTCCTTCTCTGAAGATAGCTGTCAAACTACTTTCTGGTACTTCACTAGAAGAGGAACGTATGTTGTACCTTGAGTGTCTCAATGAGACCCATATCCTTTCTACTTTAGTTCTTGAAGCACAGAAATGACGAGTTGAGGTTGAATTTCACAAATCCATTAGCCCTCGAGTTTTCTACGAAGGCGACTGGGTCCTGCTTTATGACCAAGCCCATGATAAATTGGGAGTAGGAAAGACCTAGACAATGTGGCATGGGCCCTATATCATTCAATGAGTATTGGAATGAGGATTCTATGAGTTACCATATTATGAAGGAAATCCATTGGTTGAGCCCCGAAATGGGCTCCATCTAAAAAACTATTACGCTTAATCGTAAGTGTGATACTTTGTACATTAGTGTGCTTTGAGTTGATTTTTGGTGTGATTGTTTTCCATGCAGACATGTTTCCTCTTCTCACCTTGTGTTCCACTTGGTTTGAAGATTTCTTTGAATCATTACGTTGGTTTTGCTGATGGCGCTTTCCGTAGCACACATAACCTGTCTTCATCAACATGGGAACTCTTTTCTCTTGATGGCGAATTGATTAATTTACAAGGTATTTGTTTAGGTCAAACAACTAACAATATTTCCGAGTATAGTGCGGTGGTTGAACTATTTTCATATGTCATTGATCTTAGAATTATAGATTTGGTTTTAAAGTTAGACTCACAGCTCGTTGTGTTACAATTAAATGGTCATTAGTCTGTGCGCAATCCTCAAATTTTGCCTATGTATTTGTGTGTTATATTATTGGAAAGAAATTTTGATTTTATCACATATCAACATATTCCAAGATGTTTAAATACATTAACAAATACATTAGAAAACCATGTATTAGATATACATTTGCGCAATATATAAAAATCAAGGCATCATCATGATACACAAGTAGCCGTAAAAACATGCATATGTATATATACATACATACATACATATATATATATATATATATATATATATATCGTTCTCTCAAGTGTGCTACATAAAAAATCTCAAAAAATATGTGTTATGCTACAAAATTTCTCTCCAAGCTTACATCAGTACAAAAATGTAAAAACAGGGTTTCTATCCACCCACATGGTGCTCATGGTAGCAAGAGACTGCTCGAATCACTTGCCAAAGTAATCGACGCAGTCTACCCAGAAATCCGACCATATGCCTCTAAAGGCACAGAGGAATCTCATCGAACGTAGAATACTCTAGAATGCTTCTCGTAAGGTCTGTTATCACAAAATCAGACTTGATAGGCTTCCAATCAAATCAATCTCATGTAACTATTTAAAACCAATCTTTTGATTGAGGCTTAGCCTCCTCAACCTAAGAGGGCTCTCTCAAGGATTAATGATTTTTGATAAAAATATAGATGGCTAACTCTATGTGGGATAATAAGTAGATAAATGATAGATATTGGTTGTAAATCACATTAGCAAGTGAAAATTGGGCTTATGGAGTCAAAATAGCTTCAGTAAAACAAAACAATCTACTTAGCATGGAAGTCAAGGCATATTAGAGTTCTAGTCCAAAGATACACATATGAAACTGTAAAACACACAGTCAGTTTGTCTATGAAGGAAGTTAGAGCATCAATGATGAATTCTGAGTAACATAGGCAAACACCATTGCAATAGGATAGTAAAAATATGCCATTAAAAAAAGAACACACTAGAACTCTTTATGAATCTTGAGTTGGCTAAGTAAAAAACTCTTTATTAAACTGAAAACCAGTCACTTACAATAAACACAATCTCTTTGCTAAAAATTTCCAACCCTTAAAATTTTGAATTATTCATATTTATAGATCATTTAAAACATAGGATAACCTTATCCTCATCTAGATACATCAAATTCCTACTTTTTGACACCTTGCCTAACCATGAGACATGGTATTTATTACAAAATGACAGCTACAAACCTAATGAACAGTCCTACTACAAATATGACTCAAAATCCTTAACTCTACTCATAAAAACCTTATCTAAAATAGATTACATCATTTTCCAACTGTATTCCCATAAGGTCGAATCCAGATGATAAGCTCTAGCACTTTATGACCTCAATGCTGATCTCCTGCAAACTAGGAAACTGTCCCCTGTTTTCTAGGCTTTGGATCCTTTGTGTTCTTGAAACACTCAGATCACCATTAACCCATGACTTCGAAGCTATTTTCTGCGAGGAACTAAAATAAAATATTCCAAAAACAACTCTTAGGTGACAACTGTACAAAAACACTATCAAACTATCCAAAAGAACAAAAACAGACCTGCGTTACGAAAACAACACAGTTTCGTAGCGTAATCTTTTAACCCATTTTCCTTCAAAATTTTGGTTTCCTTTCTCTATATTTATCTTCATATTCACTTGACACAACTTCCCTAGTAGTTTCAGGTCAAAATACATATATTTACCCTTCAAAAATTGAGGGAAAAGGGTGAAAAAAGATGCTACAACAGTTTCGTAGCGCATATCACCTTTTTTGCATTGTTTGTGCTACAAAACTGCTGAGTGAGCGTTTTGTCTGGATTTCTTCAAAATTCAATTTTTTTTTTTTCCAAAACTTTAGAACACTACAGGCTTCATCAAAGCAATCAACCATATGAACTAAAAACACAACTTTCATAAGGTTTATTCTTCTTTTTCTATTTGATTTTTCTTTTGAATTTGTCATTCTGCACCTTGGTTTTTTAGTTTAACTTGAGACAGTTTTAGTTGTAGCTCCAAATCCTCCACTTGGCTTCTTAGTATTCTATTATTGGCTCTCAAATGAGTATTGATCACTCTGACAAATGTTGCTTCCTTGATGGCTGGAACTGTCCATGTAAAAAAAAAATCTGTATTGTTTGGAATCTCTGACCTAAAACTAGTTTTTCCTTCCCATGCTGCCTTCATTCTTTTAAACTCTGTTTTTTCAATGCTGTGCTTTCTAGCCCTCTTTCTCATCATTGCAATCTCTTGGTTTTCAAGCTTCAATCTCTCTTCAAGATTTTCACACTCTGTCATGTGTTGTTTTCCCTTCATTGTCTTGTTGGCTGCATGATCCACTATTAGTGATGAGAGATCAACCACCTCTTCAGGAACTATGGTTGTTTCAATAGTTTCTTGGATCTCATTGCTACCTTCCTTGAGCTTCTTAGCATGCCTAGTCAAAGGATTCCTTGCTTGAAAGATAAATGCTACATTCTCACCCTCAAATTCAAGTTTTTTAGCTGACTTAACCCTTTTCTGTTTGTGTTCATCTACTCCAATGAAATCAGCTTGCACAATGGGTGATTCCTCTATATCAATTGCATGAAGGATGTCATCTAAATTTCCTTTTATCACTGGGCTATCCTCTATAATTGAAACAACTATTTTTCCCTTTGATGCCACTGCTTGGCTTCTTGTCACTCTCTGGATTTCCTACTTGCTGGCCACTTGTTTTTGTTTAGCCTCTTTGACACCTTTTTACCTCTATTTTGCAGGTGAAGGAGTTGCTGCAACAATAAATTTAATCTTCTCTGTCCTATCTTCAACCTATTTCCTTGGTGTCAACTTTACAAACCTCTTTTCTTTTGCAATCACAGGTTGACTAGACTCTACTATTGGTATCGAAGGAGTTCCTTTAGGTTTAGGGTTTCTAGCACGGGTTAGGTTCTCCAATTCAAATCCATTGATAAACAAAAAGGAAGACCAATATCTGCTTATTTTCTTAATCTCATTCAAAACCAATAGCTTTATCAAACCATGGTGAAACAACTATGTTTCACAACCATCAGACTTAGCTTGTACTTTCTCAGACATTTTGGCAAGGCTTCTATACAAGTAGAAGGTAAAATCTAGTGATATCATACCTGTGAAATGCAGAAGTAGCTTGAAATGATAAGTATAAACTTTATGGTACCTAACTTCACATGTAAAGTATCTTTGAATGTTAAACAAAAGCTTGGCATAGGTGTCTTTGATACAGCTTCTAGGTATTACATTGTTCAGGTCCATATCTTCATATTCAAGTTTCATGAATTCCTTACATGTTTCCATGTCAAACTTAAAACCTTTAAACCAAGTCCCTTGTCCCCTTGGAATTTATGTTATAGAAGCAATTATCTCAGGTGTGACTGGCACATTTAACATCCCAATTTTGGTAATTTTTCCACTAAAGTGTAAGGCAAACTCTTTAGACACCTGAGTGTGGCAACCCTGCAGCTTTTCACAAAATCGGAGACAACCTGCTTTGCTAAAAGCCTCCATAACTATTTGATCCTCAACTATAGCCTTCACATTTTCATGCTCATATCTTAAACAATGTCCTCTCTGTGGACTTTCTTCTCCACTTCCATGCTTCTTTGAAAACCTGTCAGCTTCTCTAGAATCTATAAAACAGCCTCGCTTGATCAAGATATGAACTTCCTCGCTTGAAATAAATGAACTTCCTCGCTTGATAATATGGAACAACCTTGCTTGATTATTTTGAAGATAGCCCTGGTATAGAACAACCACAGGCTTAGCTTAACTGATTCATAGCTTAGAAAATTATGTGTAGGAAAATGAAAACTAGAATGACCGAATTAGGCAAGATTTTTTGAATTTGAAATCTCACCTTATGACTGAATGATGCCTCTATCCCAATGACGATGGCTGTGAGATGGGTAAGTACATTGAATCTGACCTCTAATTGACTCACCATACCTGTATCCTATCATTTCTTAACGGATTTCTGACAGATTCTGGCTTGATTGACATGAAGATTAAGAAACCACACTTTCATAGTGCCCACAGTGTATTTTTCACAGTTTGCGCTATGAAAGTATTAGCGCTTTCGTAGTGCAAAACCTCTTTTTTTGAACTAATAGCGCTATGAAATGGAGGATTCTTGGCTAATTGCAGGAAGTTAACCCGAAACCTAATGGAATGAATTCTAAATGAAAAATGTGAGCATTTTATCATTGAGTGGACCTCTAAAAACCTTATTTGAATTCAAATGATGACCTTTAAACTTATAAAAACTATGACCTACCCTTAAGAAAATCCTAAAATGACTTTCAAACCATTTTGAGACCATGATCAAAAATAGATTTGACATAATGATGTTCTGAAATTTTTTGGGTGATAACAAGGCCAACCAGGGTCTGCTCCATCTCGGCTAGTGTATCTACTCCTTCCTAATAAGGAGTATCCTCTGCTAGGCGGGCCACCCTCTACGCAATCAGTGTCATGCCAGGAGGTCTCTAAGGACCCATATCTGTAATAAAATAATAATTTTACGTTTTAAAATACATAACAAAAAATATTCAAAAAGTAAAAATGTTATAAAAACAATTTTTACCTGCATTAGTCCGTTGTGTGCTTGGTGGAATAAGAAGATCTGAATCTCCTCTGAAGTCGATTCTGACATATGCGTAGTCCTCAACTACGATAATTTGATGCCGCAACCTGTTATCACTCTAATAATTCTTGATAATGTTCACAAGGCTCTTATTGGGAGATTCAGCAAGGCCATTACCTTGAGGGTAATATGCAGTAGAATGGCCTAGGGTAATGTGGTATTTATGGCAAAATTCAAACGTATTTTTAGATTTGAATGCAGTTGCATTTTCAGTGATAATATTTTGAGGACATCCAAATCTTGAAAGTATATTATTTTCTAAAAAGGAGATAATGACAGTGTCAGTAGCTTGCTTGGAAGGTATAACTTCTATCCACTTAGTAAAATAACTAGTGGCTGTTAGAATCCGCTTATGTTGGGCTAAGGATGGTGGATGAATTTCACCAATGAAGTCAAGAACCCATTGTTGAAATTGCATTTCTGTTGAGATGGGTTTTAAGGGCAATGGTAGGAGCTTTTTATTTCCCTCAAATATTTGACACTTGTGACAGGTATTGGGCTAGAATTGTAATCTACGGATAAATTATGCTTCCCTAGACAGGTGCTAGTCTAGAAAAATAGGTGAAAGACTATACGACTATTTCTCCTAACTCAGAATAGATATACAGAGAGTATTAGAGGCTTACTTGTTCAGTCGCTTCCAAATGGCTCCTTCTGTCGCTTCTGTTGCAACTTCATATTCAAGTAGTTTGTGAGTTGAATACTTCCTCCAAGAAAGAACACTAAAACAGCAGAATATGCAATAATATATATATCTATTCAAGCTAGTTAACTAAATCAGTAAAGCATAAACCACATACATCAACCAAGATCTTACAATATGGAAAATCAAAGCCAATACAGATGCATGTAGGGAAAAATAAGAAGTACTCTTTATTGATGATAGAAGGAGAGGTTACAACCTGGTGAATGATTTGAAGTGACCTTCCAGCATTGTTCCCAAGCCTCATCATAGTATAAATCTCTCCAGAAGCAGCTTCACAAATCTAGCTCTCAATTGAAAATCCTCCATCATTTCTCTACTCAAATTCTTCCTTCTCAAGCACTTAGATCTATGTTTAATTTATAGATGAACTGTAGGTTTTTTTGCAATCAGTAACTTTCCAAAAATAGGAAAGACATGTTTCCATTCATGTAGATGTCAAATGGACAGTTGGATCTGTATCTTGACACATGTGAACTCTTCTAGAAGGCACTGGCCAAGTGGAGATTCCAGAACAATGAGAATTGTGCTCACAATGTGACCAATGCACCTGTGAATGTTAGGAAGTGCTCTGCAGAGTAGCCTTGCATGGGGCTACCTGCATATGCAACGCACTTAGGCCCCTTAGAGCCTGCATTGGTGAGCTCTCATATGCTATATAATAAGATTCAAACCATGGAAACCTTTACTTGATGAAAGTATTGCTTGATTTGTATTGTTTCTTGTCTTAGGGCATGTAGCAATTGAAATGATAGGGAATGATAGACCCTTGATAATTGGTCCTGGAGATGATGTCCAGTTAACCAGGTCATTGGGAATGGTGCCCAAATTTACCTATAACAATTCCCCCCTAAAGCATGGATCCAAATAATAAGAACATTTGATTGAGATGCACTACACTGTGATGAGCCTGGAAACGAAGCAGAGTGGTCACTTGCATCAATCTTACAATACATTACATCATGATATATCCTCTATTGATCATAATTTCTGAGGGTAGGCATTCCCATGTTTAGCACATAAAACAATCTAATAACATGTACATAATTCAGAAAGTCATCTACATTGGAATGTTTCCCATATGCAGACACGCCTACAGATATAGGCCCATGTTTGGATGACAATATGTATGTAAGGTCAACATATAGATGATGTGTACAAAAATCTTGAAATCGCAGCCCGGATGGATGAAACTAGATTCGGGGTCTTCTTATCTCGTTCACTCGATCATTCAGGTACAAGTCTAGCCATGCAAATATATGATTTGTCATCGAACATGGAAAGACATCGTTTGATTACCAGCCAATGATGTGAGTTGTTAATAAACTCGAGAGAACCACCATTAATGTTAATGGTCCTCAAGGTACTGTAGTACATTTCTTAAGGCGTGAATAGATGATTTGATGTCAAACGCCAAAAAAAATCTTTTGGTCAAAGGTCCGGAAGCAAGGATCTTGTTAATGCTGTAGCAAGCCTCATGGTACTGGAATCTGATGTTTCTAAGTGAACTTCCTGGATATTGATTTGTTGTCGAAAGGAAGTCACCTTATTGCAAAATAGGAGTTATTTATTTCTGAGACAAGGGTTTGACTTGATATAGCAATTTTCAGGGATGGCGGTCATGAAAATGAAGGTTTTAAGATTATTGTAGATGGATGAGTTTTTAATCACTGGATGACTTCTCTTGAACATATCGACGACATTGTGATGAGTTGGCAGCATTGACCCAAAGCTAAAGTGAAGGTATGATGAACCATAGGTGTGAATGAACCTTCAAGATGATTACCCAACCCAAATAGCCATGGACATGGAGTGAAAGAAGTGTCATGTTCAAGAGCGACTTGCTACCAAAAAGAAACGTTACTTACTTTTCCCAAATTTTCCCTGGTCATTTTTCGACCAGTACCTCTTTATTTTGTAACAAACTTGAGGAGGATAACATTTGCTTGATCTATAATTCAACCCTTCGGGAGAATAAAGTATTTATATTTAATAATTTAACGAGTCTAGCGATGAATGAAACTCAATTCTTGCCATTATCGACAAGCCCTTCGCTATTTTATTTTTTAGCGAGCTTAACGTCAGTGATAGCCTGGTCCTTTTTCATATTTAGAGAGTCTGAAAAAGAGGACGAAAGAGAACTCCAAAAGTAATTTTTTGTAAATTTGTCACTCAGATCCAAAAAAGTGTAAAATAATATCTGAGAGAACCTCTTTGGTCATGTTTAACCAAGGTATTCCTTTTTCGTAAATAATCCATCTCAGTCCAGAAAAGGGTTAAACTTATACTGAGTAGATATCAATTCATTTACTTTAACGAGCTTGAAATGACAAGTGCTCGGCAATCTTTTCACATTACCGGAGTCTGAAAAGAGCTAAAATAAGACTCCAGGGGTTCCTTTTTTGCTGTTATTGAAGCTCGAAAAAGAGATAAAAGTGTGCTTCAAATCCTTTTTCATTTTTAACAAAGCTCGAAAAATAAGGAGAAAAAGTATGCTTTGTGGTCAAATCATTCTTTGAATAAATATGCACGACTAATCTGTTCATCAGTTGTATTTCCTATTTAGAACAACATAAAATGGATTAAAAATACCCATTTCATGATAAAAACATAATAAAACTATAGTCATAGCGATAAATTTAACTTGCAAACAATTAAATGACTATATAAAGTAGTTTCACTATTCATTTTTACCATTCCATAGTTACCATTTGCATTTTGAAGCTCTGAACCTTTTTTTGCCCCCGAACTTCAGTCGTTGATTGCATGCAATTAGTAAGAATGTTTTGAATGCTCCCTGCAAGAGCACATGTCGAATGCCCCCTGCAAGAGAAGATGCCCCCCAAGCTTCATTTCATTCACTTAAGTAAACTATTGGTTACTAATAGCTGGATGGAATGAAGGTTCATTTACAAGATCAGATGGAAGACTCGTCTTAATTAGGAGAGGATTTGTTTCATTTTTTAACGAGCTTGACACAGGAAAAGAACTATGCTCATGACTTGTTTCAGTTTTTAACGAGGTTGACACAGTAAACGAACTTTCCTCAAAGGCACTTGTTTCATTTTTTAACGAGGTTGACACAAGAAAAAAGAATTGTCCTCAAAGGTACTTGTTTCATTTTTTAACGAGGTTGACACAAGAAAAGAGAACTATCCTCATAACGTTGTTTCATTTTTTAATGAGGTTGACACATAAAAAGAACCATCCTCATTGTGCACTTATACTAGTGAGTGTGTGTTGGAAAAGACGTAGTCTAACAGAGTCATCATTTAAGGATTTTGATGAATACCACAAATGATAAGTTATAACATGCATTGATGTGTCTTCTCCAGGGTTTTCATTTAATTTAGGAATGTCTGAGGGTAACATATGTGGTATCACCAACCACCAAGGAGAGGAACCAGATAGGATTCCAAATGATGACATGGGTGAAGTCAATGGAAAAAAAATCGAAAATGAAGCAACAACAGATGTTGTTGTAGCTGAAATAGATTGTTTAGTTTGGGATGTTATCTTAGCCATGGTCAAATGAACCAATGTATACCTTATAGAATCTACAGGAACTCAAAGTGAAACAGGATCAACAAAATCAGAGGAAGGTGATTGAGGAAAAGACTCGTACAGGTAAATCTCCTACCGAAAATGAGTTGGAGTTAAAGGTGTCTCGTCTTGTGATATTTATTCAATCGAAATCAAACCAGCAGGGATAATTTTAAGGATGGAAAATTATCTTGAAGTTTAAAAAATTGGCGAATCTCACTAGTCCCTAATATGCAAACTATAAAATGTTTATTGATGTATTTTAAAAATTATTCAAATTTATAATGATATTATATATATTTTCTATATAATGTTGGCGATTTTTAATGTAAAATAATTTTATATTGTAAAATTTGGGCGAATCGTTTTTATAAAAAAATGGAAATTGGAGAATCTTTTTTTTGGAAAAACCATGGAAAATTAGCCCACCTGCAAATATTAGCCCCTAAAATTTTCCATGCAAACTAGGTGGAAGAAATTTGCTATCAGGCCCACAGTATATTTCAGGTGGTTGACAGCGTGATATGGGAGACTAAATGGCTGCAATAGATTGTGGAGTGACCAATACAGAAACAAATTTTGGTTTTTCAACTTCGGGATCAAGATTTTCTCCAATTAGGGAATATAGCAACATAAATATAAGGCGATGATAGACCCTATTTCATTGGTCCCAGGGATGATGTCTATTTTCACCAATAACAGTTGCCCCCTAAAGCATAATGGGATTTAGATCAACTTCAAGTTGAACAACGTTGGGTTCAGAAGGTATGGTCTCATAGATTGGATGGATCGTGACCACAGGTATCTGTGAGGACTCTGTCTCGACAACAGTAGACAAACCAGGATTTGTAGAAACAACTTGTGCAAAATCTGGTATATGGGAAGATGATGCTTCACCCGAGGTACTGATGGTACTGGTTTCGATAGAGCGATGTCTACGCGAACGACGGGGGAAAGGATTTTGTTCTTCCATGATGACTGATTTATTTTAACCAAAAACAAATTAAAAAAATAAAAGGGTAATGCTAGGAAGAAGGGTCTACCAAGAAACTGTGAACTGCAGAATACCTCCTTGCGAACCAAGAAGTACGGGCAGGTAATCTCCCTGAATGCTATGTTTGGTGTATCACAATTTCAGGGCGGCTGACTCAGTTCACTATGAATGGATAGCACCTAAAAGTTCTCCTCCCAAATATACTTGGAGGTACGTGGAGGCCCAAGTTCGTATTAGCGATGTCTGATGCGAAACCGCACAGTGAGAGCACCCCTTTATACTTATCGTACTGTAATACTGCCCGATATACTCGAGAGTACGTGGACGAGCTACGATATACTTACGTATGTGGAGTGAGGTATCACACTCAGAATGTATCGCAAACAAGTTAACGACAACTGCTATGTTTTAAGATGCCAGAACACATCTCTAGCCTAGACCTTCTAAATGTTATCGTTATGGTTCCAAAGCATTGTTAAGTAAATTGAGATTTATTTTATGTTGATCTTGCTTAACAATTTTCCTTTCAAAGGTTCACTACGATGATGTATATGAAATTCCTAAAATGCAAGCTAGAATGATAAACAAATGTTCACTTTCAACATTTTGAATGAAGAACCTAGCTACTAAGGGAAGAGAGCAAATAGTTCATGAGCAAACAAATCAATGAACAAAAACAAAAATCAATGAATCACAAGCTAAATGCAGATTTCCTAATGTTCCTTTTTCAAAACACACACAATCCTACATGCAAATGCAAGTTTTTATTTTCAGTTTCCTTAATGTTATGAATGCAAAAAAGAAACTAGGTGCACTAGATCAATAATTCAAATGCTTTTTACTTTCGAGAAATGAAGAATAAAAACAACAATTTCTCTTTTGAAGGAAAAACGAGGATTTCAACAACAATTTCTCCTATCAAGGAAATGAAGATTTTACAACAATTTCCTATTTCCAAAGCAAATGATTCTTAATGTGACCATAAAAAATACTTTGAAATCAACTTGTTAATGATAAAGAAAAAATTTTCTAAACAAACATTGAACAAATTTTCAGCCAAAGGAGGAAGAAGTATATAGAGTCACTGGTCAAGTGAGCATAAAACTTTTCAGAACACAACAGCAAACAAAACTGAAGCAAGTTGCAAATTCAAATTCAAGGGAATTTGGTCACTTTTAGGAGTCAACGCAGTCTCCAAGGGGAGACAGTGCCCTGCAACGTAGGCTAGGTAGGGAGACAATGCACTGCAAAGCACTGTGTCTAGTCTAAGGTTGTGTTGGGCGCAGTAGAAAAGGAAAAATACTACTGTTTAACTCACTGTCTTTGCAAATTAAGCTCTGAAAAATTATAATCTTTATGTGTAACAGCTACTGGGTGGATAAACAAAGCAAATTAGAGACTAAAACACTTAGAATATCTAGTTTCGCAAACCAGAAATTCTCCCCAGTGGAGTTGCCAGTTTGTTGGGCCATAATTGTAATCTACGGATAAATTACACTTCCTTAGATAGGTTCTAGTCTAGAACAATAGGTGAAAGACTATACGACTGTTTCTCCTAACTTAGAACAGATATACAGAGAAGATTGGAGGCTTACTTGTTCAATCGCTTCCAAATGGCTCCTTCTATTGCTTCTGTTTCAACTTCAAATTCAAGCAGTTTGTGAGATAAATTCTTCTTGCAAGAAAGAACATTGAAACAACAGAAGATGAAATAATATAGATATCTATTCAAGCTAGTTAGCTAAATCAGTAAAGCATAAACCACATACATCAACCAAGATCTTACAATATGGGAAATCAAAGCCAATACAGTTGCATGTAGGGAAAAATTAGAAGTACTCTTTATTGATGATAGAAGGAGAGGTTACAACCTAGTGACTGATTTGAAGTGACCTTCCAGCATTGTTCCCAAGCCTCATCATAGTATAAATCTCTCCAGAAGTAGCTTCACAAATATATCTCTCAATTGAAAATCCTCTAGCATTTCTCTACCCAAATTCTTCCTTCTCAAGCACTTAGAGCTGTGTTTAATTTATAGACGAACTGTAGGTTGTTTTGCAATCAATAACTTTCCAAAAATAGGCAAGACATGTTTCCATTCATGTAGATGTCAAATGGACACTTGGATCCAAAGCTTGACACATGTGAAATCTTCTAGAAGGCACTTGCCAAGTGGAGATTCTGGAACAATGAGAATTTCGGTCCCAATGTGACCAACGCACCTGTGAATGTCGGGAAGTGTGTAAGATCCTGAAATGGAAATCAGCAACTTTTTCACCGCTGAAATGTTCCTTTGTCGGAAATATCAACAAGGCTATTTCAGAGATTCACTGAGATGGCTTTTACCAGTTATTTCACCTCTAAAGAGAGGATGAGAACTGGAGGCTATCTGGCCCTTCCTTAGACTCTGCCTATAGCTATGCAAATATTTTTTCCTTAGGAAGATATTTCTCAAGGGAATGAGCTACAACAATATGCAAAACATAAGCATGAAGAGTAACTTGCTCAAACTTCTGAAAATGCCGGAGAACTCATAGCCATCTCATTATAATAATAGCAGTTGCAAATGTATACAAAATCTTGAGGGAAATGATGCTCAATATGAACAATACCAATCCTCAAGGAAAAAGTACAAGAGAACACTGCTACTCATGTGAACCCCAGCTATGACTGCGCAGTCATATGGAGACACTGCAACATGAAAACTGATAATAAAATTATATTACAATAATAGCTCAAGAAATGAGGGGGAGCATGCTCTCAACCCCTGAAAACACTACTACAACACTGATACACAATCCTTAGAAGGATTGGCTGCAATACATGTACAAAAATGTGAAAATACAATAATGTCGTAGTTGATGGGTAGCTGCAGCAACTCGAAACATAAAATAGAAGGAGGAGAATGAATATGGCCTGCAAACTGAAACAACCTCCTCCAATGGATTCCTTGAGTGCAAGGCTGATCCCGGCACAAGAAATATCTTCTTACAAAATGGTGGAGCAAACCCCCACTGCAGACAAACTCTGAGATAACACATTCTATGGAAGGGACTGCACTAATAAAGGTGGGATAAGTTTGGCCTTCTGCCAAAATATGAAAATCATCTCTAGAAACCTTCCTTGCTGATCCTCCCAAGAATAGGAACTCCTTCCTATGAGAAATGATCCAAGGAATGGTGTTGTGGAATCTCCTCCACAACAACAACTACAACACAACCCAGTGACTACATTGTAGATGAAGAAGTGGCTATGGCCAAATGCCTGAATATGGAGAAATGAAGAGAAATCCTCCTTGAGCTACTCAAGAGAGGAGAGGAACTCCTAAACAGGAATCCCTCATGCCAAAGGCACTGTAATTCAGCTGAACAGTTGGAGATTTCAAATGGACTCAAAGTCCAAATCTTCAATAATGCTCTCTATGGCTGCCCCATCCTCCTTATATGAAAAGTGATGTCTCCATGCCATGGACCCCACTCAATTAGGGTTTCTCCCACAATGAATATTCCTCCCTCTCTAACTGTGTTGTCTTCCCAAGCAAGCTACACCCTCTTGTGCTGCGCTGTTGACTTGGTCAACATGGCCTCATCCTCATGTGTTTGCCCCCTTTTCACACTAGGAGGTGCAAAAATGGCTACTCCATGGGTCCCTTCTCACTTCATGTGGAATTTTATTTATGCAAATGGGTCTCCTCACCCATTTTATTTATCTCCTAGATGATATGAGAAAAAATAAATGTTCCAATTTATTTGCAAAAAATTGGAACATTATAGTCCTCCCCTCCCAAATATTGCTTGCCCTCAAGCAAGTGAAAGGATAGAATGCGTCTTCTTCTCCTCTGCTTGTAGCATCCCTGTATGATGATCTCCTCCAAATGCATTGATGCTATCTCTTCAATCCAATCCTCCATAATGCTCCTCCTTAGCATGCAAGTAGTTGTCAATCCATCATCATGTAAGGTATAATGCTCAAGAAGATAGCAAGTGGTGTCTGGAGGACCCTCCTTAAGGAATGGAGTCTGAAATCTAATGGGAATTGTCTCCCCCATATGATCCATCCATCCCCAAGACATGTTCCATGAAAATTGAGTCAAATCCCAACTAGGAAACTCAGGAAAACTGTCATCCACCTTTGGCTCCTGCAAAGAAGGTGGGCTGATAATATACACATGGTAGACCATATAGTCTACCCCACACTGTCCATATCTCCACTTAGGATAAGTGTAGAGTGTCTGTTGATCCTGGGCTACAATAATGCTGCCATAAAGTGGCAAGAAGAAGGCTAGACCTCCCAAGGTCTCTCCCCCAACGCTGCAAGACATGCTAGCCCAAACATCTCCATATGTGATGAGACGGGAATCATCCTTATATGGTTTCATACCCATTATATGGCTCACCCCATAATAAAACATTGTTGCTGCTGTAGTGGCCATACTATTTCTCATGTTCCCATCAGAACATGCAATTCAAAAGATGTGAGGGACTCCTCCCTCAATGGACACATCCATCCTACGTGTCTCCTCCTCAACCCTGCTCCTCATAAAGGCATGAATAATAGAATCATAGGGAGAAAATAGGAGCATCATGCTTTCTGCCATGTGTAACAAATGAGAAGGAAAATGGTCCCTCAAGTGCAACCAGAGCAACTTAGTACTCCACTACCATAGAGACTGATATAAATTGTGGCTGCACAACCACCAGTGTGTTGCATCAATCTCCTCACAAGCTTGGGGAAGGTAAATGATATCTGCTAAAAATTGAGCATGTCCTCCATGATCTCTATCCTCCCCAAGTCCTCCAATATAATGTCCATTAGCCATGCTTATGGCCCCCACTAAACCATGAGGTCTAGCAAAATTTATGCTCCTCCTTGGAGCATTCTCCTGCATGTGTATGGTTAAGGGATGCATACATATATCATAAAAATGATCATGTGAAGAACAATGTACACCCTTACCATGTTCTCCGCTCATATCAATTGAAGGACTCATAGATGAATCTCCTCTCATCCATACATGAAAAAGGGGTGGCTATGCTGATTCCCCCATCTCCATATTGCTGGTGCATCTCCTCCTATGTTAATTATCAGATGTCCTGCACGTGAAATAATCATTGGAATATCCCACCAATAGCTGGGAGTTCCAATGAAAATCTATCCTCCATAATGACAGCGCAGGTAGTCCCTCATGAAGAACATCTATCATATGGTTTTTCTCCTCCTTGACATCTCCTATTCCAAAGTCACAAATTGGAAGGTTGCTATCCTTCCTATGTTGCTTCTACCACAGCACAAAATCTGCAATGAGAGTAGGTGTAGATGAGGTTGAGGAAATGTATCCCTCCATCATGAGTCTATCCAAAACTCCCACTACTGTCTCAAGCTCTCCCAAGGCTCCCACCTCTATAGAATCAATGAGTGATGCCTCCAAGTGAGAAGCAACCATCCTCCACTGCTGAAATAGTGGCTCCCTGGGTGAAATGCCTCCATGTGGTGAGACATCTCTATCAAGAGAAGACTGAACATATAGATGAACACTTATGTCCATGCCCCGACTACGCAATCTAGCTTCCCTCCTTGGTGCAATAACCTCCGACAATGGATATGGGTGAGTACTCCTCAACTCATGTTGTTGGTTCTTATCCCCATATCCTCCTTGTGACTCCTTGGTTTCACACCTTTCCAATAATGGCACATGAATTGTGACTTGATCTCCACACATGAGATCTCGGAGATCTTCCTGCAAAATGTCTTCATGGAATGAGACATAATTATCAAGAGATGAATGAATAGATGAATGGAGATAACCCTCCATGCTTCCACTACGCAATCCAATCACCTCCTCAAGTGCATTAACCTCCATAGATGAATAGGGATGTGTACTCCTCATCTCATGATGTTGGGCCTTCTCCCTACTTCCTCCTTGTGTCTCCAAGGTTCCACACCTCCTCAACAATGGCACAGGTAAAACATGAGATGTGCCTTGATATCTATTCATGAGATCCTGGGGACTCCCTTACAAAGATGCAAGCATCCCTCTATGCGGAGCAAAAGCTCCTCTTCCCTCTGCATGAGGTGCTGGATCAACTCCAGATCTAACAACGCCATTGCCCTCAATATCTGCAACATGAGTGGGCAACCTCTCAATGATTGGATCCTCCTTTGGGAAAGAGGTCCCCATACTCCCTTGCTTCAAGATGTGAGATGAAATTTCCTTTTCCAGCAAGTTTTGGTTTAGATTTTTGGCCTCCTCCATTGTTTTCTGAAGAGGCATTTCGTTTTCATGCAAGGGTTTTGTTTGGTCTTCTTTGTGCAAACCCATCATGTATGTCTCAAGAATCCTCCCATCAAATCTCTTCACTAATGCCTTAGTGAAATTTGCATAAGATGTAATGCCATTATTCTTCAAAGGAAAGGATTCAAAGATCCACCAGTCATAGGCCTTACCTCTCATATGCAGCGCTCCAAGTTTGGTAGCTTGACTTTCTGGAATTTGGTGTTGCTGCAAAAAGGCGTCTAATTCCTCCACCCAAGCTTTGGCTAAACTGGCAAGTGAACCATCAAGATGTGATAGATAGGATCTACCACACTGCATTCTCTCCTTGGTCACTCCTTCTTCTTCTTCCACCTCCCTCATGGAACTACTGGAACTATGGCTGCACTGACCCTCATAGTGTGGCTGAATGCTCACACCCACTATGTACCAATCTAGGGTTTGCTTAAGGATCAAACCCTCTTGGGGATTCTTCATATGTTTCCCTCCTAATCTCCTTGATATCTCCATGAATTCTCTCTGTAGATTTAGGAAGAAGCATTGTAAACTTATTCCCTTTTCCTCCATCAGAAAATGGAGCCTTCTTCTTGCTCAAAATTTTGTCTCCTTCTTGATGAGAATAGGAAGTGAAGGGTCATTCCTCCTCTCTTTCTTCTTTCTCCTCAACCTCCTTGGAGGGGTTCTTTCCGGATCTAAAAACTGATGAGAACAAGCTCATCCTCTTCATCATCTTGATTTCTTCTTTCTTGGGCTTGAAGGCCACAGGCTGAGCCAAGAAAGATGATCTGATACCACTTTAATATCCCGAAATGGAAATCAGTAGCTTTTTCACCGCTGAAATGTTCCTTTGTCAGAAATATGAACAAGGCTATGTCAGAGATTAACTGAGAGGGATTTTACCAGTTATTTCAACTCTAAAGAGAGGATGAGAACCGGAGGTTATCTGGCCCTTCCTCAGACTATGCCTATAGCTATAAAAATATTTCTTGCTCAGGAAGATCTTGCTCAAGGGAATGAGCTACAACAATATGCAAAACATAAGCATGAAGAGTAACTTGCTCAAAATTCTGAAAATGCCAGAGATCTCATAGCCATCTCATTATAATAATAGCAGATAAAAATGTATACAAAATCTTGAGGGAAATGATGCTCAAGATGAAAAATACCAATCCTCAAGGCAAAAGTACAAGAGAACACTGCTACTCATGTGAACCCCAGCTATGACTGCGCAGTCATATGGAGACACTGCAACATGTGAACTGATAATAAAATGATATTACAATAATAGCTCAAGAAATGAGGGGGAGCATGCTCTCAACCCCTGAAAACACTACTACAACACTAATACACAATCCTTAGAAGGATTGGCTGCAATACATGTAAAAAAATATGAAATTACAATAATTTCAAAGTTGCTGGCTAGCTGCAACAACTTGAAATATAAAATAGAAGGAGGAGAATGAATATGGGCTACAAACTGAAACAACCTCCTCCAATGGATTCCTTGAGTGCAAGGCTGATCCCGGCACAAGAAATCTCTTCTTCCAAAATGGTGGAGCAAACCCCCACTACAGACAAACTCTGAGATAACGCAGTCTATGGAAGGGAATGCGATGATGAAGGTGGGAGAAGCTTGGCCTTCTACCAAAATATGAAAATCAGCTCTAGAAACCCACCTTGCTGATCCTCCCAAGAATAGGAACTCCTTCCTATGAGAAATGATCCAAGGAATGGTGTTGTGGAATCTCCTCCACAGCAAAACCTATAACACAACCCAGTGATTGCACTGTAGATGAAGAAGTGGCTATGGCCAAATGCCTGAATATGGAGAAATGAAGAGCAATCCTCCTTGAGCTACTCAAGAGAGGAGAGGAACTCCTAAATAGGAATCCCTCGTGCCAAAGGCACTGCAATTCAGCTGAACAGCTGGAGATTGCAAATAGACTCAAAGTCCAAATCTTCAATAATGCTCTCTATGGCTGCCCCATCCTCCTTATATGCAAAGTTATGTCTCCATGCCATGGAATCCACTCAATTAGGGTTTCTCCTACAAGGAATCTTCCTCCCTCTCTAACTGCGCTGTCTTCCCAAGCAAGATACACCCTCTTCTGTTGCACTGTTGACTTGGTCAACATGGCCTCATCCTCATGTGTTTGCCCCCTTTTCACACCAGGAGGTGCAAAAATGGCTACTCCATGGGTCCCTTCTCACTTCATGTGGAATTTTATTTATGCAAATGGGTCTCCTCACCCATTTTATTTATCTCCTAGATGATATGAGAAAAAATTAATGTTCCAATTTATTTGCAAAAATTTGGAACATTACAAAGTGCTCTACAGAGCAGCCTTGCATGGGGCTACCTGCATATGCAACGCACTTAGGCCCCTTATATCCTGCGTTGGTGAGCTCTCATATTCTATATAATAAGCTTCAAACCATGGAAACCTTTGCTTGATGAAAGTATTGCTTGATTTGTCTTGTTTCTTGTGTTAGGGTATGTAGCAACTGAAATGATAGGGAATGATAGACCCTTTATCATTGGTCCTAGAGATGATGTCCAGTTAACCAGGTCATTGGGAATGGTGCCCAAATTTACCTATAACAACAGGAGGTCACATACCTTTTTACATATGCAAACAAATTAGGCCAGTAAAAACCAGCTCTCAGGATTTTGTCCGGAGTAGTCTTCTAGTAGAGATGTCCTCCATAGTCACTTGCATGAAATTCTTCTAAAAAATTTTCAACTTCTTCTTTCAGCAAAAAATTTAATAAAATTCCACTATGATCTTTCCAAAAAAGTACATTGTCTAATATACAAAATCTTACTGCCTTTAGCTTTAAGAATCAAGATTTTGTTCTTGATAATCCAGGAGGAGCTTGTAAATTTAGTAATACAAATATAATATCTACATAACATGGTGAGTCTAAAAAGGCTTCACTGATCTCTAGACTCGCCATCTCTTCCTGATCATCTACTTGGGCAATAAAATTTATGTTTAAAGCATGTAAATTTTATTCAACCATGAGTTTGGCTAAACCTTGAGCTTTTATGAGTTTAGTGGGTTTTATTTCTATGTCATATTCCAAAATTGTGGCAATCCACTTGCCTCTTTTACCATCAGGACCATTCTGAGTTAGAATTTCCTTTACAACTACATTTGGAGCATATGAAATGATGTGTGAATAAAGAATGTACACTCTAAAGTCTTTAATGGCCTTTACCAAAGCTAAGGCCTGTTTCTCCATGATATTGTACTTTAAAGTGGCATCTATGAGTGTTTTTCTAAAGAAATCTATGGGTTGCTCATAGCTCTGGTCATTTTCTGTAGTAGAACTACAACAATAGTGTGTTCTGATGCAAAAGAGAAGATAATAAAATCCTTCTTAAAATCAGGACTTATAAGGACTAGAGTTTTGGTTAAAGCTTGTTTAATTGATTCAAAAGATTGCTTGGCTTCAATAGTCCATTTAAGTACTGAGTCCTTTTTAAGCGTATTGTTAAGCTCTCTAATTATTTCAGCTAAATTTGAGATGAATCTTCTAAGAAAATTAATTTTACCTAGAAAAGCTTGTATCTCTTTAATGTTCCTAGGAGGACTAATGTTAAGGATTTCCTCTATTCTATCAGAGTCTATTCTAATTCTTTCTTTAGATATTATGTTTCCAAATAAATTACCTTATTCTAATCCAAATAAAGTTTTCTTAGGGTTTAGAGAGATGTCGAATTTCCTGCATTTAAGAAATACTTGCCTGAGATGATCCAAGTGTTCATAATCAGTCTTTGAGAAAAAAGTAATGTCATCTAAATAAATTACTAAGAATTCATGAATTTCCTTTGCAAAGGCTATATCCATAGCTCTTTGAAAAGTGTCTTTTTCATTCGTTAACCCAAAAGGCATTTTTACATACATAAAAGTGCCCCATGGAGTAGTAAAAGAAGTTTTGGCTTGATCCTCTGGTTGGACTAAAAGTTGGTTGTACCCTGAAAATCCATATAAAAGTGAAATCCTAGAAGAACCAACTACCCTCTGTAAAATGTGATCCATCTTTGGTAAAGGGTAATTTTCTTTTAATGATACCTTATTTAAATTTCTAAAATCAACACATAATCTAATTTCTCCTATCTTTTTCCTGGTGGGAACTAGATTAGAAACCCAATCAGAATATCTGATTGGTGCAATTATTTGGGCATCATACATTATTTTTACCTTTTTCTCAATTAAAGGCATCAAAACGGGATTGATCCTTCTTAACTTTTGTTTAAAAGGATTTTTTTCCTCTTTTATAGGGATTTTATGTTGTATTATACTGGTGTTATAGGATTTTAGGTCCTCATAACTATAAGCAAAAACATCTTGAAATTCCTTAAAAAGAGAAATGTATTTTTCTTTTTCTTCCTGAAGTAAAGCTTTGGAAAGTTTAATCATCTTAGGTTTTAACTCTATACCAATGTTACATTCTTCAATATAAAATCTAAGTGGCTCTATTTTGGGTTTTCTTGCAACATCATTAGAATCAAATAAATCTTCTAAAGGAGTTAAGCCTTTTGGTAAAAAGTTATCTTTTAAGTTCAAAATATCAGATTCATCATCAACTATCTCTTCAATTTCTACTTTTTCTAAGTTATCGATGTCTGATTGACTAAATTTAGTAGGTTTTTCAAAATTTACTTTATTTACATCTATGTTATTCAAATCAATTTCACTATCTAAATTATGGTCTATTGTACAGTCTATGTCTATTTTACAATTATGAAATTCACCTTCATTGTTCATAAAATGGTAAATCTGTTGATCTTGTGAGAAAATTTGCCAATATTTAAGATTATCTGGAATTATTGGTCTGTGTTTGACTTCTATAATATACCTATGATTTGTCTAAAATGGCATATTATAGGTACTAGCAAAAGTTGCTAAGTAGTGAGCCTCTATGTTTTGTTTTCTTAGTATTGCAAAAAAATTACATTCCAATAGTTCATCTATCAAATCTAACAAAGTTTATCTGTATTGGCTTAACCTTGGATTATAAATAGAATATTCTCCATTTATTTGTTTTACAATCAACTCTGAATCTCCCATAATTGATACTCTTTCACCTCCTAAATTCCTAAAAATCTGCAGTCCTAAACTGAGAGCTTCATATTCAGCCATGTTATTGGTACATTTGAAATTCAGTCTAAAAGCATGGCCCTCTGCATGATTATTTTCCATATTATTTATCCAAACTCCTGCTCCTACTCCTAGTTTATTGACTGGGCCATCAAAATCTAAATGCCATAAAGATTCATGAAATATATTTTCACTGTCTGGTGTTTTGTTTTTATCTTTTAGTTCAGTTTTGATTTCATTATCAGTTTTAGAGTTACATAATATGAATGAATCTAAGTCAGTAGGTGTAGTGTAAATTGGATAATTTCTTGGTCTTTCTACACTACTCACCATATATTTCATCAATTTTTCTCTATAGAGTTTCTTTGGTTTGCCAAAAACTAATATGGTAGCATATGGCATGTCCAATTGTAGAGATCCTTGTAATTTAGCTCCCCATAAGTGAGATAAGAGAATTCCATAATTGGGTGGGATATCAGCTACTACAATGTCCATGAGTATGCTTTTACCAGGATATTGAACTAATGTGACACACAAATTTTTAATCAATCCTAAACATTTCACTTTGCTTGAATCAAATGAAAAGAGATCTTTGTAAGTCCTAGTGATATCTAAGTTTAGGGTTTCCATTATTGCTTTTGGCATTAGATTCTGTGAAGCCCTTGAATCTAACGTTGCATTATGTAATATTTGGTCATGAACAATTAAGCTAATGTAAAACGGTGGAACTGCTCCATATTTGTGTTTTCCATTAACATCAGGACCAAAAATTAACTCTGGTTGATCATCATTCAAGTTTACTGAGTCTTCTCCATCATTCATGTTTAAGGTTTCAGTGATAGTTGTTTTATACAAATCATGTTTTACCAATTCTGTCAAAGGAATTGGTATTTTTAATTTTTCAATTTCAGCTTGTATATTAAATGAAGGTTGTGATTTACTAAGCTGAATTAAATATTCTTTAGTAACTGTAGTTTGAGTAGGTTGGTCTTGTTTTCCTACCACTGTTTTTTCATTTTCAGTTTGAGTTTATTGTGTCTTACTATTCTTAGTTTTCTTTTCAGGAATGGTTTGAGAAGAAGTATATGTTTTTTCATATTTTGAATTATCAGAAGTTGTTTTGGGAGTAGCAGCTTTTGGATCTGCTGATTTTGGATCACCATTGGGTGCTTTGGAATCTAAAATTGATGTTTTAGCATAATTAGCTATTTTAACAGCGGCATATTTTTGTGAGGCTGTTGGTGTTTGGACAACCTCATCTGTTATATCAACAGTCTTGGGAATGGGTGAAATTTTAGGGCTGGAAATTTTCTGGGATGAGTTATAGTTTTGCTTGTTTTCCCTAGGGAGAATTTGTAGAACTTTTGTAGTGGGAACTTCTACTGTTTTCTTATTTTGTGTTTGTGCAATTTTCTTAGTAGAAGGCTTTGTGTTTTTCTTACTTGTAAGGTTATATTGCTTATGTACTTCATTGATGGCAAAATCATAACCTTGTTTGTAATCAAATGATTCACTTGAATCTAATTGAAGTTGTTGGAGTTCAAATAAATCTTGATCCCCCTGTGTAAGAAAGATAGTGTTATCATCATTTATACCCATTAGATTTATAGTGTCTTCATCATCATCATTCTGTTAAGAACTTTTAGCATATTTCTCTTGAAATGGAGGTCTTATTGTCTGATCAGGTGTTGTTTCTTTAGATTTCCTAGTATTTGTATTTTTCCTAAAGTTGAGATTTATAATTTGCTATTGATTATCCCATTGTGGTCTTATTTTTATATTGTCTAATTTGTCCATCATTCTCTCTAAATTTTTAGCTAGTTGATCTATTTTTCCATCTAAACTAGATGTCTCTTCTTTTATGGTTACTCTCCTCTTATTCCTTAATCTAGCTTTTCTAGACAAAATATTTACTTCTACACTAACAACATCTGTTTGCATTCTTTCTAAAGTATCAAAATTTCTCTCTCTTAATTGATAGGCCATGTCTGTATCAAATCCATCAAGTAATTTGAGTAGGACAGAGTCTGGAGTGGGTTTGAGATTAGCAGGGATTGAATTGTAAACACTGTTGTATCTAGTGCAGTAATCTTGGACTATTTCATTAGGAGCTCTTTTCATTGCATCAAATTCAGATAATATTTGAAGTGGATTTTTCTTCTTTTCCCATTTATTCAAAAATAATCTATGAAATAATGCTAAATCATATATACTACTAGGATTATGACCTTTACACCATTTTTTAACTTCCCCTGTTAATGTTTGAACAAAGAGTCTCATTTGTACATCAAAATCATCTATTTCATGAAGTTCAAAATAATTTGTCATCTTATTAATGTGTTGTTGGGCAGTGTAATGAGTATTAGCATCAAATTGAGGTATTTTACTCTGATAATCTTGAGGCATATCATGTAACTATGTTGGAAGGACCAAGGAAGCATACCTAGTAGCCATAGCTTGAATTCTAGCTTGGCTAGGAGGTAAGTTGGAATTGCTTGGGGCAGAACTGGAAGTACTAGCAGGTGCAGTTAAAGAAGTGGTTGATGAGATTGGAATGTAAGATGATGTACTAGAAAATATGGTGGATTAACTAAAGGGTGAAGTTGGGGTGCTAGAAAATGAAACTGGGATATATGAATAAGTACTTGGAAATGGGAATGATGTGTTTGAAATTGCAAAAGATAAACTACTGGATGGAGTTGAGGTGGGGGAAGATGGAAATAATATTCTAGGTTGGAATGGTTGCTTAGGGATAAATGGATCAGTGGATTGAAGTGTAGTGGATATTATTGATGATGTAGTGGTAAAAAGAGATTAACCTATTGATTCTAAAAGGTGGGTATCTAACTGAGAAGTGGAAGGTTTAGGTGTATATGATGATAAGGAAAATAATTTGACTGAATTCTGAAAAAGAGCCTCATCTATTTCCTTAAGTATAGTCGCATTTAATTCATCAATTTTATCATAAATCTCAAATATCTTTGATTCAGAATCCACTAAAACAATTTCCTACTTTCTTTCAAGAAATGAAACAAATTAAGGATCTATAACAACACCATTTAAGTCACTTTTTGATTTAATTTTGAATAAAGAATGTTCAAAATTTAAGTCAAACTCTATGTCTTGTATACTCACTAACTATTTTGGCAATGAATTTTCTCCAACTAAGGAAACTTCATTACCTAAACCTTCTACTTGTTTATTCTTTTTTTCAATTCTGTCCGGATTGTCTACTATAACAACAGGTTTAGGATCTGGATTTGACCTGGTATAATAGATTCTTCTAGAAGCCAGAATTACAATTTTTATGAAATGATACTCACAACTTATAAAAAAGTCTTAAGGTAAAAGGATAATGAAATTTTTTTCCTTAAAGACCTATTTTATGACCGAGGATTGGTTAGTTCCCCATTATGGTCGCCAGTATGTTATCACTCTAATAATTCTTAAGTTCTAGCATTTTGATTTAAATTTCAAAGACATTAGAGGTAAACACATACCAACTTTTAAACTCTACGATCTGGCCTTCCTAGGATTCATAGACGGCTCTCTATATAATATTTAACTTTGTTTTAATTATTTGATATTAGGCTAGTTATGATATGAAAATTGGTTTTGATATTTGGTTTGGTGAGAAAAATCACTTAATGAGATGGATAGTGGTGGATCTGTTTGTCCATTGGGAAAAGGAGTCAAATGTCAAGCAGACAAGACTAGGATCAAGGTCAAAAGTCAAATATTTTCAAGGCAAGATAGACAAGTCATTGAAGATCTTGGAATGCTGATCGGTGAAGTGGTTTAATCGGGATAAAGAGCAATCAAGGATTCTTTCATCCAGATAAGGAAGGAGAAGACAAAGGTCATTCAAAAGAGGAAGCAATTAAGGGTTCCCTACTCTGGAAATCAGCAGAAAACATAGAAATGATAAATAGTTAAAGACATGGTGCTTTTAACAATTCCTGTAATAAATTTCCTAATTTATCATTCAAATTTAGAACACATATATGGATGCATGTAAAACATAAGAAGATAAACAATTACAGTAGAAAGTACTTCACTTCAATGGCTCATCACATGAATCCTGAAATATGATGCTTGATGATTTGATCCAATATACTACTTGAACTTGCTACAAAAAGCCTTCAGGTATAGAAAAATTGACTATAGAAATCTTCAACAATTTATTCCACAATAATACTTCAAAGAGTGAAGTATTTATACAAAAATGTTTACAAAATATCCTAGAATAATCATAGGAATTTTCTAAGGAAAATAAAATATCTTTTACAACAATATAGTGACAATTGCTTAATAACTTAGCAAGCTGTCCTATTTATCCAAATAAAATAGAAATGTTGTTTTGGATTGGGTACAATTGGTTGCCTTGTTGTCTCTAACGCTGGCAATGATCTTTTAATCTGTTTTGAAGTGTTATATTCTTATCTGATACTCTTTCATCTGATACACTTTACCATCTGATACTCTTTAACCATTTTTTTAACTGTCTTACTGTTGTAAACTCTATTTTCACTGTGTAAAAACAACAAACTGTTTTTCATCCTTTTCACTGCAATTTGACTTTTATAGTAAGTCAGTGAGTTTTTCCCAAATTTCTTCATCAGGGATTTTGATCTTTTTCAACTTCCTAAAGTTCTCATCTTCCTCTATGTATCTAGAAAATGTTGATTTGACTACAAATAGGTGTTTTATCTCATGATGTAGATAAAACGAGTCTTCAAAGCTTTTATGTAGAACTTTTCTTGTAGGAATTCTTTGTCCTTCTATTTTATTTACTTGCTCTTTTGCATGATCTCTGATCTTCTTGTTGTAGTATTCTTTTTGGCATAAGTTTATCATTAAGAAGAAGAATATTTGGCAAATCTTTTTTCCTTAAGATCTCAAACTTAACCATAAATTTAGTTATGGCTATGTTCATGTTTCCACACTTTTCTTCTAACTTCTTCATCAAATTTTTCTTTGAAATTACTTTTCTTATTTCAAGAATTGTCTCTGTTCTATCAATAATTTCTATCTCCTCCAATTCTTGCTTGTTCTTAGTGTTGAGAAATTTGATTATTTCTAGGGCCTCTTCAGGTTTGGCACCTAGTTCATCCTTTGTTTTCTGAATCTCCTCTTGAGCTGCCTATAGTAAATCCTTTTTCTCATAAATTACCTGTATTGATGGCCAAACATCACTGGTGGATTCAATGATTTTGGTCCAT
Source organism: Pinus albicaulis (assembly GCA_034641835.2). NCBI lineage: Eukaryota > Viridiplantae > Streptophyta > Pinopsida > Pinales > Pinaceae > Pinus > Pinus albicaulis. The sequence goes on along the minus strand of CM076581.1, from coordinate 349,700,084 downwards.
AGTTGATTCCTCACATAGGACATAGCTTCTTTCAAGGTTAAATCCTTTTGTAAGTTCTTCAACTCAACATTCATCCTATTATCCCCTTGTTCTTGAGTTTTGGAATTAATTTGGGCTAGCTTCTTAGTGTCTTTCAAAGTTTCAATCATTTTCTTCAACCTATTGATTTCATTGGTTTGAATTGACATTTCCTCCATGGAATTAATGAGTTTATTTACTTCATCAGTCTGTTGAGCTACTGTGGTAGAGGATTCTATAGCTAAAGTAGTGGAGGAAGTCACTGGTACTACTGTGGCCAGTGGTACTTCTGGTGCCAACTCTTCTGCCAGTGTTGAAGGAACAACTATTGTTGCCATAGGAATTATTGTAGGAACTTCTTGTGCTTTTGCAGTTTCATTTTAATGGACAATCTTGTCCATTTGGATTTCCATCTCTTTAATCTATGTTGTCATTTGTAAAATCAAGTTCATCATATCATCTTTTTGGCTTGCCTCTTGCACAATTTCCTTGGCTTGTGGATGCTCTGTTGGTGGAAGCTTGAGTTGTTTTCTAAGTGCTGCAATATCAGCATTATTTTTCTTAACCAATTCTTCTAAAGACTTAATTATAAGGTCTTTAGCATATGAGGAAGCCTTTTCAACTTTCATTTGATCTCTCATATTTATTACTGTGTTCTGGAGCTTTTGGGCACTCATTTCCTTTGTAGTCATAGTACAATAAAGCATCTAAGAAGTTTGTCTGTGAAATTCAATTTGATCTAATGGATGAATTCTATCAACAGGTACTTTAAGGTCAACTTTATTGTAATCTGTTGTTGTTTTGGGTGTCTTGACTAATGTTTGAATTACTGACATAAATCAAATTCTTGTTTGAATAATCAAAAGCTGTCAAAAGTCTATTATGGATTCCTGGAGTTTGTTGTAAATATTGAGAATAAATCTCATTCTTGATTTCTTCATTCTTGACTTTTATCTGCTTATATTTCTCTCTGATGTCAATATCTTTATCCTCTGCTGGCTGTGAGGAGGATGCCTCCATTACTTTTTTGTTTCTCAATTACCTGTATGTTTGAAGTAGCAATATGCTCTTCATTTATAATCTCTGTGGTTGTCTCATTGTTTGTCTCTGGAACATCTGTATCTTTCACTTCTATGGTCTCTTTTTCTTTATTCATTGGATTAAGCTTAGGATTTTTATTATATCTGAGTTTAAACCTAGTATCTATTGTTGTTTCAGCAGTGTAGGTACCTTCTTCTATGATTATCTTAGTAGATTTATCTTCTTTAGTTACAGTTTTCAAGGTGTGACTAGTATCACCCTGTTTAACTGCTTCTATCAAGGTATTTTCCAGCCACTTTGCTAGATTAGAAAATTGTTCAATCTCAGGCCTTTTATTTTGGATATAAAGGGTCAATTTTCATTTTACCCTCATTTTACTGAGTATTCCCTAAGGATCATAATTCCATAAGAAACTTTCTTCAAATTTGTATTCCAGCAACTGTTTTTCTGCCTCTATTCCTGCATCTCTGTGATTGCAAATGAAAGGTCCTACCTGGTTCTTTAACTTGAATTGAGTCTTATTTTTGGCAGCCAAGAAGTTGATAGAATATGAATTTAGTATTTTCCATATGTACTCTAAGGCAAAAAATCTCATTGGAAAGTATTTTGGTAGTTTATAGAGTAAAATATTTCACCCAAAAAATCTGATCTCTATATGATTTTGGTAAAGATACCAATCTCCAGTTCTACTTTGTTCTGATAGTTGTAACACTTTCTTTATCTCATCATTGACTCTTGGTTGTACACTATTTTTCGATATGTTTATCAATGGATGAAAAAAACAGTCAATAGAATCCACATAAGTGAATTTTGTTGATTCTTTCCTCATTAGTGAGGTCCAGAATATGACTAATAGAGGATTCCCTTCTACATCCAATTTATGAAGGTTTATAGGGAACTTATCTGCTTGGAAATAAAGGAACATGTGAAAGAGGAAGGATGAATATCTGAAAACTCCTTCAGTGGGAAATTTCACAAGCTGATCATGGATATTATCAGCTATGTATTCAGCATAATTGTAAATAATAGAAGGAGGTTGACCAGGTACAAAGGTTGATAGAAAACCAAGAATTGACTCATCTGTATGGTCATCAATAAAATAACCTAGGATAAAGGATAACATAGAAATGACATGCCTTGACCCTTCAGGAAATTTGGAAGTAGAATAAGGAGGGTTTATCTTTGGGATTTCAACATAGGCAGGCATGAAATTTTGGAAAATCTGAAACCTCTTAGGAAAATATAACTAAATATAGAGCTTTGTGAGTGCTTCTATGGATAATGGAACTGCATTGGGATTTGGTTTGAGCTGAAGCATTATGTTAATAGACTCTGCAGTAATGGTAAACAATAATTCTTTGTTAGCATTAACCATGGCTATTTTTTCAGGTAAATAAAAGGATTGACACAGCCTAATGACTTCTAGACACTGATGAGTATGTGGAACTACATACTTGGGTAGATTTGACTCCAAAATCTGAACTTCATCTCCCTGATGTAATGATTTTTCCAGACTCCAACAGTGGAGATCTAGCAGATTGAATTCTATCACTGGATCAACTATCTTGTAATCTACATCAGCTAAGGGTGTGTGCTCAATATCTACAATGGGAGGATGTAGAGGATTTATGAAAATGGTGGTTTTTGAAGCCATTGCTAGGTCTGATTTTGAAATTTTATACCTTCTGGATATTTGAAACTCTGTATTTAGATATTTGTACTCATCTGTTAGCTTAAACTATTTACAGAAGTTATTTTTGGTTTGACAGAGGTCTATTGAATAGTACTAGGCATAAACTGGCTTTCTTTTTTGTTTAAACATTCAAATTTAGCTTTAAAATAGATCTTCAAACTCTTTAAGGTTCAGGAAAAGGCAGAACCATGGTTTTCTGCTCTTCTTGGATAAACTGGATTTTAAAATGGTTTAATTTAGGCACAAAAAGATGTTGAGTATTTACAAAGGGTTTTTGGATAGATTTAGAAGTTCTTTTAAGGTCTGCAAAGGCTAAACTATACTCAATTTTTCTTTCAGACCAGATATAGTATCAAAACTAGGGTTTTATCAGAGTTTTACAACAGATTAGTTCTTTACAGGAAAATATAGGTATTTCTGTGGGTAAGTAGACTTTACAAGGTTTGAATTTGACAAAAATAGTTCTTTTTTAGGACAAGAAGGTTATTTTTTCGAAGAATGCCTTTTTTTTTGTAGGTATTTGGTCTTTAAATGGTTCCTGAGGCATCGGAGAAGCTTTCGGATGACTGTTGAAGTTTTTGGAAGTAAATTGGAAGCTTTAAGCAGTCTCTGCAATGATTTCAACAACTTTTCTGGTTTTTTGGGCGAAAAATGGAGTACAGTGCTTTATTTATTTTTAGTTGGGAAGGCTTAAAAAATGGACAGAGAATGCAGAAAGGGATTAACTATGCACGTTATGAAGTTTTATAGTGTTTAGGTTAAAATAGGTTAAGCATTGAATGGCAGTCAAATCAGAGGATGAGTGGTTTTTGCACCGGAAGGAGAAAACCATAAGTGGTTATCGCATGGGCTCAGGGCGGTAAGTGGTTTCTTTGGATTGAATGTGATCCAATTATAAAGCATCGCATGGAGGGGAGAGAGTATGATGAAACTTCTCATTTCGCAAATTTTAGATTGATTACCGACTGCACTAGTGAAAATGCGATATGGCATCTGGATCGTTGGATTGAGTGGAGATGATGCGAATGGTAGAGATTGACTTATGAAGTTGCTTGGTATGTGGGTCATGGGGTCTGGGAAATCATATGCATCAGGGTTAGGTTTAAATGTTTAAAATGTAGTTTTAAACATAAAACCTTATGTATTAATATGATACGTGGGGTACGTATTTACATAGAAAATAAGGGATTTTCATATGTTTTATAACCATAGGGCAGGTTTTTTTTATATATAATGTTTTTTTTTAACCTATGGGGAGATAAGCAGGGTAATATTTTAACACATGGGTATTTAGATCATAGGTTAAAATGTCAAATAGTGGGTTTGGGATATTTAAAAATAAAGAAATTAATATATCTACGAGAAAAGGTTTTTATAAAGGAATTAATAGATTATGTTAAAGTTAATATGAGATGAATATAAATGAATGGAAAATACATATAATTAAACTAAGCAAAGTGTAATATTAAATTTTTGGGCACAATAATTGTCTTTTTTAAATATTTACACTTAAACTTAAAATAAATATCATTTGGTGGGATTTTGAATGTTTTTGCATGAAATGAGATTAATTAAGAGGGGTTTTATTTTTTCTAAGAAAAAAGGTATTTTAACTTAGGAAAAGGGATTATATTTTTTGGAAAAGGATGAATATGTTGAGGAAATGGGCTTTTATGAAGGGAATCTAGTATTTATTACCAATTATTCATTGAGCCTTGGGTCCGGTCCGATCAAAAGTCAGAGAAATGCTTTGAGCCTCTTTAACTGAAGGTTTTGAAAAATGGAACATTGTGGGGGAGGGCAAATTAGTAATTTTGCAGATGATGTTTTATTACATGCCTTGAACAACTACTTTCTACCTACCCATCATTATTCTAACGTTTTTGACTTCATTTCCATGGGTTCATTTAAGCTTGCAACCCTAAATCCATTTTTCTTTAAAGCAAGAAACTATCTAATTCTAACCTTATTTCATCTTAGGGCTCATATTAAGCTGTTGAGCTCCTCATTTATTCTCTAACTATCTACTGATTTGTCAAGTTTAAACATTTTGACATATCTTTATTCTCTATCTAAAACATGAAATTTAAAGCATGAAAAGTTAAGTTTAATCTATTTAACTCATCATGGATCATGGCATTTTGAACAAGATGCACATAATCATTATTCTTGCAGTTAAAGTAAATAGTAGTGGCATTTTGACTTGCTCACTTTGATGTCTTATTCTTATCTTTTTTTTCTTTTGGGGTTCATTTTTTCTTATTCTTTTTGATATTTTCTTTTCAAGTCCTTTGATATTTATTTTAGGACTTTTACCCTCTTTTCATTTTTTTTTATTTTCAAATATGGGAAAACAACTTGTAGAAAGCAAGGTATGAACATATTTACAAGACTAATCATAGTCAATTCAAAAATTATGAATCGTATTATTATAGGACCCTAACACAACCAACAAAAAAGTTTGTGGGTAAACACATCAGTTGGCCCCCACCCTGTCAGGGCATAATGTCGCACCATCTCATCAGCCTCAGATCCCTTAGGGCCAAGTCATGGATCTCTAGGCAGTAACCCCTCACACGAATTGAACATTGTTGGGGCCAAGCAGTCCACCACGTATTGGAACTGATATTTCATTTCCTCATGCAACGCATGGGCTCCTACCACTATCGTAATGCAATGTAGAGCTATGCGCAGGGGAATCACTCTGATGGAATAAATATCTACCTTCCCTGTCTCTGTTTTTCGAGCCCCCAGATAGTATCTTTGGATGAGAATGCTAGTACTCGCACTCCCTGCATGAGCTCTAGAGACTTGGATCCTATCCCCTCTCCTGGATAGTCCAGTGATGAAATAGATTTCCATCACATCTAGCTCTAACTTTTTTTCTCCAATCACAAATAACTATCGCTCCACATCCCATATACTGATAAAGTATTGGAGTAGCTCTAGTTGATCTCTTAGCCTGGATGTTTTAAATAATTTCAACAACCCACAATTACGCAAAGAATTGACATAATTTTGATCATGCAAAGCTTCGTGGTCTTTCACCTCATGGCCTCATTCTTTCCATTCAATCGACATCTGTAAGGAAAGCACCTGCAAAGCATGTTTAAATGGAATTTTAGGAGTTTTCACTGGAGTAATTTTGGAAATTAACCATAGAGATGGGTGGATTTCACATTTTACAATCCTTCCCATAGACAGCGCGACTGTCCAAATTAATTCGGCGTTGGTGGCACGCTGCCCTAACGGGCTAAATGTGACCAACGCAACCCCGATAGCTCGAAATCGCACTGGTCGCCGAATATTTTAAAACTTGAAATCCTCCCCTCAATCTCCCTATTTTTGAAAAAAATTGACAAATGAATGGAATAAAAATGAAAAGGAGGCTTAGAGATATTACATGACGCTAATGGATCGATGAATGGTGTCTCAGATCGGCCACACCGCTGATTTGAAATCTGGAGGGAAAATGGAAAAAATCCTCTTCTCCAAAAAGAAAGGTGAAAATCAATTTGTTTTTGGGTTTATTTATATATTTTTGAAAAAAAAAATCTCCAATATTTTATTATTTGTCCTCGGTATCCATGATGTTTGGTGTTTCTATGTAGTACAAGACTTCCACATTGTTGATGATTATTTCTGATGCAAATGAGTTGTATTTTATCTCTTTTTTGGCTCATTAAAATTTTACAAAAAAGGACCCCCCCTGGAGTCAACTTCCAACTCTTTTCTCACTCTCGAAAAATGAAAATATTACCGAGTACTTGCCATTTCAAAAGCGTTAAAGTGAATGAATTGATGTGATCTCAGTATACGTTTACCCATTTTCCGGACTGAGATTTACTATTTATGAAAAAGGAATACCTTGATCGAACATGGTCAAGAGGTTCTCTCATGTATTTTTTCTACCTTTTCGGATTCAGGAGATGATTTATGAAAAGGGACATGATGGTGTTTCATTTTTGTTTCTTTTCAAACTCCTTAAACATGAAAATTCATCGAGTTCCCCTTTCATTGGACTCATTAAATATTAAACGATGAAAGACTTGTCACCATGACGAGACCGAGATACTCCTACGTAGGGCTCGTTCAACTTACTAGGATGGATTCATTCGAATAATGAACTTATGCACTCAAGATATGCTATCCTCTTCACGTTGGCTATAAAAATAAAGAGGTACTCGCTAGCAATAACAGGGGAAAATTGAAAGTGAACATCCTATGTGTATTTTGGGTAGCTTTTCTCTCTTCAACATGACACTCATCTGCAGTTCATGTCAGGTTGGGGACATCCTATGTTCGTCAATTTTCCTCCATGGTTTTGGGAAATCCGTTTGCCTCTCATTTGATTAATTTTTTTTTCAACGTGACCTCTGAACCTATTTGAGTCAAATTTTTCCACACTCTGGGGTCATGTCGTGAATATGTTCAAGAGAAGTCCTTTTTTTCAAACATCATCTACATATCCGACCTCCTCGATTACAATCCTAAACCACTCCTATCATCTTAAGTATATGTTGTTTCGTGTCGATGATGTGGGAATCATCATGGCACTCCTTCGACGAATCACTTCTTGTCGAATTGAGCTCATTATCTGGGAAGGTAATTTAGAATATTCTCTCAGTACCTTGGAGCTTTCATGCCTAAATGGAAAGTTATTCGTGTTCAATGATAGGTTCACATCATTGGCCTTCGAACGAATGATTTTGCAAGTGTTTGACTTCAACGCATTCATTCACACTTGTATATTGTGCTATTGTATCTTGAGGTCCATTGTCATTATTGGTGGTCTCTCTCGTGTCTGTTAACGGTTTTCATCATTGACCAGTAATTAGGTGGTTTCTACCATGTTTGACACAAAAATATTTATTCACAGGGCTAGATTCATACATTGGGTTGATTGAGATCACGGTGAAGACCCTGGGTCACATATGATTTTTGATCCAGGCTGTAGGGAGTTATTGAGTATTCATGATTGTATACATGATCCTATATATACGGATGGATTCATCTATACCGCGGATCCATTTCTATGATCTCTTTAGACGGATGGATGTGACCATGTCGTGGGTTCATGTGTTATTTGATGCCTAGTGGAGATTCATGTGGTTAGGCATATTCATACGAGATATGTCATATATTGTAATATGTTTGATTTGGCAGGTTTTCAAGAAGTGGTATGCGTTCTTTGCCTTGGTTCATAAAGCATTTCAACCATCACTCCCTGTTATGTCTTCACGCTTTAGGGGGCATATATTACACAATAATTTGTCACCATACTCATTTTCCCATCCCTGATATTGAATTTCCCTGTGACAGATCCTATGCAATGTTTTCACCATCAATAAATATGTTAACATATCCCCTAAACATCCAAATAAGACTACCTTGGAATATTAATAAAGAAAATTGGTCAAATTCCTAGTTTCTTGGTTCAATGCCCTTCCTGGTGTCATGACCATGTTGATGTCCTTTTCATAGTTCCAGCTAAGTGCTGTGAACGCCCTTATTTCTTGGAAAATTGCGTTGATCCCATTTCTGGTAGTGTTTTCTCAAATGGAGGAGAAGCTTTGGCCTCTAGAATCTCCAGGGCAACTCATTGGTTCTTAAATGGTGGTGATAAGGCCGAGCTCTCTGAATTTAGAGCGTTTATCTTATCCATGGGGGTTCATCCCTTAGAAAGTGGGCCTTCCTCCTCCTTTCATGGGCTCAAAACCTCTTCTCCCTTCCTATAAATTCAAATCCCTCATTCCCACAACTTCACAACTTGGTTGGTCATTGTCAGACTCGTCTGAACTCTCATCCCCTTGCATCTTAGGATTATGATAAAGCCTAATTGTTCGGGAGAAGGAATTATTTTGAGCTTCCCTGAAGAACTCAGATTTTCATCAAAGGATGCCTTTAACATCAAAGCCTAGGTTGTAAGCTCTCCTTTTGTATTTATTAGTAATAACATCTGATGTTTGCCTTCTATATTTTTCTAAATGTTTATGAAAATATTTTGGTACTCCTTGATCTGCTAGATAGCTAATGTTTGCGATCATTATGTATTGTATTATGTTTGATGTTGTCTCTTAATCATCCGCAGGTATTCGCATGCCTAAAAGGATCAGGGATCAAGATCATCAGCAATGGATTCAAGCGTAGCATTAGGAAATGGTATTTATGTCTCTTTTCTTGTCTCATTGTAAATGTTAGTTAAGAGAGATTCGCATTAGAAAGAATCTCGTGTTGCTAGACCCACTCTAGGGCTAGAGAGTTTTCCTCTGTCCAAAAAGGGGATTTATCTTGACAACAATTTATTCTCACTTTTTGACCTTGTTGTGCCATGTATAGGATTACTAAAAGAAGTAATATACTTTCTGTAACAGTCCCTGTTATTTAGGTAAATCCTCTCTACGGACAGAGACGATCCCTCTAGCCCTAGGGTGGGTCTAGTAACAAGTAATCATGCTAAGGTGTAGGTTCCTAGATATTTGAATGAAATAGGACATGATAAGATAGCCTTCCTATGGTCCAATGCTGTTGTTGGCAATCGTAGTGGTGATGAGAACTGCTTGCTCCCGATTTGACAAGTCACAATCCCTTCGCTTATCACACTTGGACACCTGCACAAATATCAGAAAATGACAACCATATCCCACATACTAATTTCATCCAAAATCTACTAATAAGTCAAAGAATATAAGCATATTTTATTTAATAGAGATAAAACACAAGATGGGAACTAGACAATAGTCACTTATATTAAAAGGTAGAAAGAAGAGATACAACCATGCTCTAACGTTGTGGTCTCCTCCAACGGGGCTCAGATGAAGCACGTCTCAAAGCTCGTCGGGGAATTCATATGGGATAAGGGACCTCTTGATGGATTTATCCTTGTTATACCTTCTCATAACTTGGTTATTCAACTATAGCTTAGTCTCTTAAGTTCAGCACTTCATATACAACTTAGTTCAGCTGTAAAATTCTCTTTGTTCAGCTAGTTTTCATAAAGAGAGAAGGCTTGTTTATATAGAGGCAAAAGAGGAGGTTGGGATCCCTACAAATGTGGAAGGGAGGCATATCCTTTAGGAGTGTTCCAAGGGAGGTGGAAACTAATTGCTAAAGGTGGAGGCCCATGGTTGTTTCAGTTCAACCACTCCCAATGACTCATCCCCGAGGTGGTTGGAATGGAACCTCCGCCTCTATTTTTAAAAAACATTTCATAAATAGCTTGGTGCAGGCATCACACTGGGATAGAGCGCCAAGTGGCGTAGGATTAGTGTAAAATTCCCAGGTCGGCGCCAGGAGATAAAGGGCTACTCGCGCCAAGGCAAACATAGGGATTTCCACAACTCTGCTTAGGGAAAAACCAACAAGAAGAATGTTTCCCTCATCAAAAGGGATGTAAGGATGTAATTTGCAAAGCATGACACTATGCATTGGTCGCAGAAATGACCCTCCAATGTTCAAGTTTGGGATAGCAGGGACAGTGAAAAAATGTTGTGTAACAGATGCCCCCTAAAGCATGAGGTCCGAGGGAGAGGGAGGGGCAAAATTCTTTATGAGAATGTGTTTGAACCAAACACCGCTGTTAGAAAACCTGCAATTACAAATACAACTGATATCTCTTATACATGAACATGTGGCATGGGTGCAACCATCCATAATAGAGTATAAAAACTAGGATCTAGGTATGGATGCAGCCATCCAGTAGTAAAGATCAACAAGTAGACTCAGATATGGTCGCAACCATCCAATCAAAGAGTCATGAAATAAGTCATAATAATCCACAATGAACCCGTAGCCTAGATCTTATAAAAAAAAATCTAGGGTCTTTCGCTCCATCTCGACCCGAACAAGTATAATTTCTATCATGCAAATGTATGAGTTGAAGTCGAACACGCAAGAAAATTGTCTGATTACCAGCCAATGATGAAAGCTATTAACAAACATGAGAGAAACCACCAATAATGAAAATGGCTCTCAAGGTACACAAGGTACAATCCATGGAATGTGAGTAGTGATCTGGTGTCGAACACCTGCGGAGTCAGTCGATTGAAGGCCAATGATGTGGACCTTGCGTCGAATGCAAAGAACCTGCCATTAAGGTATGTAGGCTCCAAGGTACCAGAAGGAGTCTCTAGATCAGATTCCTGGATAATGAGCTGAAGTTGACAGGAAGTGACCTGGTAGAAGGAGGGCCATAATTTTTCCCACATCATTGACACGAGACAGAGGAATATGATGTTTATGAATCAGGACCAACAAAGAATTAGAGGGAGGTTGAAAAAACTACAGAGGCGAAGTTCTCTTGAACATATCAGCAGCATGACACTGGATTTGGCAGTATTTGAAATCAAAGGATCTAAGGTCATGACGACATGGAAAAGAGAAAATGAGAGGTCAAAATATATTACCCAAACCCATGGAGGCAAAAATGAAGGAATGAGATGTCCCCAACTCGACACGAATGCAGACAAGTGCCATGTTCAAGAGTGACATACTGCCAACACAACTAAAATCTGGTTCCATTTTCCCCCACCATTTCTGGCGAGTAACCCAATTATTTTTGAAAATAAGCTTGAAGGGGATAGCATTATGCTTGCACTATACGTTTATCCTTTGGAAAAAATCATCCTAGTACATTTTACGAACCCTAGGAAGGAGGAACTCGAATAACGTCATGTTGACGAGGTCTAATGTCATCAGGGTTTAACGAGTCTGACAATGTTAGAACTCAGCATCTTTTCATGTTTAGAGAGTTTGAAAAGAAGGCAAAAAATAAAACTCCAGTAGTCCATTTTCGTAGGTAGTCTCACAGATCCGAAAAGGTAGAAAACTGTGTCTAAGAGAACCTCTTAGTCACGATAGTCTAAGGTATTCATTTTTCGTAAATAATCCATCCCAGCCCAAAAAAGGGGTAAACGTATACTGGGTAGATATCGTTTCACAGCCATTTAAAAAGTTCAAAATGACAAGCGTCTTGGCAATCTTTTCAATTTTAGAGAGTCAGAAAAGAGCTGAAAGATGACTCCAGTAGTGACTTTTTTGTGTTTTTACCAAGTCCGAAAAAGTATAAAATATAAATCATCACTACATCCTTGTCGCATAAAAACCTGTTGCTGCGCAAGAGACATGTGTAAAACTTATTTTTCGAAAATAATATCATAAAATAATTGAAAAACATGCCTTAAAACCTAATTAGGGTTGTGAAAAGTTATAAAATGCCAAAAAAGTAAAAAACAATTAATTTTCACTTTTTACCTTTTATGGAGTAACTTTTTACCCATTTTATTGTGTAATCTTGCAGCAACGATAGCGGCCAATCCAGTACATCAATCACAAATCCGTCAACTCCAGGTAAGAGCTGAGATCCCTCTTGTCATTTTAAGCTATCCCTTTCTTCCTGCGTTTGGCGCGGGTTTCGGGCACAGAGTCGCACCGACCGCCCTATTTTTAACATTAGGGTGTGCCAACGGCGCAACGCAATTTCAAGCAAAAATACTTAACAAATGTCCCAATTTTTTACAAATTCAAGGATAATATTGACTAATATCACTTGTAAGTGTGTGTTTGCAGGTAGAATAGAGAAAAATGGTCATTGAATGGAAAGAACAGGAACATAGTGAGGAAGATGAATTAGCCATGGAAAATGAGGGAGTTATGGAAGCCCTCAGGAACTATAGTTTGAAAAAATTCTTCCTCACACCATGTCTCCAAGCCCAACAAAAATTGATGCAATATCTTATCATTATATGGGATGAAGATCAAGAGAAGTTCATCCTACGGGATCAGGGACTCGAGATTGATGTTTCCGATGTGTACTTCATCACAGGATTATCACAGAGAGGTGCAACACCACTCCTAACCGACACTCGACCCTGCATGGAAAACATGTCCATGGTGATAGACAGAGTATGTCAAGGAGCGCAGAAAGGAACCGGTAGTGGGAAATTTGATGTACAAAATATCCCAGATTTGACACTACGGGTGGTATTGCATACCATTACTCGTGCTGCGAGATAGTAAGCACCACACGAAGGAATAAAGACATAGTTTCTTCTTGCTGTGGACTGCATGGCGCCGACCCTCTTTAATTGGGCAGAGGCGGTGGCCATAAACATGAAGCGCCAATTAACCAAATGCAAGAAGACCAAACTAAAACAATTTGGTTATGGATCCATCCTGGTATCGTTCTTCTTGGAACGATTACCAATTTTTCAGCGACAGGAGGTTATAGTTCCAAATCCACCAGCGAGAGAACCTCGGATGGCCCGATGGGCAGCACTAATGCCTAGGGCAGGGGGTGGCCAAAAGATGTCTTGGAGGCAAGAATTTTTTGATTGGTTCCATCGACAACTGATTGTCATGGAGGATTGGCCCTACTCTGGCAGAGACTTCACTGGTGACCCAGACCTCCCACTCCCGGAGGGAGAAGATTGGGATGAAGATTTGGGTAAGACCCAATTTTTGAATTTTATGAGTGTAATGATTTTTTTGTTTATGTATGTTTTGACATTAAATCCATGTGATGCAGATGTTGGCCCAAAAATACCTACTGGCATGTCACCAATAGCGAGGCGAGTTCCTCGAGGTTTCGACCCTTAAGGTGAGGGTAGCAAGGAAGATGAGATAGTGTGAAACTTGGAGAGGATCACTCCAGGAGTCCTGGATTATGCATGTTTTGATGATGCTCCTTGCCCCTATCAGAGACACACTATAGGAGTGTCTAGCCGAATCCACCACTTGCTGAGGTGGCTAGTACGGGCTGTGACATGTTATCACGAGCATCATGTTGATTAGACACCTAGGTTTATTTTATCTGCATATTTTTGTGAGACATGATGTCTTGGGATGTAACAGAAACATACACATATTTTTTGATGTTATGATGCACATAGTTGCAAACATGCGATATATATATATATATATATATATATATATATATATATATATATATACACACATCTATTTCCTTACATGGATATTTTTACATGTGATGATGTTTTTACAAATTATGCAAATGTCTATCTAATACAATGTTAGCCACTGTATCAGTTAACGTGTTCATTCGTCTAGGAATATGTTGATAAGTAATGAAATCAAAATGTCTTTCCAACAAACAAATACATAAATACAATCTCAGAATTTACAAATTCCTACTCGAATAATGATTATTGATTTGTAGAACAACAAGCCGTGAATCTAGATTTACAAGAAATGCGCATATGCCCAGGTTAATTTCCTCGGTTAATAGCTCAATGACAGTGCTATATTCAGTGACATTGTTTGTAGTTAGTCCTAGAAAAATACCTTGCAAGTCTATCAACTCACCAGCAGGATTATAAATTACCTAGGCTGCTGAAGACAAATTCCTGATACTGCGGGAAGCACCATCCGTGAAATTGACATAGGGGGTAATAGACATCTGCATGATAAGCAAGATCCAATAAGAAATAAAACGCTCACAAAGCACATCAAACCCAAAAACATGTACAAAAATGAAAATAAAACCTATGTGCACCTGATTTGCACAAACGACTCATGCATAATATTTTTTGAGATACAATCCATTTCTGGGTTGTTCAAGAGGATGGCCTTTGTAGTCAATTAGCTCATAGGCCCCATTTTGCAACACACGTTTAACAATGTAGGGCCCATGCCACATAAGTTTAAATTTACCTACCCCTAGCTTATCATGAGCTTGGTCATATAGGAGGACGAGATCTCCTTCAACGAAAGAATGAGGGGAAACTGATTGATCAAAATGAGCTTTGACTCGCCTCTTTTGTGCCTCGATGACCAAAGCAGCAAAGCGAAAAGTTTCATCTAACCTCTCTAAGTAAAGGAGATGCTCTTCTTCTGGTAAAGTGTTAGGTAGTAATTCCACAACTAGCTTGAGAGAAGGTATTTCACATTCAATCGGAAGAGTAGCTTCCAGACCGTAAAACAACTAAAAAGGGGTGAATTTGATCGCACTCTTCACTGAGGTTCGGTATGCCCAAAGAGCCGAAAATAACATGAGATGCTAGTTTGATTTGTGGATCCCAATCTTACGCTGAAGCAATGTGACAAGAACTTTGTTCACAGCTTCAACCTAGCCATTGGCTTGAGGGTAGTATGGCGTTGAGCTATCGTGACACAGAACCAACTTAGAAGTCAACTCCGCCATCATATAATGTCGAAAATGGGAACCATGATCGGTAATGATGGCTTGAGGGACACCAAACCTAGCAATAATATGATTGAAAATGAACTGAGTAGCTATCTTACCGTCAGCGGAAAGTGTAGGCATTGCTTTGGCCCATTTGGTGAAGTAGTCCATGGCTACGATGATATAAGCATGCCCCCCAGTCGAGTGAGGGTTACACGTCATAAAATTGATGCCCCATTTGACAAAGGGACCAATGGTATGACAGGGTGAAGGTGAATAGGTGGCACACGCATCTTGCGTTGATAAATTTGGCAATCATGGCATTTACGAACTGTGACAATACAGTCTTTGAAAATGGAAGGCCAAAAATACTCGGCATGAAGTATCTTTTGTGCATTAGCGTAACCAGACATGTGACCACCACAGGCACCACTGTGACAATCATTCAACAATTTCTCAGCTTCCTCGAGGGTCAAACATCGGTGGAGTATGGAATCAACTCCAACGCGATAGAGCGTATCTCCGACTGTGCGATAAGGTTGCTAGTGATGCCGGATACAATGACGGGCATCCTTTGTCAACTCAAACTGGAACGTGGAAGTATGGAGATATACGATTATATCACCGTACCAAGGATCGAGGTGCTAATCAAGAAAAATTTATCATCTAGAATATGGTCCTCAGAACGAGATGGAGCGGAGTCGGAAGGAAGGGAATAAAGAAAATCGAAAAAAACTAGAGATTTCTTTGATTTGGCAGTAGTAAATTCCAAATAAAAATCTTGGAGGATAACGATCCAATTTGAGTATTTTCCCCCCAGCAATTGTCGAGACAAAATATAGGTCATGGGGTTGCAATCAGAAATCACAGTCACTGTACGCAAAAGGATATAATGATGAAAACACTGGACGAGCTGGACCGCAGCCAGTGCTAACTTCTTGACATGAGCATAACGCATTTCAGGATCGAGAAGGTTACGAGATAAGTAATAAATGACATGTTCGTGACTGTCATCATTGTCTTGAACCAAAACCATGGAAATTGTACTAAAAGCAGTAGCTAAGTAGAGGGGAAAATCACGATGATAATTTGGAGGATGTAACAAAGGAGTGTTGGAAAACAATGTCTTGAGTGTATCAAAATATTGCTGAGCAACCTCATCCCAATAGAAAGGGAGGTCCTATTTCAAAAGTCGCGTGTATCCTTTAGCTATTTCAACATAGTTCGGGATAAAATGGTGTAGAAAATTGGACTTACCTTGCAGACTCTGCAACTGATGTAATAAGGATGGAGAGGGGAGATTAACAATAGCCTCAACCTTAAGTGGATCAAGACAAATTCCGTCTTTAGATACGATAAACCCTAAAGTCTATCGGAATCGACGCAGAAGACTCACTTATGCCGATTAAGTTGAATGTCATAATGTCGACAACGAAGAAATATATTACGAAGATGGTTCGGATGGTCCCTACGCTTAGTTGAATAAGCTGGAAGGTCATCCAGGTAAGGCTGAATGATGTGACGAATTTCATGAAAAGCATAGGACATCACTTGCTAGAAAGTGGCCCCGGCATTGTTCAAGCCAAAAGGGAGTTTCTTATATGCGAAGGTACCCCAAGGACAGATAAAAGTCGTCTTATGTTGATCAACCGGAAGAATTTTAATCTAATTATACCCAGAAAATCCATCCATAAGGGAAAAAATCTCACTCCCGTCATAGTCATCAATGATTTGATCGATGAAGGGAGTGGGATAATTATCCTTAGGATAGGCCCAATTTATGTCGCGGTAATCAACATAGACACAGATAGTTCTGTGTTTTTTATTGACAAGAATGATGTTCGAAACCCAATCTGTCAAGGGAATTGGATAAATGAAACCAACTTTGAGAAGTTTTTCAACTTCACTTTTAACGGTTGCAACATTTCTAGGGTGTACCAGACGAAGACGCTGACAAACAGGCTTCAAACCGGGATAGGTAGGGATTTCATGCACCACTATACTAGGATCAATTTCGAGCATTTATTCATAGGACCATGCGAAAACATCAAGAAATTCGTGGAAAAGGCTAGTGTAAACTTGGACTTCATCTGAAGAACAAGTGACTCCCACATGGATGTTCTCGACAATTCTCGGCTTCATGGAAATGTCAATAGGCATTGTCTGTGTGATATTTCTCAAGTTACCTTATGTAAAGACTTTATGTGTCAAAATTGGTGTTTGAAGCGGAGGAGAAGAGACTTGAGATGCAAAATGCTCAAGACATGTAGACATAGCCCTGAGGCCAGTCATAAACAAAGAACAATGATGACCATCGTCCTATAGCAAATCTTCGAGAGACATGGTTTCCATGATAGCTTTGTTGGAAGGAAACACTTCTTTCAAAGGATCAGGCAAGTCTAAACTACCAAGCCAGGGGGATTGAGAATACATGTCAAGAGACAGGTTCAAAGGAGCACCATCAAAAGGTGGAGTATCCGACGCAGCAACGAGTTCACAATAAACAATTTCAATTGGACTCAAAGGCATCAAATCTCCATATGAATCAACCTATTCAGGTGAAGGGATAATCCATGGGTCATTGGACCGAGAGATCATATTAATTTGAATAGTCTTTGGTGGTGAAAGGGGAAAAATACCCATGACGGTTGGATCCATGAAGAGACCTGGCCTAATGCTGTCAAATGGAGAAGGAATCTTATCCACATACGAAATGTTGTACTCATAAGAAGAGGTGAAGAACAACAATTGATTGATAGTAACTATCTTACCCTCATGTGCAAATTTCAAAACACGGAAGAGGGTGGATGGAATGCAAAGCATAGCGTGATTCCAACTATGACCGAGTAGAATATTGTAATTGAGTTTAGCGTCAACGACTTCTACTTCAACGTAACGGAAAACTCGCGAGAACACCCAAAGGTTTTGATTCCCTTTCATCAAATGCTTCAAGGGCATTTGGCGATGAATTCAGGGCTGGAGAACCAATGGCCTTCCAGCACGAAGCTGACATGACACAGGTTGATGCACCTTCGTCCACAACGACTCGATGGATGTCGAGACCATTAACAATGACTTGTATAATGAGCGCAATCTGATGTGGAATTCGTGGGATGAAATTCTCTAGATCAAAAGCGAGAAGGATAGTATCAGTAGGATCAACCCCACTGATCATAGATAATAAAGCTTTCTGCTGAGATGGACAACTCTGGGGTACTTCTAACGCGAACATATTGGATGGCACCTATGCTAAATCCTCAACAATACTGTAATGTTGAGCAGCATGGGCATTGGGATTATAAGAAGATTTCCAGAGAACACCTTTGGAAGGCGGTCACACAATGGGTTCAGCATTGGGCCTTTTAATCTCAAGAGGGCCAGAGAGAGGTGGAGGAGGAGGAGGACCATCAACGATCTCCTTTCCCATTTCCTGGCATGACCCTGCATAGTCTTTCGACCGAGTAGCAATGGAAACAAATGTAGAACTGTTCATCATGAAAACTTGAGAGCCAGATGGAATAGATGAATGAGGCTGCTCGACCATCTAGGTCTGCTGAGACAGAAAAGGTTCTTTAAGAACAGTAGGAGTACCCTGATTTCCTTTGAGAAACTTACTCACTTCGGACCATCGAGGACAGTCCTTGGTGTAGTGGTCTCCATCACAAATCATACATGGATACTTCGGCTTATGCTTCGAACCATCATCAGCATGAGGTTTGGACGAATATGGTTTCGGGACATCGGCCTTAGTCTTGCCTTTACCCTTCTTTTTCCCTTTAGAAGTCTTATCCGTAGGATTGGCTTGAACAGCACTGACCTCCAAGGTTTTACCAGGATTCGAACTACACTGAGGAGAAATATCATTGGAATAATTATACTTTTGCTTCCCAGGGTTGGAGGAAGAAGACTTACGAGAAGTCTGAGACGCAGAACCAATAATACTGTCGACGGATGGGGTCACTGGTGCAGTAGAAGTTCCAGGTCGAGGGGCATCAATCAAAATATCATACAATATGCCTGATTGAGAGTACACGAGATCAAGGTACTGGGCATGAGCAATGGCCTATTCCTCAATTACACATGCCCCCATGGCTATGTCTTTTGCAATCTGATTGACAAAAGAGGTAGTGAACCAATGAGTAAGAAGCTAATCAGGAATTTCAAACTTAATCAAGTGATGATGACATCTCCATTCATGAATATTGTCTAAGATATGAGTAGCCCAGTCCTATTTCAAGGAGGTGAGGAGATGCATCTCAGCTTCATAACGAATAGGTAACTGAAAATGAGTAAGGAACACCATAACAAGAGAGTTGAAATATTGAAAGATACCATGAGAGAGCTCAATATACCACTTAGCAGCAACACCAGTAAGATTCCGTTGGAAAAGACGAAGTTGAATGGAATCATCATCCCAAGAGTTAGAGGAACACCACAAGTGGTAAGTCATAACATGTTCTTGGGGGTCTTCTCCAGACTTGCCCTCAAATTTGGGACAATCACTAGGAATCTTAGACGGAACCAGAGGCCAATACGAGTTGTGAAGAATAGGATCATTTGTCAACTTTGACACATACGGTAACTCCAACGTAGTGAGAAATGGTAGTTGAGGGTTAAAAGGCATAGCAGGTCCTTGATAAGAACCCAAACTTTCATTCCATCCTATTTCAGAAAAAATCTGCCCCCATAAGTTCTGTCCCGAAGGATTCGGACGATATGGGGGATAAGATGAATAAGTCTATTGATATTGAGGATACTGATTCTGAGTATACCATTGAGGTCCTTGTTGAGGATTTTGCAGTGGAATGTAAGTGTGGCATTGTGGTTGATTATACGGCAACTGAGATTGAGGGTGATAAGTAAAACCTTGAGGTGTACTATATAATAGTCGATATTGAACACGAGGATAATAAACGCCTTGGGGTTGAGCTGGCTGTTGATAAGTGGGTCCCTGTTGAGTTGAATAAATAGGGTAAATCAGATGCCGAGCAGACTGAACAGGCTGCTGAAAAGTAGGACCCTGTTGTGAAGTAGAGTAAAATTGTTGTTGAGCAAACTGAGCCAGTTGTTGGGTCGGTTGAGTAGGTTGCCCCTACGGAGAAGATTGAATTGGATGCTGAGTGCTACCAGGTTGACCTGGCTGAGCAGGTTGGCCTAATGGCTGTGATGAACCATGTTTCCCCAGAGGAGGACCAGAGGGTTGTCCTTGTTGCCCAACGTTCGGACTAGTTTGAGCATATGATACCAGTTGTTGGACAAAAGGTTGTCCCTAGGATGAATAGATTTTCCCCCAAGACCATAAGAAGGTCCTGGTTGATACAAAGGTTGACCAGAAGGTCCCTGAGGTTATCCTTGTTGGACCATGGGTTGGCCTTGTAAAGGTTGTCCCTATGGACCATAAGGTTGTCCTTGAGGACCATATACAAATCCCGACTGAGCTGAAGGTTCTCCCTGAAAGGGTTGTCCTTGTGGGCCAGGGGGTTGCACTTGATAAGTCCTCCCTATATCAGGAAAGATTTCATAGGGGTCATAAACAGGAATTCCACGCTCATCATAATGATGGGGAGTAGGAAACACATAGATGGGGTGACTAACAGAATCATAGTGATGAGCAGTAATATAGGGAAAATAAACAGGATTACCATATTCGTCATAATGGTGTGGCATATTAACAAGAGCATGAGGCTGCTTAGAAACCTAAGAGTTCTGTTGATGGGTAGCCAATAGATACTCTTCAAAAGTAAGGCCACCAGGTATCTCAGTCAAGGTTGCTAGTGCCTGAGTGACCGGCGCAGACGCAACCACATAGACAGTAGGTTGAACTAGGACAGATGTAATCGCAATCGATGAAGCAGGTGTCATCGGTGATGATACTAACGAGGGAAGGACTAGACTCCTGGACAAAGTGGATGCTGCCATGGAGGCAACATCAACAATAATCTGACCCAAATACCTATATCCAGTTGGAAGTGATACTGATGGTGAAGATTGAGCAGACACCTGAGTGGTGTTTTCAGGGAAAAGTTGATACTCTTTTGTAGAAACAGGAATTCCATCACTGCCAGTAGGACCTGATGTGTTCATGTCTGAATCCTCCATAAGACATTTGAAAAGACTATGAGGACTAGGAGGTATAACAGTAGATAAAAATGGTGATCCTGACGTAAGAGGAGGGAATTCTCCCTTGTCCCCAAAACCAGACCAAGCGCCCGCAGGAGGCCAATTGAACTCAACTAGCTCGTTAGCGATAGACCGGGTAGTAAGGGGTAATATTGATGGGATAATAGGCTGCTGAAGCTCGACAGACCTAGAGGACTAAGGAGTTTCAAATGAAATTTCCGGTAAAGGACTACCTCTAGAAGGGAGCGAGGACGACGAAACCGGTGGTTCCGTCACCGTGACTGCTTCTCAACAAGAAGGAAAAATAAAGACCCGAGTAAAGACTTAAGAAACCAAGGCAAACAAAAACAATGCAAGTGCTAAAAATTTTATGGGCGTGTGATCGTGGGTATTTTATTTTACGACACCGTAACCAAACTTTGTTGTTTCATGTTTTAAGAGTCAAGAAACAGGCAAAAGATGACTATAGTCACTTTCAATGTTGAACAAGCGCGAAAAGACAAGTGCTCGATGATATTTTCAAATTTAAGGTGTCAATAAAGATAAAAAATGACTACTCAGGTAATCTAAGCAGGAGGGTATGCCAAGTTTCTGTGAACTACCATATACACCTTGGTGATCAAATGAAAGAGAAATGACCAAGGACTTGATGTACATGCAGGTAGTCTCCCTGAATGTTGTGTTCGGTGTATCACGGTTACAGGGCAACAAACTCGGCTTCCTATGGATAAAAGGATTGCAACCTAGAGGGGTCTCCCTTTATATACACGACGGTATGAGGAGCACAAGTCCGTACTAGCACTGTCTGAAGCCAGATGGCGAACGATAGCTGCTAGGTTTTAAGACGCCGGAACACGTCTCTAACTTAGACCACTAGAATATTTCGTTAGGTTTCAATGTTGCCTTAGGTTAATTGAAATAAATTTTAATGTTGATCTTGGATTAAGTTTCAATTTCCAAGCCTTAACGTATGTTGGATTTGAAATCTTCCTAAATGCAAAACTATATGCAGAAGGATACCATTTTCGTTCAATGAAAGCTATATATGAGAAGGAAAGAAAACTTTCAAGCAATAGTGAATACTGAAATCATGCGAAAACATCCACTAATGTATCTAATGCAATCCATGGGAAGAAAAAAAAAAACTCTTTCCTAGCCAATGCAATGCTAGTTATGCGAAAGAACATTTCATTTTCAAAGCAAAAGAAATGCAATATTTTTGTTTTTTCAATGAAATAGATAAAACAAGGCACTAAATGACATAAAACAAAAAACTTAAACACTAGTTTGAGAGAGCGAATGGGAAAGTTGGAACAGAATGACTTCTCCAACATAAAACAAACACAACAAGACCCAAACCAATGCTACAAACTTTTCAAATCAAAGAGAAATATCGAAAATGACCCATGCAAGCAGTGTAATCGGTGCTTGGAATAAGAGGAAGAAAAATCAAACAAGCAAGGCAATGATCATTCAACCAATGAACATACTCAACAGGATCAAAGAGACCAAGAGAAATTAAACAGGGAACAAATTCAACAACAATCAAGAAACTCGATCTCCAAAAAAAAGGTTCAGTGCACCAAGGCACTCAGAAACCTGAAGACCTCAAGTCACACTGATAAGAAATGGACAAACAACTAACAAAAATGAGCTTCCAACAATCAAAGACAGACCAAAACACTTGAATTACTCTCAAGAATAACCTAGAAACAAGTACAATCAATGAAAAAATCAGGCAAAGCTCTCACCCAAAAACTCACAGGGGTCAGCGTGACTGTGAGGTAGTATTCAGCGCCAAACAGGTGATGGCGCGAGTGCTGCAAAAGCAACATGTGCCAATCAGCGCAACTATTCAAGGGAAAACTGCGCCAAGCCAGTTAACCAGTGAAAAGGGAAAAAACTCAACAGAGCATAGGTCAATCTTCAAACTCTGGGGCTGAACAAGGGTTTGAAGCATAGTTAAACAACCAGAAAGTTAAAGAACAAGACCAAAAACCCAAAAATTACCCAACAAGATCAAAGACAAAATCACATTGATCCCAGTGGAGTCGCCAACTTGTTATGTAGGTAAATCCTCTCTACGGACAGAGAAGATCCCTCTAGCCCTAGGGTGGGTCTAGTAACAAGGAATCATGCTAAGGTGTAGGTTCCTAGATATTTGAATGAAAGAGGACATGATAAGATAGCCTACCTGTGGTCCAATGTTGTTGTTGGCAATTGTAGTGGTGATGAGAACTGCTCGCTCCCGATTCGAAAAGTCATAATCCCTTCGCTTTTTTCACTTGGACACATGCACAAAGATCAGAAAATGAAAACCATATCCCACACACTAATTTCATCCTTAATCTACTAATTATTCAGAGAATATTAGCATATTGCATTCAATACAGATAAAACACAAGACGGGAACCAGACAATAGTCACTTATATTAAAAGGTAGAAAGAATAGATACAACCATGCTCTGACATTGCGGTCTCCTCCAGTGGGGCTCGGGTGAAGCATGTCTCAAAGCTCATCGGGGATTTAGGATGGGATAAGGTACTTGTCGATGGATTTCTCCTTGTTCTACCTTCTCATAACTCGGTTATTCAACTATAGCTTAGTTTCTTAAGTTCAACACTTCATCTACAACTTAGTTCAGCAATATAATTCTCTTTGTTCAACTAGTTTTCATAAAGAGAGAAGGCTTGTTTATATAGAGGCAAAGGAGGAGGTTGGGATCCCTACAAATTTGAAAGGGAGGCCTCTCCTCTAGGAGTGTTCCAAGGGAGGTGGAAACTACTTTATAAAGGAGGAGGCCTGTGGTTGTTTCAATTCAACCACTCCCAATGACTCATCCCCGAGGTGGTTGGAATGGAACCTCCACCTATATTTTTTTTTTAAATTCATAAATATCTTGGCATGGGCATCACACTGGGATAGAGCGCCAAGTGGCATGGGATTAGTGTAAAATTCCCAGGTCGGCGCGAGGAGATAAAGGGCTACTCGCGCCAAGGAAAAAATAGGGATTTCCACAGCTCTGCTTAGGGAGATGCCAACAAGAAGAATGTTTCCCTCATCAAAATGGATGCAAGGATGTAATCTTCCAAGCATGACACTGTGCATTGATCACAGAAATGACCCTCCAATGTGCGAGTTGGGGATTGTAGGGACAGTGACAAAATGTTGTGTAACAGTCTCTTCTCTGCTTCTTTGAAGCTCCAGATTGCTGAGAAATGGAGGGAAATGGTGTATGGAGGTTAGGGTTGGGTCTATGGAGTGAGTGGAGTGATGGAGAGGTGAGGGTAGG
Source organism: Pinus albicaulis (assembly GCA_034641835.2). Lineage (NCBI taxonomy): Eukaryota > Viridiplantae > Streptophyta > Pinopsida > Pinales > Pinaceae > Pinus > Pinus albicaulis. Next base: position 349,675,777 of record CM076581.1, on the reverse strand, counting down.
TATCCCATGTCCAAATATAGGTAACCTAGATGCTAGTGGCAGAAAATGGGGTTTAGAGAGTGAGTACTTATGCATGTGTTGGAGTGAGGGTTAGGAGTGGTAGGTATAGGAAAAAATCCATTTTCATGATTTTCTTTAAGTTTAGATGCCCTTGAGAGAGCTTCCTTTATGGAAAATGAGTTTTCTGTAGCAGTTACAGGGTATCCTATGGCACTACAGGAAATCCTGTAGTAGTTAGGACATCCTGTAGCAATTACAGATAGGAGCAAAAAATGGGTTTTTTGCTTACTTGAAGGGATAAACGGGTGGATGGATGCATGCTAGATTTGGTTATGGAGTGGGTAGGCAGAAGAGAGAGAGAATATAGGAAGAAAACTTCTCATATGTGTCTAAAACTGCCTTTGATCAGCAACAAGAAAAACATAAATAAGTAAGTGTATAGGTGTGATATATTTTTTTTTCCTCTTTTTTTTTTTAGGATAGGTTGGCTGCCTCCGCAGAGATTTTCAACCCAAAAGCCTGTCTTGGGTGCCTCAAAGAGGTTTTCACCCAAGGATATTTAATTTTAATTAATTAATTAATTTATTATTTATTATTTATTATATTTATTATTTATTATTTTTATTTCCTACTCCAGGACTGCCTCATGGATGTTTTCAACCCTGGAGTTGGCCTTGGGTGCCTCATAGAGGTTTTCACCCATGAATTTTTATTCTTTCTTTTTTCTAGGAGGGAGGCGTTGGAAACTATGGAGCTTCCAATGACATACACCTCCATTTTTATGGAATTTTTAAACTCATCCCTAGACAGGGGCTTCTTGTATACTTTGAGCCTGTAACCATTGACAAATAGGGAATCCCCTCCTCATCTATGGTTTTGATATGAACCACGCCATTATCATAACATTTTTCCACTTTTTAAGGTCACAACCATCTTGTAATTAATTTTCCTTTGTATTCCTTGAACCTTGAGTCATAAATCATCGCCCAATATCCTTCTTGAAATGTCTTTTCCTTAATGTGCTTATCATACACAAACCTTCCTTTGCAGCTGAATCACTTACGTGTGAAGGAGTTCCTGCATCCTGAACTCATCCAAACAATTTAATTACATCAACCTTTCTTGTTGGGCCTTTGTGATATCTAGGTCCAACTAAACTACCATCGTCAAGGTGTTATATTCAAACTCAATGGAAATTAGAGCTTTCTTCCCATAGACTAAGTCATAAGGAGTGAGCCTTGTGGTTGTCTTCCAAGTGGTATTGTAGGCCCAAGTGGCTTCCACCAATATTTTTGACCAATATTTCGTGTTGTTTCTCACAACCTTGGTGAGGATATTCTCCAAGGCTCTATTTGTCACTTCCAGTTGGCCATTTTATTGAGGATGGTAGGCAGTGGAAGTATTAAGCTTGATCTTGTGCCACCTCAAAATATTTTCAATGAGATGAGATGTAAATTGAGCCCCTTGGTCAGTGACTACCTCTCTGGGGTATCCAAACTTATAGAACACACACTCTCTCAGAAACTCTGCTACTTTCTCCTTTGTTGACACCTCTACAACCCTTGTTTCAACCCACTTGGTCAGGCAAACAGTGCGAACTATGATATACCTCTTCTACTTAGATGGTGGATCAGTGGGTCCAATGAAGTCCATGCCCCATTTTTCAAATGGCTCTAGAGACACCTGAGGGTGTAGAGAAATTTCATCCCTCTATGTAGGTTTCCCCATCCTTTGGCACTGGTCACACTTACTAGTCTATCACCTAGGATATTGGTGGAGGGTTGGCCAATAGTAACCTGCCTGCAAAGATTTGAAGGTTGTTATTTTTGCAGCAAATTTTCCTCCCCAAGGACTATCATGACATGCCGAGAGGATGTAAAAAACTTCTTCCTCCCTCACATATCTTCTGAGAATTTGGTCAGGGCCCAACTTGAATAGATTTCCACCGATCTAGGTGAAAGGGGCGCTTTTTCTGATGATATTGGTCTTTTCCCTAGATGAGAGGTTTGGAGGGAATTTTTTAGCAAACAAGTAGTTAGCAATGTCAACAAACCATGGAGAGAGTGCTGAGATAAAAAATATGTGTTCATCTGGAAGCTGGTCATCCACCATTCCTTCCTCCTCTGTAGGTAGAGTTAGTTTAGATTAAAAAAACTGCAAGAAGATTCTCCTTCCCTAGTTTATCAACAATTGTCAGGTAAAACTACCATAATAAAAACAACCATCTAATTATTCTAGCATTAACATTAGGTTTATTCATTAAGTACTTGATTGCTGCATGGTAAATTTGTACAAAGGTCTGATAACCAATTTTTTAATGTCTAAATTTTTTTGAAGCATGTAAAATGGCTAACAGTTCCTTTTCTGTGACAGTATAGTTGAGTTCGGCCTTTGAAAAATTCTTGCTAATGAAATATATGACATAGGGTAATTTTTCTTCCAACTTCCCCAAAGATGCCCCCACATATTTTTCGCATGCATCTGTGTGGATGTGGAAATGCAGAGCCCAATTTGGACCTCGGAGAATGGGGGCAGTAGTTAACTTTTCCTCAATGAGCTCAAAATCTTCTTTACAGAGAATGGACCTGATAAATTCAGAATCTTTGGCCAACAAACCAAATAATGGTGAAGCCAATTTGTTGAAGTCTTTGATGAACCTTATATATTATCCAACTAAACTTAGGAAAATTTTGACATATCTCTACTTTTGAGAAGCAAACACCCTTTTTATGATGGTTGTTTGGGTCCACCTGTATTCCTACTTCTGATATTGAGTGGCCCAATACTACTACTGCTATTTTTAATAATTCACACTTTTCCAGACTCAGGGAGAGATGCATGTCAATATGCCTTCTCAACACCTTTCCCAAATTGGAGAGAGTTTATTCGAAGTCATCCCCATAAGGTGTGAAATCGTCCATGTAAATTTCTACCAAGTCATGGACTAGCTCCAAGAAAATTTTCAAGACAACTATTTGGAAAGTAGCTCAAAGGGAAGGACTTTGTAAGTGAAGGTTCCCTAGGGACATGTAAAAGTCACCTTGTCCTGGTATTCAAGGCTAATTTGGATTTGGTTATACCCATTGAATCCATCTAGGAACGAAAAGAATTTCTTTCTTACAAGGCCATCTAGAACTTGATCTATAAAGGGCAAGGGGAAATGGTCCTTCTTGGCGGATTTGTTGAGTTCCCTATAATAAGAAAAAATTCTCCATTTTCCATTCTTCTTTGGGGCTAGGACAAGAGGACATACCCACTCACTATCTAATATAGGATAGATGAAACTTGCATGCAATAATTTCTACAGTTCTTCCTTTACTATGTATTTTAGAGCTGGGTTCATCCTTCTTTGGGGTTGGTGCACAGGCTTGCACCCTTATTTAATATAGATATGATGTGTGCACACCAAGGGGTGCACTCCTTTCATGTCTTTGTAGTCCCAAGCAAATTCATCAAGGTTTTCTTTCAAGAGCAGAGATAGCTGCTCTTCTTGTTTAGCTAATAGGGATGAGTTGATTTTCAGATATTTTGATGGGCCCAATTCCACAACCTTGATGGTTTCAAAAGTTGAATCCAATAAGTTTAGTTCCATCCAAGGGTGTCTCTCAAACTCTTTAAATAGGTCATCAAGTGGACTGTCAGTGGGGGGATAGTTCTTAATGATTTGATCGATTAGGTCATCCTCATCAAGTTTCCCCCCTCTAAGAACAATATCTATGGTACAAATGGGGTAAGGTTCAGTGTTGTATACTTCATCTTCTTCTTCTTCATCCTCCAACCATAAATGTAGGTCATGGTCAATGGAAGGCTGGGTAGGAGGATACAATACCAGTTGTTTAGACAAGGGCCCATTCTTTATAATCATGTTTCTAGCCCGACAACTGACATAAGAATCATCGGTGGCTAACCAAGGTCTCACTAAAATTATAGGATATGCATTAAAATTGGTTTTTATCTAGAGAACCAGAAAATTTGTATGGTACTCCTAAGATTCGATTGAAACCACAACATCCTCAACAATTCCTTCTGGAGCTACTATGGACCAATCTGCATGTTGCAGAACCGTTGTAGTTTTCCTCATAGTCCCTTGAAGGTTGAGTTTAAGCATAGTTTCCTTGGTCATTACATTGATGGAAACAAAGAGATTAATGAGAGTTTTGGGGACTATGACACCATTTATGTGTACATCATTAACTGGACTATCAGGGTCTAGGTAATTCGGGAAGATCACCCTTCCCAACATTAAGTCAGACAATTGTCCTACTACATTGATGATGGGGGTATATTTCTTCTTTCTCCCAGGTTTCTTAAAGAACTTTTGGGTGATGAGCCTATTGTAAATAGGGAAATCCTTAATTTCCTAGAGAAGGGGTATTTTACACAAAAAAATTTCGGTTCTCGCAGAAGTTCAGTCCCCTCTGGGGTTTGTTGACTAGAGTGGGTCGAACGCTCAAGAAAATGAGGTTGTTGGATTTGAGTGTTAATTTCTTCATTTTCCTCCTCAAACTCTGCAGGTGGAGATGGAGGATGATTGTCTAGGATTACTCTTCCTAACCTAACATTGATCTCATGTATCTCCATATCATAAGATGGATAGGATGTCTCTCCACTGTAAAACTGTTGTGTCTGCTTTGTAGAAATTTGAATAATAGATGAGTTATTCACCGAGATTATCCTGATTACACACTATTTGAGCTTCATGCATAATACATAATCTCTTCTACCATTGATCATCAATTTGTGGAATTAGAAGCAGTCGCATGCGCACATTAAAACATAATCAAGCACACATATAACACAGTATATAATGGGGAAAGCTTACAGCTGAAAACCCCCAACTATCTATATATTATAATGATAGAGAACATGTAACAATACATAGTACAAACTCCTCACAAGCTCTCAACACTATCTCCAATTGTTACACACAAACTAGCTCAGATCTGAACAAGTCACAGGTTCAAATCTCCTCCACTGTTTGCCTGCCTCTACTGCGCAATCCAAGATGAGAATGAATGAGATCCAAGTTCGAATCCCACTGGCTTGTACTGCGCAATCCTCATTGGCAATCTCAATCAATGTGTGTGAAAATCTCATGCACAGCTATAGTCACAACTGATAGTCACACTCACCCTTTCACCCACCTCTAACACTGGTCTCCACTGAACTGTCCATGCATTGCAGTTAACTGATGTGTTCTTTAGTTGATTTATGAGTTAATAATTAGTGAATTAATTAATAATTAATTCACACCACTCAACACTAGTGTATTTTTCAGTTAGACTAAATACAACTAGTTCAACTAAGTTAAACCGAACACAACTCCACCAACTGTCTCATCAACTCCACCAAACTCTGCCACTTGAGTTCTAACTGAAGTCAATCATGCAACAGCTCAACTAACCCTTAGGAAAAGCGTATTTCCTTCTGTCAGCTACATGTGCCACATCCAAGCATCAAACTGAAGTGCTCCAAGAGGATAAGATAATGTTTATAGTCTAAATATTATTAAGGGTTAATAATATTTGACTGTTCTATTTTTAGCCCGGCAGTCTAAAAATAGAAACCGCCCAATGTCTAAAAATAAAGGTCCATATATTTTTACCAACTCGACCAATCATCCATAAATAGCATCCTGCAACTCATAGACCATGATCCATATGTCTAAAAGTAGACATAGTCTAAAAATAGACTTTGCGCCAAAAATAGCCTGCGGGCCCACTTAGTGAAGGCAACTTCTTTTCACTAAACTCCATCATATAATTGTATTCTCAACACTCCCTCTCAACAAGATATGGATTATCTTCAACCCCTATCCTACCTCTGTGGTATTCGAATTTTCTCATGGTGAGCGCCTTCGTCAAGATATCAACATCCTGATCCTCTGTGGGAATGTATGAAAGTAACATGATCCTCCGCTGCACACAATCTCTGATATGATGGTACCTGATTTCGATGTGTTTGGATCTATCATGAAATACTGGATTAGCTGAGAGTTTAATGCAACTCTGGTTATCACAATAAATCACAATAGGCTCCAAGTGTGACCCGAACAACCCGACCATGATCTTCCTCATCCATATGGCCTCGCATGCAGCCAAGCTTGCTGCCATATACTCTTACCGCTAACCGAGTGCTGACTGCTCGCTTTCCATTGCATCACAGCAATTTTTGTCGACTCCAATTGTTGTGAGCCCTCCGTATGTGTTTCTTTCCGTCCGTTGGGCCTCGCTCATCCGCATCCGTGAAGCCGTCCCCACCTCATCCTCCCCGCCCACCACAATCACTCCCATGTGTCGGTGATAACGTAACACATGCTTTTGGCTCTCGCTTCCGTAAGAGTTTGGTTAGCGAACCATAGCTTGTGAAAGCCACATAGCATAGCATACTTCCGGTCGTGTATTGACCGCAGCACATAAGCGACCCCACCACTGTCACAAACAAAGGCATCCACTACCTCCGCTGAAGTAGCATCCTCCTTCCTCCAACCTCCAGGAAGAGGCGTATCAACAGGCTTGCTGCCATGCATGTTGAACTTCTCCAGTATCTCCCGGGCATACTTACCCTGAGAAACAAACAGTCCATCACTGCGCTGCCAAATTTCCAATCCCAGGAAATAATGAAGGAGGCCCAAGTCCTTCATCTCAAACTCTCTAGCAAGATCCTCCTTGCATGAAAGTATCAACATCTCATCACCCGTCAAAATCAGATCATCTACATACAGTACAATGATCAGCAACTTCCCCTCCACCACAATCTGGTACAGGTTAGGATCCGCCTCACTCTTGGAAAATCCAAGCCCGGTGAAATAACTGTCAATCCGTGTGTACCAAGCACGAGGTGCGTGCTTCAGCCCGTACAGTGCTCTCTTGAGTCGGCACACATGCGACTCACTGCTGAAGATCTCAAAACCTTCAGGCTGCTCTATGTACACCTCCTCCTCAATAACTCCATTGAGGAACGCAGTCTTCACATCCATCTGATGAATGTGCCACCCCATCCGCGCTGAGAGAGCAAGGATCGTCCGTATGGAAGAGTACCTTGCGACAGGTGCAAAAGTCTCCTCATAGTCAATCCCCTCGATCTGTGAGAAGCCACGGGCGACAAATCTCGCCTTGTACTTCTCCACACTCGCGTCAGCCGCCTGCTTCACTTTGTAGATCCATCGCGAACCCACCACTGATTTCCCCTCCGGTCTTGGGACAATCTCCCATGCACTGTTTCTGACGATCGAATCATATTCTTCGATCATGGCATCTACCCATGCGGATTCCTCCACAGCTTCCTCAAAAGAGGATGGCTCCGTCACGACACATTTACTCATAAGAGCCATGTATCCAGTGTACCGATCCGGTGACTGTCTCTATCTGCGCTGTGCTTGTTGTGCTTCTCGTAGTGCTTCCGCCTCCTCGATGGTTGGCGCCGGCATGAGTGGTTTTCCACTCTCTGAACTTCCTCTTATGGCTGATCCACATCTTGAAGCTCCTTCATCCAGGTCCAATAGCTCCTCCTCCTCGCATGCAAGTGTGGCTCCCTCTCAAGCGAACACTTCATGGCTTTCTCCTCCTGAAATTTGATATCCCATCGCAATACAGTCTTGCGACTGTCCGGAAAATACACACGATATTTGTGGGGTGTATCAGTGTACCCCACAAATATCCCAACCTCTGCGGTCGGCTCTAGCTTCTTCCTGGAATCCTTCGTCACATGAATTTAAACAGGTGAACCGAAAATCCTCAAATGGGAAATATCAGGCCTCTTACCAGAAAATGCCTCCTCGGGTGTACTCATGCCAAGTATCCATGAGGCTGGGCCAGCTTCCGCACATCGACAGACAGTGCCTCTTACAAGTGAAGGGGTAGGCCCTGATCATGCAACATCGCCCGTGCAAGACCCACGATCGTTATGTTCTTCCGCTCACAACCCCGGGAATGGCTTTCGCAGTGCTATGAGCTCTCTTCGAATTCCTTCTGCACTGCAAAAGTCCTTGAATTCGCCAGAGATGAATTCACCACCATTGTCGCTCCTAAGAGCCTTCACCTGCTTCCCCGATTCATTCTCAACCAGTGCCTTGAACTCACAGAACTTTGAGTATGTCTCGCTCTTCTTCTGCATGAAGAAGATCCAGCACTTCTGAGAATAATCATCAACAAATATCACATAGTACCTGTGCTTTGTTTTCGAAGCTACTGAGAAAGTTCCACACACATCTGTGTGAATTCTCTCAAGGATCGTCATGGCGCGACTATCCTTCTCGTGAAAGGTGGCTTTCACAAATTTTCCTAAGGTATATCCCTTGAACTGATTTGACTGCGTAAGAGTACCCTTAGGAAGCCCAGTAGAAATCTGCTGCAGTATCTTCAAAGCTCCATGGTGAAGGTGGCCCAATCTCCGGTGCCACAACTCGCCATCATCCTGGCTCACCACTCCTTCTGCCTTACATGCCATTGCTGCGCAACCATCTACTTGCAATTGATAAAGGTTCTTGACTTGAAACCCTATCTTTTGGGTTTCTCCAGTTGCCTTACTGTGTAGGAAAGCCTTTCCTTTGCTGAAGACAATATCATATCCCTTGTCTTCCAACATCGCCACAGAGATAAGATTCTTCTTCAATCATGGAACATGCATCACTTCCTTCAATACGAAGGGTTTACCAGACTCTCTCTCAAAGGAAATGGTACCGATACCGGTCGCACTGTATCTACCATCATCGCCCATGTCGATGTGTAGTCCAAGATCTTTCTCATCCAGATCAGAAAAAAAATCTCGATCTCATGTCATGTGAAAAGACGCACCACTGTCCAAGAACCAAATTGAACCCATCACACTTGATACCAAGCATGCGATCAACAAAAAATCCAGCTCAAACTGTGAGGCTAAGGCCTCTCCCGCTGCAGATCCAGCAGCCTGCTTATTTTTCTTCTTCTGCGGACAATTTGTGGCATAATGTCCGTGTTGGTGACAGTGAAAGCACTTGACCTTGGACATGTCCTGCTTCTTGTTTTTCGCACCGGATTGAGAAGATTTCTTGCTCTTCCCCTCCTTTGCTTTGGCAGCCAAAGTGCAATTCTCTTCATCAGATGCCTTTGATGAAGATCCGTCCCTAGTACTCCGCCTTATCTCCTCTTGCACAAGATCCGACCAAAGTCACTCCCATCCTCGAAATTTCTCCCGACCATTGATAGAATCCTGATAGGAATGCCAACTCTTCGGAAGACCAAGGAGAGCCAAGCTCACCAAGTCCTCATCATCTATAGTCACCCCCACACTTCCCATCTCATCCCTGCATTGGATGAACTTCGTGAGGTACTTGGGCATACTGTCGCCTTTCTCCATCTTTATTTTTCTGAGTTTATCCTTGAGCGCCAACTTCCTCTGGTCGCTCTTGCTTTGGAATAAATCTGTCAACGCTTTCCACATGAAGTATGGAGAATATTTTCCATGCAGGCTGGATACAATGTGATCCTTCACGCCCTCCAACAGAATCCTTCGAAACTTTGTTGTCTTCTTTTTCCAAGCCTCAACTTGAGCAGCATCAGTAGGCTTTGGGACTTCAGCATCTATGAACTCCTTCAAACTGTTGTCATCTAACAACGCCTCCATCCTGTCTTTCCATGCAATATAATTTGAGCTGCCTTCAAGGGCATACTCTAATCGCAATCTGTTGAAAGACATCTCGACTTTCGACACCAAGAAAACATTGCTGCAAATTCGAATTCCACCAGCTCAAAACTCAACCACTTCTAATATGTGAGAACAAAGTATTTCTAGCACAGAGATCGACTGTAGGGGCATTTACTGGATTTTTCACCTTTCAAAGAAAGGATGAATCCAGAGGCTACCTGGCCCTCTTACAGACTTTGTCTACCGAAATAAAATGTAATCACTGTAATAGATCCGATGATCAATATTTCGCTCTGATACCATGTAGAAATTTGAATAATAGATGAGTTATTCACCAAGATTATCCTGATTACACACTATTTGAGCTTCATGCATAATAAATAACCTCTTCTACCATTGATCATCAATTTGCGGAATTTGAAGCAGTCGCATGCGCACATTAAAACATAATCAAGCACACATATAACACAGTATGTAATAGGGAAAGCTTACAGCTGAAAACCCCCAACTATCTGTATATTATAATGATAGAGAACATGTAACAATACATAGCACAAACTCCTCACAAGCTCTCAGCACTATCTCCAATTGTTACACACTAACTAGCTCAGATATGAACAAGTCACAAGTTCAAATCTCCTCCACCTGTTAGCCTGCCTCTACTGCGCAATCCAATATGGAAAAGAATGAGATCCAAGTTCGAATCCCACCAACTTGTACTGCGCAATCCTCATTGGCAATCTCAATCAATGTGTGTGCAAATCTCATGCACAGCTATAGTCACAACTGATAGTAGACTCACCCTTTCACCCACCTCTAACACTGGTCTCCACTGAACTGTCCATGCACTGCAGTTAACTAATGTATTCTTTAGTTGATTTATGAGTTAATAATTAGTGAATTAATTAATAATTAATTCACACCACTCATCACTAGTGTATTTATCAGTTAGACTAAATACAACTAGTTCAACTAAGTTAAACCGAACACAACTCCATCAACTGCCTCATCAACTCCACCAAACTCTGCCACATGAGTTCTAACTGAAGTCAACCATGCAATAGCTCAACTAAACCCTAGGAATAGCGTAATTCCTTTTTTCAACTGCATGTGCCACATATGTAGCTCGAACTGAAGTGCTGCAAAAGGATAAGATAATGTTTATAGTCCAAATATTATTAAGAGCTAATAATATTCGACTGATCTATTTTTAGACTGGCAGTCTAAAAATAGACTCCGCCCAGTATGTCTAAAAATAGAGGTCCATCTATTTTTACCAACTTGACCAACCATCCATAAATAGCATCCTGCAACTCATAGACATGATCCATATGTCTAAAAATAGACATAGTATAAAAATAGACTTTGCGCCAAAAATAGCCTGCGGGCCCACTTAGTGAAGGTGACTTCTTTTCACTAAGCTCCATCATCTTGTTGCATTCTCAACATGCTTATTGTTCTGGATCAGATTGGGTTTTGTAGGCATATGAGGAAGCTTGGGTGGAGCAAAATGAGTGAGTTGAGGTTGAGGTTGGGGTGGAGGTAGTAGAGTAGGTGGTGGATTATGTTTAGGCCTCCATCCTTGTGATTGGTTGCTCCACTGAGGTGGTTGAGGAAAATACTGCTAAAATGGTTGGTTCACAAGCTGAGGGTGATATGGATGGTTGTAGGGCCAAGTAGGAGGTGTATTCCATATGGAGGAGTGGAGGTGTACAAGGACTGCATTAATGCATTCTGATTTTTATGGCCATAGGAGTAAGGTTCACCTTGCATACCTTTTTGATATGACATAGACCCTTAAGGTCTTGTCTAATTTAGGAAACATAGTTGCTCTGGTCCTACTTCCCCACCCTGATATACAACTTTGAGCTTAGGTAAGGAGGGACACTTACCTGTGGCATGATTCTAAGCACAGACTAAGAAAACCTCTATGAGATTCAATGGAAATTCATTTTGAGGGTGTTTTCTAGTACATTTGGGGTAGAAGATAGACAAAGAGGCATTATCATAAAGGAGGAAAGATAAACATATTTTAACCCCTCAATACTATGGAACTCATGGCATCTCCCCTTACTGTTTCCTACTTCAAACATGTAGGCTGCTTTGATTTTTGTGAGAAGGTGCAGCAAGTACAAAAACCACCTCGAGCTAACAAGACTTTTCATTATTAATTTGCATGACAAACAAGTTAACCTTGTTGGGGTCACCTTTGAGTTATCTATAGATGCCATTGCAGATGCTACAAGAATACCAAGTGTGGGGGAAAAATTGGTTCAAGCAAGCAAACCTAGACATGAGTTACTTTGAACCATACCTAAAACCTAGGTATAAAGACCACCACAACTCCATATTCCCCTTTTATCATCTGCTTGATAGATATGCACCCATGATGAGGATAGTCATGAACTATTTCACATGTGATGGAAGGTTTTCCCACCTCTACTCATACCACATTCAGCTTCTTATGCATTTTAATAGAGTAAGGATGCTGCATATACCATATTATATTTACTGAAGCATTGAAAAAATGGCCTACATAGTGCAAAAGAGAGATTATCCTTAGAAAATGAAGAGCTTGTTTCATTACTCACTTATCAAGATCGTGGTTATGCACCAACTCCAGCAGAAGAATATTCCATGGGATACCTTCATTTCTCATGAAGTTTTCACTACTCCACATGGCCATCATCAGCAAGATATCCCTTCCTAATCTCATCCTCCCATTCCTACTTTGCCATCACATCCCACTATTCATGCATCATGATCCACTCACATTCCTTCACCTCATGATGACCTTTCCACATCACCTTCCCACGACCCTTCACCCTCATATCATGATGACAAAGCATCAAGCAGTGATGGAAACAGTGAGACAGGTGACACCGAGATGATTAACATTAAACATTTTCCTTTGACATACCAAAGGGGATACATGCATGTGTTTGCTGCACTTGAGATGCAAGGGGCCATGTCTTTTACATAAAAAAAAAAAAAAAAACTCGATAAGGGAAGGAAAATATCACAGAGGAGGTCATTGTTGAAGAGGAGGATACACATGAAACTGAACAAGAGTTTCAACTAATTGACATAGAGGATGAGAATGAGGAGAGGATCACAAATATGCTGCTCAAAAGCAAGGATTCCAATATTAGTGAACTTCAAGCTAATCTTGGTAGGGCAAAGAATGTGATTAGATATCTTGAGTTAGAAAAAAAGTAGTGTGAAACAAAGCAGGCCATCAGTGAGGTCAGTGCAATCAGAGCTCGGAAAGAGGTCAAAAAGGCCAAGGCTATGCTAGATGATACCTTGGGCACTTTTGATGATAGTGAGGGTGAGGAAGAACAACTTCCTAGGAAGAGGCTAAGGACAATTGGGTTGAAGAAGGCTTTAGCCCAGGAAAGAGAGAAAGAGAGAATTGACAGAGAAGCTCACTCCAAGTGAGCTACTTGCCATGGAAATAATCTATGATAGAGAATATTTTCTAGAGAGAGAAAAATTTTCACCTAGAGGGTCAACTTGAGAAGGCAAAAATAGACATTGACATGTAGAAGAAGATGGCAAGACATTATGCCATGAGAAACATGATTGCAAGGGCCAAGCTCAAAAGAGTCGTTGCAAAGATTCAAGCACAAAATGAGGCAAAGGAGAAGGATAAATTGGAAATCCTTGCTTATGTATCTCTCCAAGCATCCAAATCATGATCATCAAGGTAAATTCCAAATTTTGGCACTTTGGTGCAAATTTTGATTTTTGATTGTTTGGCTTGCAGAAAAAAGGGTCAAACACGCAGCGCCACTAGCGCTGCGCTGTTTTTTGGGGAACTCAATTGAAAAAATATTTTCATTTCCATGTTCCTCATGCCAAGGACATCATCCTCGGAAAATTTTAGCCCATTTGGAGCAAAAATGGTCCCTCAAGAGGGCCAAAAACCACCTAAAATCACCTTTCTGCCCTCTTTTCAGCATTGGTGTTGCGCCCTTAGAAGTCTTGGGAAAAGTGGTTTTTGATCAGGAAAATGGGAACCATTCTGGAAAATAAAGGAATATTTGGAAACTAGACAGGACAGGATTTCCAATGATCTATCATGGAGCTCATTTGGACACCGGGAAGGCCTCCAAATCTCAACTGCAAAATAGGTTATTTTTCCAGTTTTGGCACTGCGTGCTTGGCTTGGCACTGCACCCTTGTACCTTGGCACTGCGCCCTTACCAGAAATTCAACAAAAGACATCAGAATTTATTGTAAAATATATTTTGAAGGCCTTAAGGACAAATATCTCTGGATTTATCTAAGGAGTTATGTTAGAAGTTATTTTTGCATTTAATGAGTTTTGGATATTTTTGCCTTGGGCCTTGCAAGGTCTCAAAGGTCAAAGTGCCTTAAATGTGTAATAAATGAAATTTTGAAACCATATCTAGGGTTTAGCTCCTGACTTGGTAGATAAATACTGCATGGAGGCTTCATAATTTTTTTGGTTGATTATTGCGATGAATATTACATAGACTTGGAGTTGTGAAGAAATTGGCTTTGGAGATCTGTGATTGTCTTTGATTGAACGTCAATGAAGAAAGCACATTCATAGGATTCATGAACCTAGTTAATGGTGATGTTGTTCTAATTTAGTAATTTTTTCCTTCTGTTCTCATATTGTTTCATCTTTACCTTATGACATTGTAGAAAATTTAGATTAAGATATGCTATTGAGAGGCACCTTAATTCTGTCTACCTTCTGTTGTTTAGATGTTTTCCTCTGCTAGGTCTGATTGGAAAATTATTGATTGCTCTCTGGTTCCACTTAGCTTTTTCTCTTGAAAATTATTTAATTGAGTCAAGCCAAAGAATTTTATGGTATGCCCTGTCGTTTGGTGTAGCTTAAAACATTGTTTTTGAGGTCTTTCTTTGAAGTTTACTAATTAGGGTTTGGCTGAAGAAGTTTATGGTTTTCCCTATCCTTTAGTCCATCTTGAATAGTCACTTTGAAGGTCTTTTATATTTTTATTAAGGAATTTAGGAGTTCCTTTCTTTTTAATCATTACTAATGTGTTATCTTGAATGTTTTCTTTCTCTTAAGGCAAATAGCTAGAGAATTTAGGAGTTCCCTGCTCTCTAGGGTTTGATGGATTGTTGTTTTAAAGTTTACTTGGTAAAGCTAGGTAAAAGAAGTTTATGGTGTGCCCTATCCTTTGATTATTTCTTAAGAATAGTACTCTTTAAGGCTCTTCTTATTGTAGTATATGTTAAAGGATTCTTAATTGCCCTTCAAACCTACTTAATTCACAACTTACTGTTCATTTCACATCCACCCAAGCTATTAAGATGCATTTGGCTTTGCTAACTTTCCCTATGAAACACCCTTGATCTATTGTTATACTTTTCAAGCATTTTACAGACTTCATAGCCCAATGGTTTTAATTTCTCTTAATATATCTATTCTTCTTGACAACCAACCCATCTAAACAAAACAAAACAAACAAACCCTATCATTTTAACTAGCCTAAAATCAGCATCCTAAAACAAACAAGTGATATATTTTATACAAATATAGAGAGAGCCCTCTCTGAGTCCAGGAAGGCTAGGTCCTAGGACTCCAAAGTTGGTTTGATGTTACCCTTGTTTATTTGGTATTTCCAATCTGAAAAATTACATGGACCTAACATAATGGTGATCACGGTGGGACCTGAGTAAGTAACAACTTAAATATTCATTCAAAACTCAAAAATCCCTTGTCAAACTTAGATAAGTCAAGTGTTAGCCAAGAATGGTATCTAGTTGATTCACCATACTAACATAATGGAAAACATACTAGTGAACAATCATTAAAAATCTTAGTGTTACATAAAGAACTCAGAAAAACCAAAAATATCTCTAGATTGGTATCTAATTGTTGATGGTGGACAACAAGCAAATCCTCAAACAATTAGCATCATCCACTTGGTGACTCCACTAGTTTCCAGTAGACGTGGTGACTCCACTAGTCCTCATATACTCCCCTGGGAATGCATTAATAAATCCTAATAGTATAAAACCTAGCCACATACTGTGTGAATTCAGTATTTTTACAGATTGGTTTTGTTTTCAAAACCCTTACAAACTTTCAGCCTCTATGTGTTGTGGGTCTGAAATCTGGCTTCATGAAGAATTAGCACCAAATCTCACCCTGACCCAAACCCTCCTACTATAGTTGATGACCCAGAAATAATATTAAGAAAAACTTCTGAGACTGAAGACCCAACTATTATTAGGCGAATTCACAAATCAAGTTCTTTTCCTAAAAACCTTACATCCTTCCAAGATGCCCAATTTGACTTACATCATAGAAGAAACTTATTCATGACTAAGTCTCGAAGTTGGATAGAACAGATAGACCTTGAGCCTACAAGCTTACAGTAGAGTCGGTTGGCTTCCTGTGATTTACAAGAATGGAAAGAATAAAAGTTGCAGGGGGCCACATCAGAACCACTTTTGAATCCTAGGACCTAGCCTTCTAGGATTCAGAGAGGGATCTCTCTATTTAAGTGTTTTCAAAGGATATATCTTTATTCTTTGTTTATGATATTAGGCTAGTTATGAGGCTATTAGGAACTTGTTTTTTTGTTTGGTTGGGATGGATATCATTGACTGGAGAGATCAGTTGAAGGGTGAAGGTGAGAGTAAATTGAAAGAATGTTTCGGTTGAAAGGATAGGTCATGAAACAGTATTAACCCATTGGGCTATGGAGTCACAAAAGGATTTAATTGCACAACAATTCTTCAAGGGTTTCCACAGGGAAATTCATCTATATAAAAGGATCTTTTAGATTTAGTTGTGATATGAAACATTACGATATTGTGAAAGAAGCAAAGCTAACAACCATTTAAGCATCTATTAACTACACTAAAACAAGAAAAGCCTTTCAAGGTAACTGTTTGAAGCAAGCCAAAGGATAGGGAAAACCATAGACTTCTTTGGGCATAATTTTATTAAAGCACACTTTTTAGACAACAATCTAGTAATCCTAAGACTACTTTTAGAAAGGAGAAAACATATAATAAAACAAGGAAAATAGCCTAAGATCAGACAAAAACTTTGAATTCTAGCCTTCTTTTGGCATACTCTCAAGGGATATTTCAAGGAAACTGTTAAAGAATAGATAGAGGACAGGGCAAACCATAGACTTCCCTAGGTTAACTCTACTTAGAAAACCTTGAAAAGAACATTCAAAAACAATATCTCAAGTTGTACACAGAAAATACATGGGCTCACCAACATTTCTTCACTGGTTGTACTCTATTGAATCATTCTTAAAACAACAAGCTCGATAAAACTGGAGGGAAATTAAGAATCCTCCAATCGGACCTTAGCAGAAGAAAACATAAAGATAAAGCTTTCCGACAGAAATAGGGTACTTTGGCAGTAAATCCTAATCTAAAATTTATGTTCTTTATCAGAGAAAATGGATAGTTTGTGAAACATAAGGAAATACAAAAATAGTAAGGAATAACATCACCATTAACATAGACCATGATCCCATAATATTATTGTATTATTGATGTTCAAACCAGTTTCATACTTCAAGTCCAGCAAGTCTTTACAGCTCAAAACTTCTCTTCTCAGCCTAGTATTCTTCAACTACTCCACATCACTTCAACAGCTTCAGCAATGATCTTACATTTCAATAATAATCCAACCAACCCTTTACAATGAGCTCCTCATATGATATTTATAGATGAAATGAGGAGGTGGGGTGAAGAATGGGTCCTTAAATGTTTCATAAATGGCAGAGTAAATTTTTTTGACCTTTGAGATCATGCAAGGCCCAAGGCAAAATGTATTTAAGTCTAACTCTGCGTTACATTAACTCTTTAAACTACTTAATGGATTTTGTTGAATTTTAGGCTTTTTAGGTAGGCTAGCAATAAATTCTGAGCTGTCTTTACAAAATATCTCTGTTTTGTAATAACTTTGTGTGTCTTTTGAGGCAAATTAGGCATGTAGGTGGCATTTTGATTCTTTTGGAGAAGTAATTACTTCTGTGGATGTGGCATTCAAAGCTCTTCTTCTGCTGACCTGTCATGATTATACCTTTAAACTCTAATTAGGCCTTTGATTTGGCTTTTAGGTCTTTACTTTAATCATATTTGGTCTTTTTTATCCTTTTTCTGACTGTTTTAACTTTCATACATTTATCTTTAAATTATGTCTTTATCTTTAATCTTCTAGTTAAGTCTCCGATCTTTTGAGTTTGACTCTCAACCTTTAATATTCACTACTTTCCTCTATGTACAGGTGTTTTGGTACGCTAGAGGGTTTTTTTGGTCAACCAATGTTCATGAGACGCGGATCAAACCATGAAATTAAAACCTTTGATCTCCCCTTATGCATATTTTTCCTCGAGGATCATCATCCTGGGCTCTATGCAACTCGGATTTGCTGTGGGAGGGACTGAAAACTATAGGACACCATTAAACCTGTACAAAACTAAAACAATTAGATAAAACCTACATTTTTGTGGTTTAGACTTCTTTAGAGGCTCGGGGTGGGCGGAGGAGCGATGCAGAGGGAGAAATATGTGTAGAGGGGAAAGGTTCCATGGTGGAATTATGAAGAAATAGGAGAAATTTTGAATAATGGCGTGAATGGTGAAGGGTGGTTTTGACGAATACCGGGGTGGTATTCGTGCGAGGGCTAAGCGGTAAGTGGTATTTGCCACTTTGGACGTGATACCATACAAGCGCTGACACGTGTCCATATGGAAACCACCTTTTTCACGTTAAAATGAGGCGCTAAATTACTTCGGAGGATCGGGCACGAAGATGACTGTGGGCCGTCAGATCTGGGGGATTCAGATCTATGGCGGAGAATGAGCGCGGTGGGGAAGATGCGCGGTCGGGTGGAACCGGTGGATGAGGTCAACTATTTTGCCGGGTAGCGGAGAAATTGATTGGCGGGGTTTAGAACTAGGGATTAGCACACGCCATTAGATCTGGAGGATCTACAGTCCATATCTGATAGCAGGTTTGCGCAAAATAAAAAATGGTTGGGAGTTGGATGAAAAGGAAAGAATGCGATGGTTGTTGGATCGGGTAGATCAACAGTGGAGATGACTTCGAGAGATGAATGAGTAAATGGGTTCGAGGAATGCTGGAGATTGAAAGGGCACTCGATCGCTGTTAGATCTATACGATCAATGACTAATATGATCTCAGAGAAAATTGGGTAGAAGGGAATGGTTGGGAGCAGGATGAAAAGGCGAGAATGTGATGGTCATTAGATCGGGTAGATCAACGGTGGAGATGACTTCACGAGATGAATGAGTAAAGGGGTTCGGGGAATGCTAGATATTGAAAGAGCACCCAATCACCATTAGATATATATGATCAACGACTGATATGATCTCGGAGAAAAGTGGGTAGAAGGGACTGGTTGGGAGCGGGATGAAAAGGAAAGAATGCGATGGCCATTGGATTGGGTAGATCAACGATGGAGATGATATCGAGGAAAGGTAATGGCAGGGGATGAAATAATAAATGGAGGGGGCTTAAGGGAAGTGTGGTGTGGTCATGCCATCGGGTCACATGAATAAGAGGGGCTGAGGGCTTAAACCCGAAGGGGCTTAAGGCCTGTTTTTGATAAAAGGTCAGAAATAGGCCTAAAAAGTGGGTTTTTGAGCCTTTTTTGATATTCCTATAGGGATAAAAAGGGTTCTTTAAAAAAAAAAAAGGAATTTTTATAAGTTTTAAAGGGGTTTTCAAGGGAAAATGAAGGGAAGAAGGGATTTTTCAGAGGAACAAATGATGAGTTAGGATAAGTGAAAATGAGTGAAAAATGGGTGAAATGAGCTTATGAGATGATGGAAAATAGCTTTGAAACAGTTTCTTTTATATCAGCAGCATAACTTGGAGGATCTTAGTAAAGATTTTAGTGGAGTGATTCTTTGAAAAATGATGAAGACAGTGGGCTTCCAAGAACTCACAAATTTTTCCTAAAAAATTGTGAGTTCTTGAAAGCCTGAGAATATTTTTAGCCATCATGAGATATAACAGAATTTATAGATGGCTAACAGTGGCTCCACTTGTGGAGGGAAGCTCCTTGGAGGTGTCAAGAACCTCAGAGAATAAATCTCTGGAAAGTAGACCAGTTCCTTGTGTTTTGAACCTTGACAATTCCTCCTTTCTTTGATGATCATGCTGCTTAGAAAGATGATTTGTAATATCATAACAAGATGATTTTTTTTCACAAACTTCTACCTACACAACCTACTTGTCCTAACATTTTTTCTTCGGTGGGTGCATTTGGACTTGAAAACCCTTGTAACATCAATTTTTTATTTTATTTGAAAGCAGTAAACTAATCTATTTCTACCCTTATATCTTCCATGAGTTCAAATTAGATAGTTGAAATCATTGTTTCTCTACCTATTCTAACTATTTGTCAAGATTAGATTGTTTGACTGATTTTATTCTCTATTTCTAAAACAGGAAATTTAAAACATAGTCAAATCAGGGTTAGACAGTTTGATTTTCTATGGGGGCTATGGCATTATGTACAAGCTGCACATAGACTTTATTTGCAGAAATTTAAAACAAAATTGTGAAGGCTTAAGATCTGAAATTGATAGACATTCTTCTTTCTTTCTTTGGCTCAAGTTTTGATCTTTTTGGAGCCATTTCTCTTTTCTTTTCTTGGTTCAAATTTTGAGCTTGTTAGAACCATTCTTTCTCTATCCTAACCTATTCTACTGATAAGCCAAGATTACACTATTTGGAAAATCTTCTTCACACTAACCTATCAGCACAAAATTCAAATTTACTCAATCATGATTAGGCTGTATGACTGAATAACAGTTTCATTTATAGTAGTGGCATTTAGACTTGCACACTTTTATATTTTTCTCTTTTTTGGTATGGAGCTGTACCTTTCCTCTTTTTATCTACCCTCTTTTCTCTTTTTCTATTGTTTTTTGTATTTTATATTCAAACTTTCTTTCAAGAAATGTTATTTACAATGGACAAAAAGCTTTCAATTGAGTTCTTAGCAAAAATAATGTTTGAGCATCCTGCCATTGACAGGACCTCCAAAAAGTTTTGTTCCATCCATCTCCTGAAGGAAGAATGCATTGTTACCTATAGAAGACTGAATTAGATAAGGGCCTTTCCATAAATTTTCAAACTTTCCATGTTTGCCCTTATCTTCTCTACTGGAATCCCATTTCAAAACTTTGTCACCAATGTTGAAATCACTTGCCTTTGTTCTTTTATCAAACAGCTTCTTGATGTTTTCTTGTACTTGTTGTGCTCTATTGTAGACTTACTCTCTGGTTTGCTGCAACTGTAAAGTCTGGTTAATTCTTCTCATCATATCATCTTCTTCAAATTGTACTTCTTGGATCAACTTCATGACTGGCACTCCTAAATTGGTTAGAAATATTGCATCTGCTCCATAAACTAGCTGATAAGGGGACATTCCAATTGACTTTTTGACTGTCAATCTGTCTACCCAAAGTGCATGTACTAGCTTGTTGTGCCATGATTTCTTATTCTCTTCTAGCAACTTCTTTATTATGTTTACCAAACTCTTGTTTGAGGATTCTGCCAGCCCATTACCTTGAGGGTAATAGGCTGTGAAATGGCCCAATGTAATCTAATATTTATGACATAAATCAAACATATTTTTGGATCCAAATGCAACATCATTGTCTGTGATATTTCTCCTAGGACAGCCAAATCTAGACAGGACATGATTTTCAAGGAAAGATATGATGACTAAGTCTATGGAATTCCTAGCAGGGATGGCTTCTATCCATTTGGTAAAGTAATCAGTAGCTGTGAGGATTGATCTGAAAATGTGAGAACAAAGTATTTCTTATACAGAGATTGACAGTAGGGGGCTTTTACTGGTTATTTCACCTTTAATAGAAAGGATGAAACCAGAAGCTCCTGGCCCACAAACTGACTCTGCCTAAAGAAATAAAATGTAAACACTGAAATAGATCCGATCAATGAAAGTATTTGTTTCTATGCAAATTATTTATTAATCAAAATTTTATGTGTGAATAAGCAAGTTCAAGTATTCTGCAAATGAAGTAATGTGGTTTGAAGTTGAACTAATGAGTTTTGTTCACTGTATAAGGTTTCTTGGGAAAAGTGTACTTATGAAAAATTACTGTTTAATGTAGCAGAATCTGAAATATAACAGTAAAAATGCACAGCATAATAGTAAGCATTTGTTTAAGAAATTCACCCCTCTCTTGGGCTACCTCTGCTGGGTCCAAAAGCCTCTAATTAGGATTTTCCCTTTTTTATTAATTCTTAAAATGTAAATTACATTGCGTAGAAATCCTCAAAAGGAAAAATAAGCTGCAAATTAAAAAACAGAAGGCCGAAATCAATATAAATCGACTATTCATTCACCTCCATTGGATGAGTATAGTCCAACACAGCTGATATTTCATTAGGCCCTAGTGGCTCCACAACCAAAATCACTGGTAAAATCACTGATAGAGTGCTCTGATGGCTCTGAAACCTGTCCCAACAGCTCTAGAATGCTTCAATACCCCAAAATCAAAAAAACATTCGTCCCAAAAGGACTTCCCTAGCCCAAGTTATGGCTAACTGAAGTTTGCCCAGTGTCAACTAGAAAAACTCCACTAAATGTGGAGAACTGGAGTTAACTCCAGTTAAAAATGGTGACAAGTGCCAAATTTGGCGGCGCGCTTCAACTTTATCGGCGGTTAAATTTAATGCTGGGTGGACGTGGTCACATGCACCACCGTCCAACCCGCCGAGTTTAATGTTATAATAACCGTTTGCAAACCGAAATTTAAAATATCCCGTAACCTTTGCCCGTTCACATGTTAACAGTGTATTAAATGTTATCCAAACCATTTTATTTTGTGCGCCGATTAAACTTAGCTCTGGGTTCCGATTCCAGGATTCCATGAGAAGGGGGTTGGCCCCCTTTCGGGCCCCGCCCAAACAAACGGTCAAATTTAAATATAACTGTGTTTGCAATATATAACAAGAACTATGGTGTGGCCCAATGGCCAATCCGTTGCATTTGTGTCCGCCCGACCCGGTTTCAAATCCTGCCCGCGTGCATAAACAAATTTTAATACGCCATTTCCATTTGACCTTGGGGCCACGTGGCGGTCTTCAGGCTGGCCACGTGGCACCCATTCATTGGCTGCCACTGGAATATTCTATAGAATATTCTGTGGAATATTCCACAGAATGTTCCCAGAATATTCTATGGAATATTCTTTTTTTAATAAAATATTTTTTTGTAAAGTCAAATTTGGCCACCCTTTTACTGAAATTGGCAAACTTCAAAGATGAATATCTTCCTCATACGGCGTCGGTTTTCAGTGCCGTTCACGTCTACAGGATAATTTTTCCGAGCTCTTTCCAGTCGATCTGATTCAGACCAATTCTGAGCAACATCATTTTTGAGCATTTTTCTACAAGAGACTTGATCTCCTGATCACACCTCCCAAATGGGAAGCTTTTGGACCCCAAAATCTCTCTGACTAGTGAAACTGATAATGTGGAGACTGATTCTCCACTCTTCCACCCTTGAATAACTAAAATCTACCCGATTTCATCAAATGAATCTTTTGAGAAAATGATAACCTGTCTCTGGAATCAACTGATCGACCATTGCTAAGATTGACGAAGTCATTATGAAAATGATTAAAATTTGCAGAACAGCAATTGTAATTTTCAGAAAACAAAATTTTTCTACACTGATCAAACTTCCCAAAAGACTTAAAATAACTTTCACCTTGCAAACTATTCCCATGGCGAATTCTACCATTCTGAAACCAACTTTGTCCCATGCTGAATTGTGTGTCCTCCTTGCTTGCACTGCTTTGCTTTGACATTTAATTCACTGCATTGGCTGACCCAAAAGGTAATTTGTGAAACATAACATCATCTTCTTTTAAAGAAAAACTGTTAGTAAACTGAGACAAATCATTAGCAACATCATAAAAAGGCGAATGCTCAAAATCTGGTCGTTTCAAAATTAACAAAGTTAGACTTTGACTTGCATTAACCAGTCTTTTCAATTGACTTGCATGGAGTAAAGAAGATTCCAGCTTCTTCTTGTGAGCTCTCACAATGTACTCTTTACCATATTTGAACAAGTGATACTTGTTTTCATGGCGATGAAAGATAGCCTTCCTATCAAATAAGTAAGGACTTCCCAAAACAATACCTGAAATATCAAGCGGCACCACATCAAGTTCAACTGTGTCAATAAAGTGTGCAGTTATTGCAAAGCGCAATATGCACTTTCTTGAAACTTGCAAATTGGCATCCTTGCATATCCATCCAAGTGGATAAGGCTTCGGATGTGGAATGGTCTCAAGTTTAAGCTACTTGACCAAGTCTTCAGATATAAGATTCGAATGTGACCCACTATCAAATAGTGTGTCAATTTTGGTGTGTTTTGAAATTACTCTCACATGGAAAAGCTCTATCCTCCTCTTTTTTTCATGAGTATCTTTGTGACAATTCAAAGAGCTAGAACTGGGAATTGTGTCTGGCACCACTTCTTTCCCCTTAATGTTCTTTAAAACCATGGCTATGCTTTTTGTCTCATCTCCTGAGTCTGACCCTAAGTCTTGCTCAACTGTTGCTACAATTTTCTCCTTTTCTTTGGTCTTGTTTTTGTTCTTGTATTTTTCTGATTTCAGTTCAAGATGAAGCTTCCAGCAATGATCTTCATCATGACTTGTCTTTGAACAGTTCTTGCAAAATAACTTTCCTTTTTCCTTTCTTGAATTAGCAACTCTTTTCTTTCCTTTGTTTTTGAAATTACTATCCTCATTAAAAGCATCAAAAGCATTCTTTCCTCTAGCTTCTAAATGTGTAGCCTAGACACAGACTTCATCTAAGCTGGTAGGATTAAACATTAGAATGGTATGTTGCAGATAATTGTGCAAACCTCCTATGTATTTCAACAAGGTGTCTTGACTTTGTAAGTCTACTCCAAGTAGAAGTGCTCTCCTTCTAAAATCTTGGGTATAATCTTGCACATTTTGACCCTTAAGTTGCCTAAAATTTTTCCAATTCATGATTTCTTTCTCAATATGAGCAAGCAGATAAAACTATTTCTTAATAGCAGTAATAAAATCATTCCAAGTTAGAGTTATCTTACCATGCTTTTTAATTTTCTCCTTGGTCTTGGCTTCCCACCAAACCAAAGCTGCTCCATCCATTCTCAAAGAGGCTAATTGGATTTTTGTGTCATCATCATGCAAATTCTGAATTCTTAGATAGTCTTCCAGCTGTCTAATCCAGTTATCCAATTTTTCTGCATTCACATCACCATTAAACATCGACAACTCAAAATTCACATCAAGCTTTAACAAAGGATTTTTAAGAGATGTTTTTTTTTGTGTGACTGATTAACATAAGTAGAAGAGGATGATGTGGAGGAAGATGATGACGATGGAGATGAAGGATCACCATTTCCTCCATTCCCTTTCTTAGACTCATCCTTGTCTTTCTTCCCTCCTGAAGAATATCCTTCTTCTCTTTGGTTTCTAGACCCTTCTCCAACAATCCTATCATTTCTCTCCTGGTATAGGATCCTAACCATCTCAGTCATGTCCAAGAAAGATTTTCTAAAGACTCTTTCTTCTTCCTTGGGATCCATTTCCTCATGTACTTCTTCTTCTCTGGAAGACATGTTTGTGGCTGATTCTAAGGCTAATGAGGATGAAATGGAAGGTGGATATAATGGCACTCTAGCCCTCCTTGGTTGAGGATTAACTTGTTCTCTAACCAATTGACCTTTCCCTCTTTTCAATTTCAGCCTAGTAAGCATCAAATTTTGCAGAATAACACAATTTTCTTGCACAAATTTCACAAAATCTTAAGCAAAACCTAGAGCTCCGATACCAATCTGATCTGAAAATGTGAGAACAAAGTATTTCTTATACAGAGATTGACAGTAGGGGGCTTTTACTGGTTATTTCACCTTTACTAGAAATGATGAAACCAGAAGCTCCTGGCCCACAAACTGACTCTACCTAAAGAAATAAAATGTAAACACTGAAATAGATCCGATCAATGAAAGTATTTGTTTCTGTGCAAAGTATTCATTAATCAAAATTTTATGTGTGAATAAGCAAGTTCAAGTATTCTGCAAATGAAGTAATGTGGTTTGAAGTTGAACTAATGAGTTTTGTTCACTGTATAAGGCTGCTTGGGAAAAGTGTACTTATGAAAAGCTAATGTTTAATGTATCAGAATTTGAAATATAACAGCAAAAATGCACAGCATAATAGTAAGAATTTGTTTAAGCATTTCACCCCTCTCTTGGAATACCTCTGCTGGGTCCAAAAGCCTCTAATTAGGCTTTTCCCTTTTTCATTAATGCTCAAAATGTAAATTACATTGTGTAGAAAGCCTCAAAAGGAAAAATAAGCTGCAAATTCAAAAATAGAAGGCTGAAATCAATATAAATCGACTATTCATTCACCTCCATTGGATGAGGATAGTCCAACACAGCTGATCTTTCATTATGCCCTAGTGGCTCCACAAACAAAATCACTGGTAAAATCACTGATAGAGTGCTCTGATGGCTCTGCAACCTGTCCCAACAGCTCCAGAATGCTTCAATACCCCAAAATCAAAAAACAATTCGTCCCAAAAGGACTTCCCTAGCCCAAGATATGGCTAACTGAAGTTTTCCCAGTGTCAACTAGAAAAACTCCACTAAATGTGGAGAATTGGAGTTAACTCCAGTTAAAAATGGTGACAAGCGCAAAATTTGGCGGCGCGCTTCAACTTTATCGACGGTTAAATTTAATGTTGGGTGGACGTGGTCACATGCACCACCGTCCAACCCGCTGAGTTTAATGTTATAATAACCGTTTGCAAACCGCAATTTAAAATATCCCGTAACCTCCGCCCATTCACATGTTAACGGTGTATCAAATGTTATCCAAACCGTTTGATTTTGCGCGCCGATTAAACTTAGCTACGGGTTCCGATGCCAGGGTTCCATGAGAAGGGGGCTGGCCCCCTTTCGAGCACCACCCAAACAAACGGTCAAATTTAAATATAACTGCATTTGCAATATATAACAAGAACTATGGTGTGGCCCAATGGCCAGTCCGTTGCGTTTGTGTCCGCCCGACCCGGTTTCAAATCCTGCATGCGTGCATAAAAAAATTTTAATACACCATTTCCATTTGACCTTGGGGCCACGTGGCAACCTTCGGGCTGGCCACGTGGTGCCCGTTCGTTGGCTGCCACTGGAATATTCCGCAGAATATTCTATGGAATATTCCACAAAATATTCCTAGAATATTCTATGGAATATTCTTTTTTTAATAAAATAATTTTTTGTAAAGTCAAATTTGGCCATCCTTTTACTGAAATTGGTGAACTTCAAAGCTGAATATCTTCCTCATACGGCGTCGGTTTTTAGTGCCGTTCACGTCTACAGGATTGTTTTTCTGAGCTCTTTCCAGTCGATCTGATTCAAACCAATTCTGAGCAACATCATTTTTGAGCATTTTTCTACAAGAGACTTGATCTCCTGATCAAGGATCCATTTATGTTGGGTAGATGAGGCAGGATGGATTTCCTCAATGAAGTCTAGACCCCACTATTGAAAATGAGCTTCAACAGTGATTCGTTGCAGAGGTAAGGGAAGCAATTTTCTTTTGCCTTCAAAGATCTGACATTTATGATAGGAAATGACCATTTTGTGGATATTTTGAAAGAGGGTGGGCCAATAATAGCTAGCTCTAAGGATTTTTATCACAGTATTTTTCCAATAGAGGTGGCCTCCACATTCTCCTTCATGAAACTCATGCTTGATCTTATCTACATCATTCTCAGGAAAAAATTTAAGCAATAATCCACTAGCATTTTTCCAATATAAACATTTATCCACAATGCAGTAATTTACAACTTTTAACTTTAAAAACCTTGCCTTATTTTTAGACAAACCAGGAGGTACATTAAGATTAAGTAGCACATACAAAATATCAGCATACCAAGATGAATTCAGAAAATGATCTTCAATAAGTGGAGTTGCCAACTCCTCCTGTTCGTCTAATACATTAAACATGTTTATATCAAGAGCTTGAAAGTTGGATTCAGCCATTAGTTTTGCTAGTCCTTGACCTTTGATGAGCTTAGTGGGATTTATTTCTAAATCATATTCTAATATAACAACAATCCACTTTCCTCTTTTGCCATCAGGATCTTGTGTCAAGATGTCTTTTACCACTGAATGAGGTACAAATGCTATGATGTGTGAGTGTAAATTGTAAACTCTAAAGTCTTTTAAGGCTTTGACCAAGGCAAAGGCTTGTTTTTCCATTATGTTGTATTTCAGAGGTGCATATCTTAATTCCTTTCTGAAAAATGCAATAGGCTGCTCTTGTCCCTTCATGTTTTTCTGTAGGAGGACAACAGCCACTGTGAGTTCTGATACAAATGAAAATGTGAAGAAATCTTTAGTAAAATCGGGACTAATGAGAACTGGTGTTTGGGTAAGTGCTTGTTTTACCAGCTTAAATGATTTCTTTGCTTCTAAGGTCCATTTAACTCCTTCTCTTTTAAACATGTTTTTCATGTTTCTAAGGAGTTCAGCTAGGTTGGGTATGAACCTTCTCAAGAAATTAATCTTTCCAATGAAATATTGAAGTTCCTTGATGTTTCTAGGATGATTGATTTGCAATATACCTTCAATCCTTTTTGGGTCAATCTTTATTCCCTCTTCAGATATGATATGACCAAGAAGTTTACCTTCTTGGAGACCAAACAATGTTTTCTTGGGATTTAAGGTTAAACCATATTTCCTGCATTTCTCAAAGAATTTTCTTAGGTGTATAAGGTATTCTTCATATGTTTTGGAATAGAGTGTGATGTCATCTAAGTAAATCACAATGAAGTAGCCTATTTCTTCTAAGAAAAAAATATCTATGGCTCTCTGAAATGTGGCGCCAACATTCATTAAAGCAAAAGGCATTTTCACATACATGAAAGTGCCCCAAGGTGTAGTAAAGGTTGTTTTAAGTTGATCAACAAGATGTACCAATACTTGATTGTAACCTAAGAAGCCATCTAGAAAATAAATTCTTTTAGAACCTACTTCCCTTTGTAAGATATGATCCATTTTGGGCAAGGGATTTTTGTCCTTTAATGAGGCTTTATTTAAGTTTATGAAATCAATACAAAGCCTTATCTCTCCTATTTTCTTCCTAACCAATACAATATTAGATACCCATTTTGAGTATTTCACAGGTACTATAATTCCAACATCATACATTTTTTTGATTTCTTTCTCAACTAGAGGTAATTGAACAGGGTTTATTCTGTGCAATTTTTGTCTATAAGGTTTCTGATTTTCTTTGAGAGATATATTATGCTGAATTATTTCTATATCATATGATTTTAAATCTTCATAAATCCATGCAAACACATCAGAAAATTCTCTAAACAACTCAAGGTATTTCAATTTAATGTGAGATGGCAGTGTTTTGGATAATTTGATCATTTTAGGCCTTTTTTCACTGCCTATATTGCACTCTTCTACTTCAGCTTTCATAGGTTCTATTTTTGGCCTTTTTGGAACATCATTAAAGTCAAACAATTCTTCTAGAGGGACCAGTCCTTTTGGAAAACTTTAAGTTTTGGATTGCAGCACTTCTAGATCTTCTTTCTCTAAACCTGGGTATTTTTTGGTTTCATGTTTGAATTTCTTGGTTAACATATTTATATCAGCAATCTCAGGAGTTTCTTCTTCTTTAAAAAGTAATTTTTCCTCAGTGGGACAATCTTCATCATACTCTGAATTTGATCTTGGCATTTCAAACTCATTTCTAGAATATAGGAAGTCTTATATTTGTTTATCTCCTTCAGAAACTTGCTAGTATTTTTCATTATCTGGGACTGCTGGTCTATATTTGACTTGAACTGTGTATTGTTCGCTTTCATAAGGTTTCAGACATGTTCTAGCAGCAAAGGCTAATCCATTGGAAAGAATATTTTGGTTTCTAGGGACAAGATTAAGTTGGAATTCAACAAATGATTTTAATAGGTCCATGGCATCATCTCTATAGGCTCTCAGTATGGGGTGTTTACCAGTATACTCCCCATTTACTTGCCTAATTATCAATTATGAATCTCCATGAACAGTTATCCTCTTGGCTCCTAGTTTTTTCATTAATTGTAGTCCTAAGAGGAGTGCTTCATATTCTGCTATGTTGTTGGTGCAATGAAAGTTTAATTGGTATGAATGACCTTCTACATGATTTTTTTTAGTGTTGTGCACCCATATGCCTGCTCCTGCACTAGTTTTAGTACAAGACCCATCAAAATGCATGCTCCAAAGAGGACTAGTTTCAGATTCATCATAAATTCCCTTCCTCTCCTCTTTGTTTTGTGTATTTTGATAACCACTGTGTTCTTTTTTAGGATCTTCACAATGTTTATTTGTGTCTTGTTCCTCAGGGTTTTCAATGTGTTGAGGAATTTCTCTTTGATTGTCATGGTTGGCACTATGTAGATGACTATTTTGATGCTCAAGACCTTCATTTTGTTTGCTGTGTTTTTCTGAATTAGCAAACAGTTTGGATGATTTTTCTTTCCCTTCATCTTGTTCTATGGTTGCCACTATGTTGGTGGATGTTTCATTTTCTAATCCTTGCTCATTAGGAATCTCATCATTGTAAAGAATGAATGAGTCAAGGTCAGTATGTATAGAATAAAGAGGAGAGTTTTTTGGTTTTTCTTGGCTACTCACCATGTATTTGATGTGTGTTTCACTATAAAGTCTTCTAGGTTGACTGAAGACAGGGATGGTGGCATAAGTATATCCATTTTCATTGTGCCTTGCAATTTAGCACCCCAAGATCTTGAAAAAATAATGCCATATTTGGGGGGTATATCAGCCACCACAATGTCCATTACTAAGCTTTTGGCTGGGATTTTTGCTAAATTCACACAGAGATCTTTTATTAAGCCTAGGTATTTAACTCTACTGGAATCAAAGGAGTATAAATATTTATAAGGCCTGGATACCTCAAGACCTAATATTTCCATTATCACTTTGGGCATTAGGTTATGTGATGCTCCTGAATCATGCATGGAATTGTGTAAAATTTTATCATGGATGTTTAAACTGACATAAAAAGGAGGATCTGCTCCTTGAAATCTCCCTTCTACTTCCGGTCCAAATAGAAGCTCGGGTTGTCATCATTTAAGTTAACAGAGTCATTGTGATCTCCTATGTTTAAAGCTTTTAACAATTGGGACCTATATACATCTTGAGTGACTAACTTAGTGAGAGGGATGGAGATTTTTATCTTGGAAATTTCACTCTCTATGCTGAAAGGAGTTTGGGTTTTGGAAATGTTTAATTCAGCCTTTTTATTCACTATTTCTCAGCAAAATCATCTTGCTATTTTTTATTATTTACAACAGTTAAAATGGTTTTTTCAGGAGCATTATCTGAGGTGCAAGTGTTGCTAGGGTCACCACTATGTTTGTCATGAATTTGGGTGTTTTTTCCTTTGTTTTTATCAGAATCTTCAACCACTATGTTTTTGTTTCCAGCTGTCTTTTTGGAAATATTTACAGGGTTGTTTTTAGCAGAGATTTCAGAGGTATTTTTCTTGGGAACTTCTTGGTTCTTTTTGCTCCTTAAGTCATATTGTTTATGTACTTCTATTATGAAATTTTCAAAGCCTTGTTGGTTGTCTGTAGACTCTAGGCTCTCTTCTTCATAAGGTGTGTATATGACTTGTTCTTTCCTAGTGAGGAAGACAGTATCCTCCTCATTTGTTCCCAACATGTTTATGTGATTTCCCTCTATTTCTTCAATCACTCCCTCATCCTCATTAGAATAATTCTATTGGAAAGGAGGCCTGACTTGTTGATCAGGGCCTCTTTGTCTAATTTGAGGGGGATTCCTTCTAGAGTTCTGATTCTGATTTTGATTTTTATTTTGAGGAGCTGTTTGGTTTTCTTTAAGATACACTCTCTCATTCATGTTTATTCTTTTCATCATCATCACATGGTTCTGACCAAATTATCAATTTTGGAGTCTAATGTGGAAGGTCCAGTTTCATCTTTGTAGGTAACCTTTTTTCTTCTTTCAATCTAGCCCTTCTAGCATTAAGGTTAGCTTCTACACTTACTGCCCCTTTCTGCATGTCTTCTAATGTAAGAGGTTCTCTCTCCCTTAAATGATAACACATGTATGGGTCAAATCCTTCAGGAAACTTTATTAAGGCTAAGCCTTGTGGGGATTTCATTTGTGGAGGGAGTGCATTATAAAAATTATTTAATCTAGTGCAATAATCTTGGACACTCTCTCCAACATTTCTTTTAAGATCATTGTATTCTAACAGGATTTGAAGGGGGTTTCTTTTGACTTCCAATTTGTTTAGGAATAGTTGATGAAAAGAGGTGAGGTCATTGATAATGTTAGGGGTTAAGCCTTTGAACCATTTTCTTGCTTCTCCCCCTAAACTTTGAGCAAAAGTATTAAGTTTTACAGTTTCATCATCTATTTCTTGTCTGTCAACGTAATCATTCATTCTATCCACATGTTGTTGAGCTGTAGTAGAACTACTAGAATCATATAATGGAATATTAGACTGATAGTCTTGTGGTAGAGAAACTAAAGGCAAAGGAAGGACTAGAGGAGCATACCATGTTGCCATGATATGAAGTTGTGGGAGAAATGGGGGGTTTACAAGTGGAGGATTTGTGATAGGGGGTAAATGATGAGCTGAAGTGGTTTGAGTTGTGGATGTGTGAGTGAGTGAAACAGAAGTACTTGGATGAGAGAAACCAAAGTTATGAATGAAATGAAGATCAGGTGGAGTGGATAGGAAGGTTTCTCTACTGCTATTATGTTGTGAGTTTTCAAGCTCAAAGTCTATCTGATCTATACCACTAAGTGAATTGGTTCTAGATGGGTTTCTTATGAAACGTAAGTGAACCTAGGTATCTTGCAAAGCTGTAAGGTTTTCGGGAACTGAACTTGCTCTGTGAATTGGTCTAACAATATTTGGGTTCTTAGATGTAGGAGATTTCCTAAGAATGCTATCTAGATTATCAACTATTGTAGGAGGATTTGGGTCAGGATGGGATCTAGTATGGATTATTTTGGAAGCCAGGATTTAGACCCAAAGATAAGAAAATTTTAGCCAAGTATGACAGTATTTGAAGGAAAAATAATCTGCGCAAGAAAACTTAATCCACAACGTTCTCTTAACTGGGTCTTAATCATGTTTTTATGATGAAATAAGTTTCCCAGTGGAGTCTATGGAAAACCAAGGGGAATTAGCAGGCCTACTGAAAACCAGTGGAGTCACCAGGTGGAGTATTTTTACTTGTTTTTCTAGGACTGGTTGTTGTCCACCAACAACAATCAGGAACCACTCTTGGTAAACACTTGATTCCTTTTTAAGAATGGCATTTTCTGAGTTGTGAATTTATCTATTACTTAGTATATTCCCCAATATGGTCACCACTATGTTGGCTCCCTATGATTTACAATAATGGAAAGAATAAATGCTGCAGGGGGCCACATCAAAACCACTTTGGAATCCTAGGACCTAGCCTTCGTGGATTCAGAGAGGGATCTATCCATTTAAGTGTTTTTAAAGGATATATATTTATGCTTTGTTTATGATATTAGGCTAGTTATGAGGCTCTTAGGAACTTGTTTGTTTGTTTGGTTGGGATGGATATCATTGACTAAAGAGATTAGTTGAAGGGTGAAGGTGAGAGTAAATTGAAATAATGTTTTGGCTGAAAAGATAGGTCATGAAATAGTATTAACCCATTGGGATATGGAGTCACAAAAGTATTTAATTTCACAGCAATTCTTCAAGGGTTTCCATAGGGCAAGTCATCTATATCAAAGGATCTTTTAGATTGGGTTGTGATATGAAACATTTAGATATTGTGAAAGAAGAAAAGCTAACAACCATTTAAGCATCTATTAACTTCACTAAAACTAGAAAAGCCTTTCGAGGTAACTATTTGAAGCAAGCCAAAGGACAGGGAAAACCATAGAATTCTTTGGGTAGACTTTTATTAAAGAACACTTTTTAGACAACAATCTAGTAATCCTAAGACTACTTTCAGAAAGGAGAAAACATATAAGAAAACAAGTAAAATAGCCTAAGATCAGACAGAAACTTTGAAGTCTAGCCTACTTTTGGCATACTCTCAAGGGATCTTTCAAGGAAATTGTTAAAGACTCGCTAGAGGACAGGAAAAACCATAAAATTCCCTGGGTTAACTCTACTTATCAAACCTTGAAAATAAAATTCAAAAACAATATCTGAATTTGTATACAGAAAATACATTGGCTCACCAACATTTCTTCACTGGTTGTACTCTATTGAATCATTCTTAAAACAACAAGCTGGATAAAACTGGCGGGCAATTAAGAATCCTCCAATCAGACCTTAGCAGAAGAAAACATAAAGATAAATCTTTCAGATAGAAATAGGGTACTTTGGTAGTAAATCCTAATCTAAATTTTATGTTCTTTATCAGAGAAAATGAACAATTTTTGAAACATAAGGAAATACAAAAACAGTGAGGAATAACATCAACATTAACATAGAATAGGATCCCATGAATCTGCTTGTATTATTGATGTTCAAACTAGTTACATACTTCAAGTCTAGCAATTCTTTATAGCTCAAAACTTCTCTTCTCACCCTAGTATTCTTCAACTACTCGATAACACTTCAACAACTTTAGTAATGATCTTACATTTCAATAATAATTCAACCAACCCTTTACAATGAGCTCCTCATATGATATTTATAGATGAAATGAGGAGGTGGAGTGAAGAATGGGTCCTTAAATATTTCATAAATGAAAAATTAAATGTTTTTGACCTTTCAGATCATGCAAGGCCCAAGGCAAAATGTATTTAAGTCTAACTCTATGTTACATTAACTCTTTGAACTACTTAATGGCTTTTGTTGGCTTTTAGGCTTTTTAGGTAGGATGGAAATAATTTATGAGCTGTCTTTACAAAATATCTTTGTTTTGTAATAACTTTATGTGTCTTTTGAGGAAAATTAGGCTTGTAGGTGGCATTTTGATTCGAAGATCTTCTTCTGCTGATATATCATGATTATACCTTTAAACTCTGATCAGGCCTTTGATTTGGATTTTAGGCCTTTACTTTAATCATCTTTGGTCTTTTTTTTCCTTTTGCTGACTGTTTTAACTTTCATACATTTATCTTTAAACTATGTATTTATCCTTAATCTGCTAGTTAAGTCTCTAATCTTTTGAGTTTGACTCTTAACCTTTAATCTTCACTACTTTCCTCTGTGTACAAGTGTTTTGGTATGCTGGAGGGTTTTTTTGGTCAACCAATGTTCATGAGACATGGATCAAACCATGGCATTAAAACCTTTGATCTCCCCTTACGCATATTTTGCGTCGAGGATCGTCATCCTGGGCTCTGTGCAATTCAGATTTTTTGTGGGAGTGACTACAAAATATAGGCCACCATTAAACCTGCACAAAACTAAAACAATTAGATAAAACTTTCATTTTTGTGGTTTAGACTGTTTTAGAGGCTCGGGGTGGGCGGAGGAGCGATGCAGAGGGAGAAATATGTGTAGAGGAGAAAGGTTCCATCGTGGAATTATGAAAAACCAGGAGCAATTTTGAATAATGGCGCGAATGGCGAAGGGTGGTTTTGAGGAATAACGGGGTGGTATTCGCGCGAGGGCTAAGCGGTAAGTGGTATTTGCCACTTTGGATGTGATACCATATAGGCGTTGACACGTGTCCATATGGAAACCACCTTTTTTGCGTTAAAATGAGGCGCTAAATTAATTCAGAGGATCGGGTACGAAGATGACCATGGGCCGTCAGATCTAGGGGATTTAGATCTACGACAGAGAATAAGCGTGGTGGGGAAGATGCGCGGTCGGGTGGGACCGGTGGATGAGGTCAACTATTTTGATGGGTAGCAGAGAAATTGATTAGCGGGGTTTAGAACTGGGGATTAGCATGGGCCATTAGATCTGGAGGATCTACAGTCCAAATCTGATCACAGTTTTGCGCAAAATAAAAAATGGTTTGGAGAGGGATGAAAAGGCGAGAATGCGATGGCCATTGGATTGAGTAGATCAACGGTGGAGATGACTTCGGGAGATGAATGAGTAAAGGGGTTCGAGGAATGCTGGAGATTGAAAGGGCACCCGATCACCGTTAGATCTATATGATCAATGATTGAGATGATCTCGAAGAAAAGAGGGTAGAAGGGAATGGTTGGGAGGGGGATGAAAAGGCGAGAATGTGATGGCCGTTGGATCGGGTAGATCAACGGTGGAGATGACTTCGGGAGATGAATGAGTAAAGGGGTTTGGGGAATGCTGGAGATTTAAAGGGCACTCGATCACCGTTAGATCTATACGATCAACGACTGAGATGATCTCGGATAAAAGTGGGTATAAGGGAATGGTTGGGAGGGGGATGAAAAGGCGAGAATGTGATGGTCGTTGGATTGGGTAGATCAATGATGGAGATGATATCGGGGAAAGGTAATGGCGGGGGATGAAATAAGAAATGGAGGGGGCTTGAGGGAAGCGTGGTGCGGTCGTGCCGTCGGGTCACATGAATAAGAGGGGCTAAGGGCTTAAGCCCGAAGGGGCTTTTGATAAAAGGTCGGAAATGGGCCTAAAAAGTGGGGTTTTGAGCCTTTTTTGATGTTCTGATAGGGATAAAAAGGGTTATTTAAACAACATAAAGGAATTTTTATAAGGTTTAGAGGGGTTTTCATGGGAAAATGAGGGGAAGAAGGGATTTTTTTAGAGGAAGAAATGATGAGTTAGGATAAGTGAAAATGAGTGAAAAATGGGTGAAATGAGCTTATGAGATGACGGAAAATAGCTTTGAAATAGTTTCTTTTATATCATCAATATAACTTGGAGGATCTTAGTAAATATTTCAGCGGAGTGATTCTTTGAAAAATGATGAAGACAGTGGGCTTCCAAGAACTCACAATTTTTTCCTAAAAATTTGTGAGTTCTTGAAAGCCTGAGAATATTTTTAGCCATCATGAGATATAAAAAAATTTATAGATGGCTAACAGATTCCTAGTAGAGAAGGCTCTCCTTCCACTCCTTCTGATTTTCAACTTCTCCAACACTTTGACTCCTTTCGATCCAAATCTGCTCAATATCAACTAGCTGGACCAAGTACATCTGCTACCCCCACTTATACATCCACTGTGAAAACCACTCCATTTCATCCTCCACGTCCACTCATAAAACCTCCTCTTGTAAATCCTCCCTGGGTTCCATTACCTCATATCATGGAAGCATGGTATGCCCCTCTGGTGCTACCAAAACCTTTACTGCCTATGCCTCAAGAATATCAATCTAAAATCTCTCAATTTAATGGAACTGATTCTACAACTTCCCAACAGCATGTAGACAAGATGAATGATGCTTTTGACTACCAAGAAATAGAAGAGGATACCATAAAAAAGATAATTTTTGCCCAAATTTTAGGGGGAGAAGCAAAGAAATGGGTCAAGAACTTAACCCCTAATAACATTGATGATCTCCCTTCCCTTTATCAAGCATTCATAAAAAAGTGGGAGACCGAGAAAAATTCTCTTCAAATCCTATCGAAATATGATAACCTTAAAAGAAATGTTGGAGAGAGTGTCCAAAACTACTGCACTAGGTTCAATAGCGTATACAATGCACTCCCTCCCCACATGAAACCCCCACAAGGCCTAGCATTAGTAAAATGTCCAGATGGATTTGATCCAGACATGGCTTATCAATTAAGAGAAAGAGATCCCCTTACCTTAGAAGACATGAAAAGGGGAGCAGTAAGTGTAGAAGCCAACCTAATTGCTAAAAGGGCTAGAATGAGAGCAGAGAAGAAGGTTACATATAAAGAGGAAACTATGGTCTCCACATATGATGCTAAAATTGATAGCCTAGTTAGGACAATGGAAAGGATGATGGAGAGAATTAACTGAATGAAGAGCACCTCCTAGGGAAAACCAAAAAAATCCTCAAAACAGAAACAGAAACCAAAACTTCAGAAGGGACCCTCCTCAAATAAGACAAAGAGAAAATGGCCAACAAATCAGACCTCCTTTCCAAGAAAACTATGTAGATGAAGAGGAAAGAGAAATTGAATAGCTGGAAGAAAACCATGTCAATCGAATAGGCTCTGATAGTGAAGATGTTGTTTTTCTCACGGAGGAAGAACAAGGTATGTTTTCCTCAAACCAAACTGAAAGAACATATGAGGATTTTGAAGAATACGAACTAGTATTTGAAAATTATATCATGGAGGTTCATAGGCAGTATGACCTCAAAAGTAGGAAAACCAAAGACATCCCCAAGAGGAACAAACCAGAAATTTATGCTAGGAAGACCCCTGAAAACATTCCCAAAAAGACAGCAAAAAGTACCAACATAATGGCTAAGAATCTCGATCAAAGCAAAAACAAAATAAGCCAACATTATGGTTACCAAAGCTGCCCTAGTACATCAAATAGTGGCCCTAAAAAAACTGCTTTGGCTGAGATCCCAAACAAAACTCAGCAAACTAAAGTTGCTAAAAAGACCATGTATGATAAAACTGATCTAACTCTTCCAAGAACACAAACACCATTCAGTATTGAGGGGGAAATTGCTAAGATAAAAATAGCCATACCCCTTATTGAATTAGTGACTCAAGACGCATATAGATCCCAATTTTTGAAAGCTTTAAACATAAGAAATGGCACTAATACTCTACATCTGACTGATGACAAGCCAAAATTGTTGTTTGGACTAGAGGTAGAAGGAAAGTTTCAAGAGGGAGTTGTGCCTCCATTCTATGTCAGTTTGAACATTCGTGACAAAATCCTACACAATGCCATGCTAGACTTTGGTGCTTCACATAACCTCATGCCAAAGGTAGTGATGAAAACATTAGGCCTTGAAATAACCAGATCATACAAAGACTTGTACTCTTTTGATTCAAGTAGAGTTAAATGTCTAGGCATGATCAAAGATTCATGTGTCAATCTGGCACAAATACCAGCCAAGACCCTTTTCATGGATATTTTTGTGGCTGACATTCCCCCAAAATATGGCATGCTTTTATCTAGATCATGGGGAGCCAAACTCTAAGGAAACCTCCAAGTGAACATGACATATGCTACCATTCTAGTCTTTAACCAAACAAGAAGACTGCACATAAAATCTCACATGAAATACATGGTAAGCAGCCAAGATAGGCCAAAAGAGGAAGAGAAAGACCTGTCAGAATAGTAAAACCAAACATAAAATGAAGAACATAACAACCAAAACCCTAACAGCCATGAACAACCACATAATCGCGAATCTGAACTTGAAACACTTTGGAACATGAGCTTTGATGGATCTCGTGGAAAATCTGGCTTAGGAGCAAGTGTTTGGATACACAACACCAATGAAGGTCACTCTTACAAGCTAGATTTTCCATTTACAAACAATATTGCAGAGTATGAAGCT
Organism: Pinus albicaulis; assembly: GCA_034641835.2. Taxonomy (NCBI): domain Eukaryota; kingdom Viridiplantae; phylum Streptophyta; class Pinopsida; order Pinales; family Pinaceae; genus Pinus; species Pinus albicaulis. The sequence continues at coordinate 349,636,643 of CM076581.1, read as the reverse complement.
TTTCTCTTAGGGTTACAAATGATGAAAATTATATGAGCTAAGAGGATTTCTGTTCAAGGATATTTCGAGTTAATCATTAGGAAAATCAAAGGAGAATATTCAGCCAAGAATCCTAGGTTAAGAGAATATAGAAATGCTGCCTTAGACCTCCTCAAAAAATTTGAAAAATATGAACTTATCTCTGTCCCAAGAACTCAAAACAACCCTTAAAATGAACTAGCCTTTGTTTACAGCACTTGCCAACTACCTCATACCAATGAAAAATACATGGTAAAGGCCGAAAACAGACCCAGAGTCCCTGATAAAAAAGATTATTGGCAAGTTTTTGAAGGTGAAAAACATATTGAAGACTTCCTACAGTCCAAAAATGAATTTGAAATGCCAAAACCAAACTTAGATCATGAGGAGGACTACCTAGCTGAGGAACAAACACACAAAACAAAGGCACCTTATCCTGTTGATATAAATCTGCTAGAAAACCCTCTTGAGGCACAATTGTTTGAAGACTCGGACAAAAGAGACCTTGAGGCATTACAATGAAAATATAACTTATTGCATAGAGGACTTCCCCCTTAGAAAAATTGTTTGATTTCAATGATGTTGCTAGGAAGCCTAAGATGGAATCCACCAAAACAGATGTTGAAGAATGCAACATAGGTAGTGAGAAAGAACCTAAAATGATAAAGTTGTCCAAAACATTGCCACCCCTTATAAAATAGAAATACATTGAGCTATTCAAATAATTTAAGGATGTGTTTGCATGGGGCTATGAGTACTTGAAGTCCTATGACACAAACATCATTCATCATAAGATTCATCTCAAGGAAAAATAGAAACCATTCAAGCAGAAATTGCATAGGATAAACCTTGTCCTAATGCCTCTAGTTGAGAAAGAAATAAAAAAAGATGTATGATGCTGGAATAATAGTCCCACTCAGGTAATCAGAATGGGTCTCAAACCTTGTGTCGGTAAGGAAGAAAACAAGTGAAATGAGGCTATGCATAGACTTCAGAAATTTAAACAAAGCCTCCCTGAAATACAACTACCCTTTACCTAAGATGGATCATATACTGTAAAGGGTTGTAGGCTCCAAAAGAATATATTTGCTTGATGGTTTTTCAGGGTATAATCAGGTGCTAGTACTTCCAAGTGATCAGCACAAAACTGCCTTCACTACACCTTGGGGCACCTCCATGTATGCCAAAATTCCTTTTGGGTTAATGAATGTCGGGGCCACTTTTCAAAGAGCCATGGACATTTTTTTTTCTGAAGAAATAGGTTACTTCATAGTGATATATCTTGATGACATAATTGTTTACTAAAAAACCGATGAATAACACCTAGCTCACTTAAGAAAGGTCTTTGAAAAGTGTAGAAAGTATGGTTTATCTTTGAATCCCAAGCAAACTCTGTTTGGCCTTTACGAAGGGAAACTTTTAGGCCACATCATATCTAAAGAGGGAATCAAGATAGACCCAAAAAGGATTGAGGGGATATTGTAGATCGGCCACCCTAGAAACATCAAATATCTGCAATCCTTCATTGGAAAGATCAAATTTTTAAGAAGGTTCATACCAAACCTAGTTGAACTCCTAAGAAACATTACAAACATGATGAAAAGAGAAATAGGAGTCAAATGGACCATAGAAGTAAAGCATTCCTTTGAACTGGTAAAATAAGCACTTACCCAAACACCAGTTTTAATCAGCCCTAACTTTACCAAGGATTTCTTCATCTTCTCATTTGCATCAGAACACACAATTGTTGTAGTATTGCTACAAAAGAACATAATGGGACAAGAAAAAACCATAGCTTTCTTCAGCAAGGCTCTAAGAGATGCACCTCTGAAATATAAAATCATGGAGAAACAAGCTTTTGCCTTAATCAAAGCCTTAAAATATTTTAGAGTTTACATCTTACATTCACATGTCATTGCTTTTGTTCCTCATGCAGTTGTTAAGGACATACTAACTCAGGATCCTAATGGTAAAAGAGGTAAGTGGATTGTTTTCATCTTAGAGTATGATTTGGAAATCAAGCCCACCAAGCTGATCAAAGGGCAAGGACTGGCCAAACTAATGGATGAAGCAAACTTTCAAGCACTAGACATAAACATGATACATTCTTTGGATGAACACGAGGAGCTGGCAACTCCACCTGTTGAAGAAGCATTCCTGAACTCACTCTGTTATGCTGATATATTATATGTGCTTTTTAATCTAAATTCTCCTCCTAGTTTTTCTAAAACAAAGGCCGGATTCTTGAAACAAAAGGCTATAAATTTTTGCATCCTAGATAAAGCTTTATATTGGAAAAATTATGTTGGTATCTTGCTTAAATTTTTACTTGAAGACGATGTAGATATACTCATGCATGAGTTTCGTGAAGGAGAGTGTGGAGGTCATATCTATTGGAAAACCACTCCCAACAAAATCCTTAGAGCTGGTTTCTATTGGCCCACTCCTTTCCTTGATATCCATAAGCTAGTAGTGACTTGCCATAGATGCCAAATCTTTGAGGGAAAGAGAAAACTACTACCTTTACCTTTAAATCCTATCAGTGTTGAAACTCCTTTTCAACAGTGGGGTTTAGATTTCATTGGAGAAATCCACCCTGCCTCCTCTACCCAACACAAATGGATCCTCACTGCAACTGACTATTTCACCAAATGGATAGAAGCCATCCCTTCAAGGACTTCCACTGACTTGGTAATCATCAAATTCCTTAAAAATCACATTTTGTCCAGATTTGGCTGTCCAAGAAAGATTATTACTGACAATGCTGCTGCATTTAAATCCAAGAGAATGGTATACTTTTACCATAAGTATCACATTACATTAGGGCATTATACAGCTTATTACCGTCAAGGTAATGGGTTGGCTGAGTCCTCTAACAAAATTTTGGTAAAAATCATCAAGAAATTGTTGGAAGAGAACAAAAATTCATGGCACAACAAATTAGTGCATGCATTATGGGCAGACAGATTAACAAGCAAGAAATCAGTTAACATGTCTCCCTATCAGCTAGTGTATGGAATGGATGCAGTTTTTCCAACATCCTTGGAAATCCCAATGATGAAGCTCCTCCAAGAGGTACAGTCAAAGGAGAATGATATGAAAAGGAGGTTGAACCAAACCATTCAATTGCAGCAATCAAGGAAAGAAGTATACAATAAAACACAAGTAGTGCAAGAGAGCATCAAAAATATTTTTGATAAGAGGACCAAAGCAAATTATTTCCAGATTGGAGACAAAGTGCTGAAGTGGGATTCAGGAAGAGAGGACAAAGGCAAGCATGGAAAATTTGAAAATCTGTGGAAAGGTCCATACATCATCCATTCAGCCAGAGGTAACAATGCATTCTTCCTACAAGAAATGGATGGAACAGAGTTATTTGAATGTCCTGTCAATGGCAGGATGCTCAAGCACTATTTTTGTTGAAGTTCTTAAGTTTAAATCTTTTTTCATCATACATAACACCGCTTGAGTAAAATATCAGAAAAATGAAAACACTAAAATAAAGAAAAGAAGAAAAGAGGGCAGATGAAAAGAAGAGGTAAAGCCCCATACCAAAAAAGAATATGTCTGAAAGTGTGCAAGTCCAAATGCCACTACTTTTGAGAAAGGAAATTCTTGTTTAGTCATACATCTTAACCATGATTGAACATGTTTTAAATTTATGTTGATAAGTTAGAAAATGAATATTTTCCAAACCATTCAAACTTGGCTCATCAGTAGACTAGGTTTGGAAAAAGATACTAGTTCCCAAAGCTTAAATTTGAACCAAAGAGAAAAGAGAGGGATGAGTGATAGATTTCAAATTATAGCCCTCAGTTTTCTAGTTTTTCTTGTACATAAAAAAAAATCTGTGTGCCACTTGTCCAAGATGCCACAACTCATGACAAACCAAACTGCTCAACCTTGATTTAGTCATGTTTTGAATTTTATGTTAGTAGATTAGAGAATGAAAATCTGTCAAACTGTTTAACCTTGACATATAAGTAGATTAGGTAGAGTAAAAAAAGGGCTTATCAGTCTAATCTGAGCCTTCGGATGACATAAGGGTAGACATAGATATTTTTTATGCTTTCAAAAGAAAAGATGATGTTCAGGGTTTTCCAATCCAAATGCACCCAAATGAAGAGAAAATGTTAGGAAAATTATGATGGGTAGGTAGTGTTGATATTGAAGCAATAATTTTTTTTAGATTGTAAGATCACAGCTTCAAAGAACAAGAGTAAATTAGCAAGAATGTGAGGAATCTCATCTGCAAAATCAGAGATCTGAGGTTCTTGACACCTCCTAAAAGGAGCTGCCCTCCCCAAGTGGAGCCACTATTAGTCATAAGTACTTTTCACTATCTTTAGATGAATATAGAATGTTTATATATTTCTGGGAACAATATTCTTTGAATATCTTGAGTTTCATAAATCTCACTGCCTTCCTTATCCTTATAAAAACTTTTTCACTATTCTATCATTTTTCCATTTCAAACCCACCCTGTTGCTCCTAAAAGACTCATCATGGGCTTATACCTCTCATTTTCATCCTCCTTTTCTACCCATAACCTCATTTCCCTATTTTCCCTTGTCAACGAAATCCACCTTCCCTCTAGGGTTTCCTATATCTAACTCATTCCCATGTCCTTTTGGAAATAGTAAACTATGACCATACTCTATTTCACTTGAAAAACCTCCAAGTCAAATTCCACTAGGTCATTAGGATTTTTACATGTTTTAAGGTCATCATTGGATGTTTCAGGCACTAATTTTCCTTTGCTAGAATCTGGCTCAGATGTAATAGAATGTCAACACATGGTTATTCAAAAAGGACCTAAAAGTTTCCAAAGAGGATTATCTTCTCAGTTCAAAGTCTGTAAATGAGAAAAATGGATAGTTCAACACTTATGTAGGAGTGTTGAAAGATTTATCAGCAGAAATTACTGATGAGGTAGACTATCTACTCCTGAATGAAGACAACTTACAAAAAAGGAAAGGGGAAAAACTTTGTCTTTTATAGAACTAGGGCTTTAATGGTCTAGTTGAGTGCCAAAACAGTTAATCCGAATGGAAAATGGCATCCACCCATAGTGTTCATCCACCCATATTATCCATCCACCCATGGAATTTACCCATGGTATTGTAAATGGCATCGACCCATGATATTTATTTTCCTATGGTATTGTAAGTGACATCTATCCATGATATTCATTCACCCATGGTATGTATCCACCCATTGTATTCATCTACACATGGAATTTACCCATGGTATTGTAAGTTGTATCTACCCATGGTATTGACCCATGGTGTCCACCTATGGTATCTACCCATAGTATTGTAACTCAAAATAATCCTATAAATATCAAGCCTCGCTTTTTAAAAGGACAAATTGTCCACCACAATTTAGCTTCTACAGTTATTCTTTGTTTTAATAAAACAAGTTTCTTTGTGGTTTTATTTGTAGTGTGTTCTCTCTTTTTTCTGGCATTCTAATTTTGCAGAAATTTTCAGATCCATTTCAAATTTTTAGATCTTGGGGGGCCTCTCCCCAAGATCCATATTAGTGGTATTAGATTTAGGTTACGAATCCATGGGAATGAGGGTTTGAAATATATTTCAGTTTCAATGTTTTGCAACAATTTTTAGCAAACTCCATGAATTTTTTGGGTGGCGAGTTTGCAAATAATATCTGAAACTTTTGGTGAAATATTTACAAAAAAAAAGACCAGATCTGGATTGCTTGCAAAAAAATACCCTAATTCAAAAAAAAATCGGCCGAATTGGATTTCGAATGAAGGAGATATCAATCATTCAAAATCAACAATGTTGCAGCTTTTCTGACGACAATTCATGGATGACGATTATCCCATCATTTATTGCAGTTTTAAGAAGGAATTCAGAAAAATGGTTATAGATATGATCTCCCCTCGAAAAATCACCCGATTTCGAAAAAAAATTGGTCGAATTGGAGTCCGGACAAGGGAGTTATCGCTGATTTAAAATCAGCTATTTTTTTATAGAAATTTTGTCACGATGGGACAGTTCCTGCACGAATTTGAGAGTCTAAAGTCTCTAGATAGAGATTTAAAATACATGGGAAGATGCATAATGATCATTCCATTTCCAAAAATAGGTTATAATAAATATTCTAAGTTATATTGATCGAGTTATGCTCATTTTAAATCTAGAGTAGCTTTCAAAGCGGGTTCCCTTTGGAGACATGCCCTCCCACCCCACTTTAGTAGGCACCTGCTTTAGATTCATCAGTTTCAGCATAGCATTATTCAGCTTGGGTTATTTTGAGATGTTCCCTCCCACCCCAAGCTATGTATGCACCTGCTACTTCATCAACAATCATCATCATAGTTATGGGTCAACCGCACAAAATCCTTCTCATTGAAGTCCATTTGCTAGGCCACACACTGTCAATATCACAGTTGATCACAAGCATTACAGGGTATCTCTATCCTCAGATCTTCGTTCATCCTGGTTATGGATTAACTACACAAAACCCTTCTCTTTGGTGGCTCTTCATATTCATCAAGGGCTTCTCAGGAGGGAACTTCACGCAATGGGGACCATTGCTTCTTAAGGAGGGAGGAATGATCTGAATGGAAAATAAAATCCAACCATGGTGTTCATCCACCCATATTATCCATCCACCAATGGTATTGTAAATGGAATCGACCCATGGTATTTATTTGCCTATGGTATTGTAAGTGACATCTATCCATGATATTCATTCAACCATGGTATGTATCCACCCATGGTATTCATCTACACATGGAATTTATCAATGGTATTGTAAGTGGTATCTACCCATGGTATTGACCCATGGTATCTACCTATGGTATCTACCCATAGTATTGCAACTAAAAAAATTCTATAAATAACAAGCCTCACTTTGTAAAATGACAGATTTTCCACCACAATGTAGCTTCTACAGTTATTCTCTGTTTTAATAGAACAAGTTTCTTTGTGGTTTTATTTGCAGTGTGTTCTCTCTTTTTTCTGGCATTCTAATTTTGCAGATGTTGTCAGATCCATTTCAACTTTTTAGATCTTGGGGGGCCTCTCCCCAAGATCTGGATCAAAAGTGATCATCTGCAGAGAATGACATGGAGGAAGCACACAATGCCAAAGATGAAGAAAGTCTATCAGGAAATATTGATGGTGTTGAGTCTCAAATCTGCATCTTTTCCATACATTTTTCTATACCTTTTTCATCCACCTGAACCTTCCAAGTTGTCAATATCATTGTATATTAATTGCAAAAGAGCATCTAACATGGTTTTTAATTATATTTTTGTGTCTGTTGTTTGATTTAGATTTTGCTCATTTAGCTGCGGAATCTTGCCACTTTCCGCAGCTGCTGCAACTTTCCGCAACCATTTTGTGAAACTCTATGTTACAGGTGTCTTCAGGAGAAACGAGCCACATGGGCAAGTCTAAAATGATGTGGACATGGATCATGTCCTATTGGCTTGAGCAAATCCATCTAAAGAGGCTGCGGTTAAAGGTGTCCAAATGGAAGTCAACTGTAGAGTCCCACGGTGACAGGACTCTGTTTCGTGTCACGTGAAGGTTCATATGGCCGTTTCTGAATTGCGGGAGACAAATCAACATCTGTACACGGCTCCATAGCCGAATTCAAACATCCACTCCTCATAGATTTACTCTTCAATACGGCCATGATCCTAGATCTATGGACGTAATGGTCTACGTGTTCTCCATCAGCATAAACTTTAGGGAATCAGTTGTATTTCCTTTGTTATAAATAACGCGTTTGTATACGCATATTAAATTAGTCTCTATTAGTTTTTATTAGTCTGCTCTGTAATGTAATTACGTTGCCACTGTGCCGTAATATCACCTTTCTATTATGACTGCATTTTAATATAAGAAGACTCTGTTTCCAAACGTAATTCGTACTTGAAGATTGTTGCCAAGGCTGGTGTAGAGGGCCCCTGCACTCGCCAAGGTTCTGTGCATTATTGTATAGTTCTTGTTTTATTTCTTTAAAGTTCATTGTGCCATAATCCATTCACATGTTTATACATTGCATCTTTCATGGTATATATGCTTCATTTCTGTTTATAATCTTTCATGCTTTCCATTTTACTTCTGTCTTTCATGTTTTATGTTATTGATCACTGATCAGTGTTCTTGTTTCAGGATTATAAATAGGCAGCCCGGGCATTTGCATAAATTTTTGACTAATGACATGGAATTAATATTGTTTTGCTGCTAATTTGCTTTTCTTAGTTTCTGTTTAATTTCAGTACTGCTTTGTTCATTTCAGTTTTGCTCATTTTCTTCAGTAGTTAGATTTAGATATATTAAAATTGCTCATAACATCTTTAGTTGCCTCCGAAAGCCACATCTGGACTGATGGTGAGGGATTGAATTATGGATGTGTAGTTTGATATTAGTTTCCTTTCTGCAAGTTAGATATATTAAATTGCTCATAACATCTTCAGTTGCCTCCGAAAGCCACAGCTGGACTGATGGTGAGGGATCGAATTATGGATGTGTAGTTTGATATTAGTTTCCTTTCTGCAAGTTAGATATATTAAATTGCTCATAGCATCTTCAGTTGCCTCCGAAAGCCACAACTGGACTGATGGTGAGGGATTGAATTATGAATGTGTAGTTTGATATTAGTTTACTTTCTGCAAGTTAGATATCAGGTTACTCAAGTTGTTTATGGTTACCTCCGAAAATCATAGTTGGACTAATGATGAGGGATCAGAAGATAGGTTGATGTAATTTGATTTATATTTACTTTGTTGCAACTTTTGGATTTCTTTCAGCATAATTTCTTTTGTGTTTAGACAGCAGCAAGGATAGTTTGGTTTTCATGCTCAATAGTTCACTGTTTTGATTCATTAGACTAGCAGCACATTTTTATTTCAGCAGCGCATTTTCATTTCCTTTCAAGTTTTGTCATTGTATGTTTCAAATTCCTTTTTAAGTTTCAAGTTGGTAAATCATTATAGAGGATATCATTTCCTTGAACAATCATAACCATACTTGTTTTAGAATTTCCATCTCACATTAGAAAACCAAAAACGACAAAAAGTTAAGAAATAGGTTATCTTGCACATATAGTGCACCGCACTTCATCAGCTTACGAATCCCGGATTGATAAATTAATGTAGAAATTTAGGACACACTAAATTGACCAAACATTTTGGCGCCGTTGCCGGGGAAGTGTAAATAGGTAGCCAATTTCTTAAAAAAAAAACAAAAAAACAAAATAATAAAAGAAGGGAAAACTTGATAACTTCTTGAAGTATGCTCTCCTCTTGCACCTAGTGTGATCTGGAGGATCAGAAAAGAGAGTTATTGGTTCGGTAATTTCTTAAGTATGCTCTCTTCTTGCACCTAGTGTGACCTGGAAGATCAGAAAGAGAATTATTAGCCCAACTTTTAAAAAATAAAAAATGACATGCATAGAGCAAGAGATTCTAGGGGAAGGTTTATAGCTAAAGCCAAGAGTTCGATTTTCACAACTCCATCTTCTTCAAGGCATAGACAAGAATCACCACCATCTACCCCTAGCCTTAAGATTTTTGGAATACAAGGAAGAGCTGAATTAGAGGATTCTCCTATACCACCTACTAAATCTCATTTAGAAAAGGAAGAGACTCTCTCTCATCCTCCCTTGATAGAAGAACTAGAGGACTTTAAGGACTCTAAGGAAACTATCATGCCAGAGGAAGTAATAGATGGAGGTAGAGGTAGAGATAGAAGAGGAGGGAACAATGGAGACAACAATGGTGAAGGAAATAATGAAAGAAATAGGGAAGGAGACAACTTGTTTGGTTTCCCTATAGTTGATGAGGAAACTCATACAGCGATGAAAAATATCTCACCATCTTTCCTCCCTAACTTTTATGGATTGCGAAGTGAGGATCCTGAAACATTTCTGTTTGAGTTTGAAGTCGTGTGCCGAACTTATGACTATATGGAAGACTCTCAAAAACTCAAACTGTTTCCTTCAACATTGAAGGGAGCTGCTTTGAAATGGTTCATGGGATTAGCCACTCAATCTATTAGGACTTGGAATGATATGAAACAAAATTTTTTGGATAGATACTTGGACTATTGTATGCCCACCAATCACAAGGATGAGGTATTCAAAATGATGCAAAAAGAATATGAAAACTTGGAAGATTTACTTGAAAGATTTCAATACAACTTAAAAAGAGCAAAGATGAGCAACTTAGATGATGAAACCTTGAAAACCCTCATATTAAAATCCATTAGAGATGAATGGATAGATATTTTAAACATGATGGGGAAATGAGACATTTCTCAACTTCCACTTCGTGACATAACAGAACTATGTGTCCATCTCTCAAGAGGAAAATCTAAAACAGGAAAAGGGCCTAGGGATCCTTCTCTTATTAGGGCTAACAAATCTGAAACTGGATCAGTAAGTAGGGCAGAGATTGGTAACATGCTTGATGAATTCAAAACTGATATCTTAAGGAGCCTTAGTGAACAACTAGACACCCTTAAAATCCAAAACAAGCAGAAAGCAGAAACAGATGCTTTAGCCATCTTTTGTCCGAAATTTAGGAAGAAACATGCTTTAAGGGAATGTCCCTTGGATGCAAAAGTTGTAGAAACATGTATGATTTTCTCAGAGAATCATGAGATCAAGGATTTTCCTTCAATTCCTGGACTCAAAGCTATTTTTCAAGAAGACCCAAATTCAGTAGAATCTCTCTGTTTTGTTGCAAGAAGACCTTGGCAGGGACAACAAACTCAAGGGTTTAACAACCCTATGAATCTTCAAACCCCACCAAATTGGAATCCTTGGCAACAACCTTGGCCCCAACATCGAAATCCATATCAGCCATGGGTACAAGGGATGCAAAATCCTTATGGGAGATTTGCTCAATTTTATCAATATCCTCCATCTTTTCAAAATCAACAAGCTCCACAACTTCCAAATTCAAATCCACAACTTTCATTGCCATTTTCACAACAACAACCTTCTCAACAAAATCCAAATCCTCAACTCATGCTCCCATACCAACAAAAGACAAATCAACTTCCAGCTCAGCCATTGCCAAATCCTAATAATAAAAATCCTCAGAATACTTACATGGTAGAAGGACAACAATTTCCTACCTATATTATTGTTCCTCTTAATGATGTACAACTCAGATCTGGTAGAGTTTTAGAAAAACCTTCTATAGATATTCAAGAGCAAGATACCTCTGAGGAGGATTCTCTTCAAGTCAATAAGGGTTCTGAGGAAGCATCTCTTCAAAATTCAAGTATTCAAAAAGAAAAAGAAAAGTTAACCCCCACAACTCCTATAGTTGAGCAACCTGCATCTTCATCTACACCTCCTTTTCCTGAAAGACTACGAATTGACAAGGGGGTGGAAAAACAAATCTTGTTGCCTAACTATGATTTTCTAGATGAATTGAAGAATGTTTGTATCAAGATTCCCTTGCTACAAGCCATTCGAGAAATTCCTATTCTAGCAAAAACCATAAAGGAGTTGAGTTTCAAAAGACCAGGAAGGAAGCTAAAGGACACAAGAAGAATCCACCTGGTAGGAAAGATTGCAGACATTATGATGGGAAAAATTACCATGCAGAAGTATGTAGATCCAGAAAGTCCAATTGTCAAGACACATATAAATGGGATAGAAATTCCAAACACATTGATTGACTTAGGGGCTGCTATCAACATTATGAGTAGGCAGACTATGGAACAGTTAAAACTTCCTAACCTTCTTTTTACACCTACTTTATTGCAACTTGCAGATCGATCGGTTATTAAACCAGATGGTGTATTAGAAGATATTTCAGTCTCCTTAGATTCTTGGGAATATCCGGTAGACTTTATGATTTTGACTCCCAAAAGTAATCTAGGAGGACATCCAATTATCTTAGGAAGACCTTGGCTGGCCACAGCTGATGCTTTTATTAGTTGTAGATCTGGAGACATGTACATTTCTAATGGTAATTCGACAAAGAAATTCAATTTGTATCCTCGTGCAAGAGCAATTACAGAAATAGGAGACAATGAATGGGTCGATGATGAGAACACTATACAACCTGTCTTTACCATTTCTGAAATTAGTGAGGATAGTCAAATTCTGAACACATTAGAAAATTTGGAGATAACTTCAGAATATGACCCCACACAATTTCAGTTGGAATCTGACATAGAATATTTATCATCGAGACAAATGTCTCTTTACTCTATGGAAGAATTTGGTAATTCTGCTATTGAGATTTTTCCAGAAAAGACATTGAATATCAACAAACATCTGGAGAAGTCACAACAAGAAGAACTAACCAGAATCTTGCAAAAACATTCTACTGCATTTGCATGGGAGTATACTGACATGAAGGGTGTTGATCCTAAGACTTGCATCCATCATATCTATATTGAGAAAAACAGTAGACCAATCAGACAACCTCAAAGAAGGATGAATCCAAATCTTAGGGAGATAGTGAAAGAAGAGCTCCAAAAACTTCTCAATGTAAACTTCATTTATCCAATTTCAGATAGCCGATGGGTTTCTCCTTTGGTTATATTACCTAAAAAGAATGGTAAATGGAGAGTATGCATTGATTACAGGGAATTGAACAAAGAAAATTTGAAGGATCACTTTCCTTTGCCTTTTATTGATCAGGTATTAGATACATTAGCAGGTAAAAAGTACTTTTCATTTTTGGATGGTTTTAGTGGCTATAATCAAATTCAGGTAGCACCTGAAGATCAAGATAAGACCACATTTACTTGTCCATGAGGAACTTTTGCCTACCGAGTGCTTCCTTTTGGGTTATGTAATGCACCAGCAACATTCCAAAGAGCAGTACTAGGAATTTTTTCTGATCTAATCCATGATTGTGTAGAGGTTTATATGGATGATTTTACGGTTTATGGTAATTCATTTGAAGAGGCATTAGAAAATTTGGAAAAAGTTCTTATAAGATGTAAAGAAACAAACCTTTCATTAAGCCATGAAAAATGCTTTATGATGTTTTCTGAAGGGATTGTTTTAGGACATCATATTTCAGGAGATGGGATTAAGGTTGATAGATCGAAAGTTGAAGTCATCTCCAAGTTGCCTATTCCAAATTGTCAAAGAGATGTTAGAAGTTTTTTAGGATTTACTGGTTACTATAGAAGATTTATAGAAAACTTCACTAAAATAGCATCTCCACTCTTCAAATTGCTTACAAAAGACTGTGAATTTAAATGGGATCCTGATTGTCAATCAGCCTTTGAAACTTTGAAAACAAGAATATCTGAAGCACCTATCTTGAGAGGACCAAATTGGAAACTCCCTTTCCATATTTCTACGGATGATTCAGATACAGCTCTAGGAGCTGTGTTGGGTCAAAAAGATTTAGTTCCTTATGCCATTTATTATACCAGTAAAAATTTGACTCCCACAGAGTTGAACTATACTGTGACTGAAAAAGATTTTTTAGTTGTTGTTCATGCAATTAATAAGTTTAGACATTACATAACAGGCTATGAAACTTTTATTCATACTGACCATTCTGAAATTAGATATTTAATGAACAAACCTGTTACTAATGGCAGAGTGACAAGATGGCTTTTACTTTTGCAAGAATTCAATATTACTGTGTTGGATAGACCAGGAAAACATAATACAGTAGCTGATTTCTTGTCTAGGATTCGAAATACTAAAGAAGATTCTCCTGTAGAAGATAAATTTCCTGATGAATACTTGTTTGCAGTAACTATTAAGACCCCTTGGTATGCAGATATTGCTAACTATTTGGTTATAGGGAAACTACCTTCACATTTATTTCCAAGAGAAAAATGAAAGATTATTCAGGAGAGTTCAAAATATTCATGGATTTCTAACGAATTGTTTAAAACAGGGCCAGATCTTGTGATCAGAAGATGTGTCAGGGAAGATGAAATGCCCGATATTCTTAAGGCATGTCATGATGAACCATGCGGCGGACACTTTGCAGACAAAAGGACGGCCTATAAAATCCTTTCTTTGGGATATTATTGGCCTTCCCTCTTCAAAGATGCAAAACAATATGTCAAAAGGTGTGATAGCTGCCAAAGAGTAGGGGAAACCTACCCTTTCAAATGAAATGCCATTGCAAACACAGGTACTCATTGAACCCTTTGAAAAATGGGCTTTAGATTTCATTGGACTGATTAATCCACCATCTAAGCAAAAGAAGTATATATTGGTTTGCACTGATTATGTTACTAAATGGGTAGAAGCTAAAGCATTAGTATCTGCTACTGAAAATTGAGTTGTTCATTTTCTTTATGAGGATATTTTTACTCGCTTTGGTGTTCCAAGAGAAATTGTGACAGATCAGGGGAGCCAATTCACATCCAATTTGGTGGAGAAGTTGATGGAAGAATACAAAATCAAGCACAAAAGATCTACTCCTTACCATCCGCAAGCAAATGGTCGAGTGGAGTCCACAAACAAAGTTCTTGAAAGTATCATCACCAAAACTGTTCATCTACATAGAAGAGATTGGGCAGAAAGGCTTCCTGAAGCCTTGTGGGCCTACAGAACTACATGGAGGAATACAACAGGACATTCTCCCTATGAACTTGTTTATGGGAAAGAAGTCTTGCTCCCCATTGAATTTCAAATCAAGACCTTCAAGATAGCAGTTCAGTTGGGGATGGACTTATCAGAAGCCCAAAAGCATAGAATGGAGCAATTGAATGAGCTAGATGAGATCAGACAAGAAGCAATTCTAAGAAATGATCTAGTTCAATATCAAAGAGCTAAATGGCATGACAAGTATATCAAAGAGAAGAAGTTTCAAGAAGGAGATTGGGCATTGTTATTTGATTCCAAGTTTAAATATTTTCAAGGAAAATTTCAGACTCATTGGCTTGGGCCATATGAAATTAACAAGATCTTTAGCAATGGAGCGGTAAGAATCAAGACCATTGATGAGTTTCAAACTCCTCTTATTGTGAATGGCCATAGATTGAAAATTTATCATAAGCCACTCTCAAAAGAGGATTTTGTCAAATTGTTTCAAGAAAGTTCTGCAATCAGGCTGGTACAAAAGAATTCTTCTTCTCCACCAGCCTAGCTTTTGTTCTTTTCAGTTTAAAAAAAAAAAAAAAAAAAAAAGGTATAAGCCTGAAAACGAATCATTGATTGGCAGTCTTATACAGAAAATATAGAGTGAAAATCAGGAACACCTGACACTCTATATTTTCCAAAAAAAAAAAAAAAGTCTCTCTTTCATTTCACAAGTTTTGTCACCACCACTCCATTTTATTCCACTTCATTCCATTTCATTTCATTTCATTTCATTCCATTCCACTTCATTTTATCCATTTCATTCCATTCCATCAATAAAAATCTTTTTCATGACCATTTCCATCTGGTCATTTGTCATCTGTTCATTTCCATTCATCCAAGTAATAGCTGTGTCAGTTTCCGCAGCTGACATCTGTTTCCGCAGCTGACTCCAGTTTCCGCAGCCAGAAGCAGATTCCGCAGCTACTACTCTGTTTTCAAAAAGAATGTACAGTCAGACGTTATTTCCATAATTATAAAATAAAATGCAGGTGAGAGGATCAAAAATGAAGACATGGAGCATCCAAGATACCAATGGAGATCAATTAGTTGAAGACCAAGGGAAAAGGCAAAAATTCCAAAGGTATGAATAAAATTTATTTCAAATAGCATTGAAAAACACATTTTTATATAGTTCTGAACCATGAGCTCTATCCATTACGTGCAATGATTATATTGACAATTCCGTAACTTTTCACGATCTCCATATTATCCTCTCGCATTCATTCTCAAACAGCTTCATCATTAAACCCCCGATTTTCACTCATGATCCAATATTCCACCGGTGATAATGAGACGTATTTGATTTGACCAAGGACTCTTACAGCCGCATAAATTCATAACCGTTGATTGAAACGTGCTCATATTTATTGCGCAGCCACCAAAATTCAAAACGTTGCCGAATGTGTTATACTTTGTTAATCTCTTTGTCGTGTCTCTGCTTTATTTACGAAACCCCACTCTGTTCTGTCTCACTCCATTTCGTTCATTGTGCTCATTCTCACTCTCGGATATCTACCCACAGTCTCACTCCATTCCGTTTATGGTGCTCATTCCCATTTTATGATACATCCCCACAGCCATTGTGCTCGTTCCTGTGCATTCAACCGTTCTACTTCTGCTTGAACCCTCACGCAGGCAAATTTGTGAAGAGCAGAAAAGAGAAATGGGTAAATTGCTAAGAGCATAACCGGAAGGACCAAAGTTTATGGAGGGTTATCCGCAAATAAGGGAGATATTGAAGGAAGCAAAATGGCTGCGTTTTATCCAGAAATTCAGAGGTTACCACAAAGAAGTTACGAAAGCATTTGCAAGGTCGTTTGATGGCTTGGAAGCAGAGATTGGAGACCTTAAGTTTGCGGTCAATGAAACATCTATAGCAACAGCCACGGAACTTCTTCAGGAGGGTGAGCGTTGGTTTAAAAATAAAAGCATCAGTGATGAAGCATGGAGAACAATCTTACGAAACCAAGGTATGGACATAACTGTTTTTAAAAGAGGAATTCCTGTGCATGCATTGAAAGAAGAATGGGCTACTTTACTGCTAGTTGTTCAAAAATTCATTACATGTGAAGGCCGTTTTGGGTCCATGTATATGTACCATACCAGGCTATTGATGAATTTTCTAGAAAATCAAGCTCTCAATCTTCCATATTTTCTGTTAAATAGCTTGAAGAAAATGGCTGTGACTGTTCAGAAACACTTAGGAGATGTAGAACCCCATCTATATCACCACGGCCTTGTAAAAATTCTGATTGAAAAGGAGTTAAAGGAAAAGAAAGATACATGGGAACAATTTCTGGTTAGAAATTTCTTTGAGGAACCTCAGGAAATTCCTGAAGGTAGTTCAACAAGAAGGAGTATAAGAAAAAGAATAAATGTTGAAATCCAAATTACTCCTACTCAGGAAATTCCTGCAGCTAGCACAACAAGAAGAAGTAGGAGGAAAAGAATAATTGATGAAATCCAAAATACTCCTACTACTACTATGGAAAGAACTGATAGGGAAGAGAGACTGGTAAAAAGGAAGAAGAAGGAAATCAAAGGTAAGAAGCCAATAACACCAAAAGAAAGAGAAACTATTGAGGCTGTACATAAAACTCCTTCTTCTGAAGAAGAAGATCATCAAATGCTATCTGAAAGATTAGTTTATCTTCAAAAACAGTCATCTATATCCAAGAAGGCAGAGAAAGGAAAACAAAAACAAAAGGGTAGTGTACCACAGCGTGTGAGGAGAAGCAGCAGACTTAAGGGGAAATTGAGGAAAACACAAATTAAGGGTCCTCATTTCATTGATTTGGGTGAGGAGACATCTGAACATTCCCCAGCTGACCATAGTCCATCTCAGTCAGTTAGTGAACCTGGTTCATTTCATTCCCAATCAGACATTGAACATACTCCATCCCATTCTCAGCAAGATATTGATGTGAGCCCTCCTGAGCCAGATTTTGAAGATAACTCTCCTTCACGGAATTTTGGGGACAGCCCAATAAAAATGACACCTGAAATAGACCCCAAGCAACAAGAAGTATATGACTATATAGAATCTTTGGAAAAGGTAGCTACAGGTCCAAGTACTTCGTCCATTCAGCCTCATACATTGCAGGATGATTTAGTTCAATCACTAAAACAGGAAATTTTTGAGCTGGAGCTTTTAAATAGGCACATCAAAAATGAAAATGAAACATTGAAAGAACAAGGCAAATTGGACAAAATCATCCATGATAATACCATGCTACATTTGGGAATATGGCAGAAGAAGAATAATAAACTGAAAAGGAAATGCCAGAAGTTGAACAGAGCACTTGTTAATATCAAATTTAGGTGCTTAATGAAGAAACCCAGAATGTTGGCAGTACCAAGGAAGAAGAGGAGAGGATAGGATGTGCTGGCTGAAGTGTCAAGGCACATGAACTGAACAAAGAGTATCAAAATTTTGGTTGCATGAGGACATGAAACACCTTCAGAGTGGGGGTATGTTGAGTCTCAAATCTGCATCTTTTCCATACACTTTTCTATACCTTTTTCACTCACCTAAACCTCCCAAATTGTCAATATCATGTGCAAAAGAGAATCTAACATGGTTTTTAATTATATTTTTGTGTTTTCTATTTGATCTAGATTTTGTTCATTCAGCTGCGGAATCTTGCCACTTTCCGCAGCTGCTGCAACTTTCCGCAGCTATTTTGTGAAACTCTATGCTACAGGTGTCTACAAGGAAAACGAGCCACATGGGCAGGTCAGGAATGACGTGGACATGTTTCGTGTCCTATTGGTTCGAGCAAACTCATCTAAAGAAGCTGCGGTCAAAGGCGTCCACATGGAAGTCAACCATAGAGTCTCATGTCGGCCGAACTCTGTTTCGTGTCACATGAAGATTCATACGGCCGTTTCTAAGTTGCTGAGCATAAATCGACATCTGTGCATGGCTCCTTAGTCGAATTCAAGCATCCACTCCTCGTAGATTTACTTTCCAACACGGCCATGATCCTAGATTCGTGGACGTAGTGGTCTACGTGCTCTCCACCAGCATGAACTTTAGGAGACAGTTATATTTCTTTGTTATATATAATGCGTTTGCATATGCATATAGAGTTAGTCGATGTTAGTATATGTTATCTTTCATTAAGTCTGCTCTGTAATGTGATTACGTTGTACTTGTGCCGTAACATCACTTTTCTGTAATGACTGCTTTTTAATATAAGAAGACTCTGTTTTGTTAACCGGAATTCGTATTTGAAGATCGTTGCCAAGGCTGGTGTAGAGGGCCCCTGCTCAGCTAAGGTTTTTGTGCATTAGTGTAAAATTCTCATTTCGTTTCTTTAAAAGTTCATTGTGCCATAATCCATTCATATGTTTATATATTGCATTTGCTTCATTTCTGTTTATAAACTTCCATAGTTTCCATTTCACTTCTGTCTTTCATGTTTTATGATTGTTAATCACTGATCAGTGTTCTTGTTTCAGGTTATAGATAGGCAGCCCGGGCATTTTCATAGCTTTTTGACTAATGACATGGAACTAACATTGTTCTGCTGCTAATTTGCTTTTCATAATTTCTGTTTAATTTCAGTATTGCTTTGTTCATTTCAGTTTTGCTTATTTGCTTCAGTAGTTAAATTTAGATATATTAAGCTGCTCATAGCATCTTCAGTTGCCTCCGAAAGCCACAGCTGGACTGATGGTGAGGGATTGTATTATGAAATGTGTAGTTTAGTATTAGTTTCTTTTCTGCAAATTTAGATATATTAAGCTGCTCATAGCATCTTGAGTTGCCTCCGAAAGCCACAGCTGGACTGATGGTGAGGGATTGTATTATGAAATGTGTAGTTTAGTATTAGTTTCTTTTCTGCAAATTTAGATATATTAAACTGCTCATAGCATCTTCAGTTGCCTCCGAAAGCCACAGCTGGACTGATGGTGAGGGATTGTATTATGAAATGTGTAGTTTAGTATTAGTTTCTTTTCTGCAAATTTAGATATATTAAGCTGCTCATAGCATCTTTAGTTGCCTCCGAAAGCCATAGTGGACTGATGGTGAGGGATTTTATTATGAAATGCGTAGTTTAGTATTAGTTTCTTTTCTGCAAATGTAAGATATATTAAATTGTGCATAACATCTTCAGTTGCCTCCGAAAGCCACAGCTGGACTGATGGTGAGGGATTGAATCATGAATGTATGGTTTGATATTAGTTTTCTTTCTGCAAATTAGATATCGGTTACTCAAGTTATTTATGATTACTTCCGAAAATCATAGCTGGACTAATGATGAAGGATCGGAAGATAAATTGATGTAATCTGATTTAGATTTATTTTGTTGCAATTTTGAATTTCCTTAAGCATAGTTTCTTTTGTGTTTAGTCAGCAGCAAGAATAGTTTGGTTTTCATGCTCACTAGTTCATTGTTTTGATTTATTAGATTAGCAGCACCTTTTTATTTCAGCAGCACATTTTCATTTCCTTTCAAGTCTTGTCATTGTAAATTTCAAATTGCTTTTTAAAGTTTCAAGTTGGTAAATCATTATAGGGGATATCATTTCCTTGAACAAACATAACCATACTTGTTTTCATCTTAGAACTTCCATTTCACCTTATAAAACCAAAAACGACAAAAAGTTAAGAAATAGGTTATCTTGCACATATAGTGCGCCGCACTTCATCAGCTTACGATTCCCGGATTGACAAATTAAATGCAGCAATTTAGGACACACTAAATTGACCAAACACTGCTCCCTTACAATTTGTTGCATTATCTGTGATCACTTGAACCACTTTGCTAGGACCAACATCTCTGATTGATTGCAATAGGAGATCTGCAATGTTTTGGGAAGTTGCACTGACAGAGGAGGAATTATGACATGCAATAAACACTGCACCAGTAGCAGAAACACCAAGAACATTTATCAAATGTTGGTTTCTGATATTTGTCCACCCATCTGATACAATGGATACCCCACTATCCACCCACTCATTTGTAAAATGTGTCAAAGCTGCTTGAACCTTTCCTTTTTCTCTTTCTAATAACACCGTTCTAGCTTTCTCATAGTTGGGGGACTTGTATCCTTTTGGGGCTTCATTGATGCCCTTTACCATTTCATGCCAATAGGGAGAGCGAAGCACATTGAAACACGATCCCGTTCAATTCAAGTTTTATTAGATTTTATTCGAATATCTTAGGTTT
>CM076581.1:348114252-348323120 GCA_034641835.2 Pinus albicaulis | reverse complement strand
CATCTTAAATTGATTGATAGATACTTCACGTGAAGGTGTAAGAGATTTGATTTTAAATTATTATTGATGATTAACGACATTTAATAGAAATAAGGTTTTGATAGATTCATATCTAATTTGAGCATGTGTTGAAGTGATTGAACACCAGATTTGTTTCAATTTTGTTTTCCTCTCTGTTCTCTATATTTTTAATGTTTGCTCCGTTCGCTTGAAATCAGGAAACCACTTAACGGAGTGAGGGAAATAGAGATGAACAAGAAAGGCAAAGAGATTTCCCAACTATCGTCTACCAGAGACTCAGACATGTCTCTCCTATTCTCAAACACCACCTGCAACAAGGAATGCAGAAGTTCTTCGTGGGAGGCAATGTACAAGCTTTTCGACGATGAAAACTCATTTACCGCATAAAATTTGCGATGTGCAATTTGCGTAGATCGTGTTTCGCAGGATTTATGGGTAGCATCATAAATGGTAAAAGTTATAAGTTGCGATATGCGATAAATGGCAGTTTATTACTCGATCATGCGAAACGACCCATGTCAAATCAAACTGAATATGCGATCCAACATCTTAAATTGATTGATAGATACTTCACGTGAAGGTGTAAGAGATTTGATTTTAAATTATTATTGATGATTAACGACATTTAATAGAAATAAGGTTTTGATAGATTCATATCTACTTTTAGCATGTGTTGAAGTGATTGAACACCACATTTGTTTCAATTTTGTTTTCCTCTCTGTTCTCTATATTTTTAATGTTTGCTCCGTTCACTTGAAATCAGGAAACCACTTAATGGAGTGAGGGAAATAGAGATGAACAAGAAAGGCAAAGAGATTTCCCAACTATCGTCTACCAGAGACTTAGACATATCTCCCCTATTCTCAAACACCACCTGCAACAAGGAATGTAGAAGTTCTTCGTGGGAGGCAATGTACAAGATTTTTGACGATGAAAAGCCAAGGGTAATAGTCAAAGTTTCTTCAACAGGCGCGTCTGTTTCTTCAGACCCGACCTATGTCGATGTTGCATGTTCATTCATCCATAAGGTGGCAACAAGGCCAAATATTCTCCCCTAGAAAGATATGGTTAAGTGGGTAATTGACAACTTAAACATAGACAACATAACATTTAAGGATTCAAAGGGCGAGAATATTGATTCGTTCAGGGCAGAAGATTTAAGGAAAATGTACCACTAACCCGTCCCGCAGCAGAATTATTACAAATATTTTCTTCAAAGCTTTAGAGAAAAACATCCAGACTTGATGAAAGTCATAAAGGAATGGAAGGAAGACCAGGGCAAGCTTAAACGAGATAAACATTAGGGGAATTTTGAGGTCTAAAATGGGCCTCCTAAAGAAAATGTATAATCAAAATTCACTTTATGAGAACCAATCACATTTTAGGGGATGACATCATCCCTAATGGTTGAGGTGGCATTGCTTGAGTTAAAAGCACTTACTTGTCACATTCTCAATGGTGGATAAAAAATCATGGTTAACCATGTTAGTTCTCTAAGTACTTTTAAAGTCAAAGTAAAGTACTCATAATAAATGTCATTTCACATTTTTTGAATAAAAAATTATTATTGTCATTTCATATGTCTTGAAAGAAACAATGCATATCTCTATACATTTATTATATTATATTATGTTATTTTTATATAGTATATTAATTACATGTTATTATAGAATTTAAATAATATAAATTTTAATTAATAACACTTAATATAATTAAGAATTTATAAATTTATATTTATATTTTATTTTAAGTTATTTAATTACAAAGGATAAATGCATTAGTTGTTCAATGATAATGTTTTTTTCTTGAAAAGATCATTCTTATTTATAGTCACATCAATACAAATTTTTTATTAATTTTATTTTGGTACAACCTTTGAATTGAATTTAACTATGGTTACATGGATTTTGATGAAAAAGGTGAATTGAAAATTCATAAATATTATTTTATTGGTTTAGCTATTATTTTATTATTTCCTTAGGAGGCCCATTTTAGACCTCAAAATTCCCCTAATGTTCGGTACGTACGCAATAGCACAAATTCCTCCCCCCAACTGTTATGTTGTTGGTACGTTGTCTAGATTATATGCAAAACTTGATACCACTAGGTTTTCTGTAGATTGGGTCCCATTAATTGACGCAATCGTCAATTCCATAATTTTGAATTGGGAAAATATCCTACCTGATAATTTAGCTAGAAACATCATGGATTATAGGAGTAGAAGAAGTGTTTCATCTAGAGAAATACCGCCCTTTTATATGAGTTCCTATGTTATGGACGCAATTTGATTTTCTTCTAGTGTTCCTACCATGTGATGGAAATGGACAACCTAAGACCCTACCCCAATCCACATTTACCACAAAGCTATTTGGGATTCAGACTTCCATTTGCATTTTTACAAAATTTTCCATAGAGTCACGTTGCATATGCACCAGATGATATTCAATAAGAAAGCCCCTAGGGTTTCCAAAGAGGCTAGTATAGACATTCTGTCTGTTGCTAGATGGTTCAATAGGAAAGTTTCACTTGTGTTAGAGTATTTGGGAGTTATGCTTCTCCTCACTTCTTTCCATATTATGTTCTTGAAAAATTACTTGCAAGAGAAATTGCCTACTAGCTTGTTGTAAATGGTATTTCAAAACAACTTAAAGATGTTAAGAAGGTCGTTTGGCCTAATTTCCCTTTATAGTGCAGTACTTTTGCACTTTTTGATATTGGTCATGCCTACAAGGAAGTGTTGAATGTTAATCTCTTGAATTTGGCTGTAATTCCAAGGTGGCCATATGATCCAAATGATGTAATTAAAAACTACATCACAGAGCTAAAAGTAAAACCTTTTGTGAAAGAAATAGATAGATTTGATGATTTCTTTCAAGGCATTGAAAAGTTTTCAGACGTACTTAAGTTTGCATCAAGTCAACTTAATCAAGATGACTTGGAAGCATTCCATGAATACAAAAATAATAGACTGGAAAAGACTCCTCTGGATTTATTGACTATTAAAGATGTCGACAAACCTACTCCAAGTATCAACTTGGATAATGAAGTGAAAGCCATGTTTGAAGATGAGTCAGGGCAATCAGAGCATCAATCTCAGAATTTGGATCATTCTAAAAATGAATTCAAAAACATAAATGAAAAACCAAAAAATATAATTGATCAAGTAATCTAAGAGATTGAGATGCAGGAGAAAGGAAGAAGAAATGGAACATAGTCAACTTCCCAAGAAGTTTAGCACAATCAAGATACACCTGATCAGTTAGAAAAGTCCAAACTAAAGAATTTGAATAGTGAATGGGATGAGTTCTCTAAAGTAATAAATACTCCTAAAAAAAATCCCAATACTAATCAAGCTGCCAGTTTTCAGACACCTAAACATTCTCAGAGGTTAGTGGAAATTGTTACTCCACTATAACAAGTTCCAGAAACTCATGATCGAGAGATCATCCTGGCTTATCCCACAGAACAGATAGTGTTACAAGTTGAGGAAATTCCTTCGTTAGATGTCTTCTACAGTCCTAGTCATAAGGCTGTAGTCAAGAGAAGAAAAAGGAGAAGAATTGATGATACAGTCACAGATCCTACAAATGAATTTGTTGATGTTTTATGGAAAGAATCTGTAGCTAATGCTACTGAACATTTAACCAAACTATCACAGTTTGCAGGGGCATATGTTACTGCCACTATTGTTAAAGCTACTGAGGTTAAAATGTTACTGAAGCAGAGAGAAGACAGAATACAAGAATTAAAGAGACTATTAAATCAAGAAAATTCTAACTCCAATGAACAAATAGAATTGAAGATGTCCCAATTTCAGAAGGATTTCAAAAGTCTTAATTTATAGCATCATGTACAACTCACTGAGAAGCAAACACAACTAAAAGTAGCAATGAAAATATTACAAAGCCAGCCATAGTTAGAGCAATTCATAAAGGAAGAATTGGATGTGAATGCTAAGTTAAAGCAACAACAAGAAGCATTTTTCCAACAAGCTTCTATCACTGGCTCTTACTGTGACTCAAGTGAAATATTGATCCTTCAAGTAGTTATCTAGAAACTTGAATGTGAGAAGATCGAAAATAAAATCAGTGAACACATTCAATGGCAAGCATCAGACTCGGGCAAGGACGCTGGTCTACCCCAAATAGAAAAATCCCACAAGCAAATCTTATTTAAGGATTTGGAAGCATAGATAAAGCAAGCATAGAAAGCAACAACGAAATCATCAAAGATGACAAAGGAAATTACTGAATCTCTCTATGAACAAATGTTGAAAGCAGAACTTATCAAAGGGTGCACGTCTGAAGTGCTCTCAGAAGTCAAACAACGGGAGACACAGTGGAAACAAAAGGCAGAAATGCAGGATGAAACGATTAAAAAAGTAAATAAGTTTGATCAAGAAAATTATTGGAATTTTCTGATCAAACATTATCATTAGTACCAGACCTTGTAGTCTTTAACAGATTCAACAAAAAGATCGCAACCAACACTCTCAAATGCAGTATTCAAGGGATAGGTCAGATCAAATATTTCGTAGCCAGCTCAAATCAAGGCCATGCTAGATATTTGTCAACTTCGGGATCAAATCCAAAAGAAAGGTCGGAATTCATAAGCCATATTGTTACTTTATTTTCCTAGATTGTAGTTAAAGTTAGTCTTATGAGGATGGTTTGAAACCTACTCTATTTTTATGTAATAATCTATTTTTAAAACATAGTTAGTTTAGTATTTAAATCCCTATCATGCATTTAGAGAAGGGTCCAGAAAAATTTCAAAAACATTCTCAAAGAATGCACTATTCTAAGTTTGTGAATGCTTTGATGAATTAATAGAACACAGTCTGTTATCTTTTGACATTTGAAGCTGTTTAATTGATGTTGCACTATTGTACTCATTAAATTTCTTTAAAGTGAAGAGGATCAGATATCCACTATCAGTTTACATGAGTAGAACTTCGTACATATGGTACTTCTATTCACTTGTATTAAGTCTTGCTTTCTATATTAAAAATGATCTTTTTTATTGCATTATATATTTCAAACATTGTTATAGATGAATGTTACATGCACTTCTGTACTAATATTTGTCTGTGATTTATTATTTGATATATAATCACACATATGAATGCAATATATCTTTCACAATTCTTCTAATCAAACTATTTTTTAGAAGGATCATCTTATATAATTTTCATCTCTCTCAACTCTTAAATAATCTACATTACTAATAGTTGAAATATATCTCTTTAGATCGCATAAAGGAAGAAACACCCCGGGTATATAATAGAATAGATAATTTAGATAGATGCATGTGATAGATTAGAATCATTTTCCATTGCATGTTGTATAATCAAAACACACCCCAAAATAATTCCTTATTGAGAAACTGGTCCCACTATCCCCAGTCGGAGCCACCACACCAAACGGAAAAGGAGCTGCTTTAAGGTCTGGACTGGGTGGTTTTCCCCCATGTTGTGGCAGCGAATTCTGAGGCCTCAATAACTAGATATATCTCTTGTTTAACTGAATAATTTGTCTAAGAAAAAGGTTGTTGAGTTTTTCATCAAGTGGGTTTTCCAAGGGTAAATATTGTGTTCTATTTGTGCATTGTGCTCTCTATTGTCCTTATGGTTTTATGGTTGAATTTGCGAAATGTAATTTCTTAATGATAAACTGAAATTGTTAAAAGAAGACATGTATCATTTAAAGTAATTATTAGTATTTCGGAAATTAGTGCTTGTCTCTATTGCACTTGAAAACTCAACATGGTATCATAGTTTTGGTGAAGAATAGGGCACTGAGATCACTCTTGGAAAGCTTTAGTAAAGGGAAGAGAATTGAAGAAGAGCTCATATAAGATCTATTTTCTTGTCTATGACTATGTGTTCCTATATGAAGGAAAAATACAAATTGGAAGGAGCTACCGAACCTTAGGGCTTGGAAAACAAGGATCGATATCCTCCTTGCAAAGAGTGATATTTTAGGTATTGTGAAAGGAAAGGTCACTGAAATCGAAAAGGATGAAGAAAAAAAAAAAGTGAGAAAGATGATATTACATCTAGAAGTATCATTATAGATTCTGTCAAAGATCATTTGATTCTATATATTGCAAATATTGACTCTTAAAAGAAAATGTATGATGCCTAATTGGAATATACACTATCAACAATATTGGTCAAGAAATGAGTTTGAAGAATGAGCTTTGTGATGTCAGAATGATAAGAAATGATACTATAGCCTCATATTTCATGAGGATTTCTCAATTGAGAGATCGAATTCAAGTGATTTATGAAATCATTCCTTAAAAGGAATTAGTGACTACAACACTTAATAGCTAACCTGAATCATAGGACTCATTTGCAGTAGGAATATGTGCTAGAAAGAAGCTCTGAAGTTTGATGAACTATGGACTACATGTACTCAAGAAGAATCAAGGCTCATTTCAAGAGGGAAGATTCAAATATTCGAAGAAGGTGACTCTTAAGCATATGCAACACATTTCAGGAAAGGTGGAGGAAGAAAGAAGTTTGGTTTCCAAAGAAGAAATGGAAGAAAAAGAAATGAAGGAAGAAGATCTGAAGAAGGAAGAACTACTCCTCAAGGAATGGAAGACATGTCAAATGTAGAATACTATCATTGTCACAAATTTGGTCATTATAAACATGATTTTCCTGAAAGATCGAATGGTAGAAAGGGAAAGGGAAAGCAACATGCCACCATAATAGACATCGATGAACTTCCAAAGATACCCAAGAATTAATATTTAGGTGACAAATACTTCCTTCACTTTTTTTCTCTTGTAGGTTCAATTGCAGAGAAATGATTTATGGCTAGTAGACATTGGTGCCTCAATACACATTACGAGATATCGTGGAAACCTCACAAGCTTAATGGAAATAAGATTATCTCAAAATGTATATCTTGGTGACAACAATAATTATGCAGTTAAAGGCATTGGGGAGACTTATATTGAGTTGGAATCAGGTGAAAACGTTTCTTTAAGAAAAATACTAGATGTACTAGGTTTGAAAAAGAATTTGGTTTCTATTTCATGTTTGGAAGATAAGGGAGATAGAGTATAATTTCTTGATGAAAAGGTTATTGTATGGAAAAATATATCTACTATAAATTCTCTTAGAGTAATTGGAATTCGTGAAGGAAGGTTATATAGAATCTTGAAAGAACATGCTCAAGAATTTGTACATAATTATATTAATCCATGTGAGCTTTGGCATAGAAGAGAAACTCACCTTCACTATAGAGCTTTGTGTGCTTTAAAACATATGGTTTTAGGTGTTCCAGAATTGCAAGTGGAACATGAAGAACTATGTAAAGGTTGTGCACTTGGAAAAAATTTCAAGAAACCTTTTCCAAGCAACGAAATGAGATCCAAGAAAATTTTGGACATAATTCTTTTGATGTATGAGGTCCAATGCCAATGAAATATCTTGGAGGCTCTTTGTACTATGTAACATTCATTGATGATTTCTCTAGAAAGACATATTTATTTCACGAAGATGAAGGAAGAATTTTTTGAC
This sequence comes from Pinus albicaulis, assembly GCA_034641835.2. NCBI lineage: Eukaryota > Viridiplantae > Streptophyta > Pinopsida > Pinales > Pinaceae > Pinus > Pinus albicaulis. The sequence goes on along the minus strand of CM076581.1, from coordinate 348,315,562 downwards.
AAGTTTAAGGAGTTCAAGGTTGAAGTCAAAAAAATGAATGGAAAGAAGATCAAGATCCTGAGATCTGATAATTGAGGAGAATATACCTCCAAGGATCTTGTTTCCTTTTTCAAAGAAGTTGGGTTTAAGAGGGAGGTTATAGTCCCTTATAATTCACAAAAAGATGTAGTTGTTGAAAGAAAAAATAGAACCATCGAAGAGTCAAGGAAATGATGCACGACCAAAAAATGCCTATTTTCTATGGAGTGAAGCATCTATGATAGTTGCATACATTAAAAATATAACTCCTTATCAAATTCTGGAAAAAAAGACTCCTTAAGAAGCATTCACCGAACAAAAACCTTAGGTTGGTCATTTCATAATATTTGGTTGTCATGTTTATATCCATGTACCAAAAAATAAGAGAAGGAAGCTCAAGAAAGAAAGAAATATTCATTGGATACAACGAGTCATCAAATGCCTATAGAATCTATGTTCCATGTCAACAATAGGTTGAATTTAGTAGTGACGTGAAATTTGATGAAAATTTTGCCTACTAGAAATATAAAGAAGTATCCATGGACTCTGATAATGACGAAGAACGTAGGGCTCTTGAGGAAGAAGCTTTAGGGCCATCCAACATTGCAGAACATACCTTAGATCATCAAGAAGAGACAGAATGGCTTACAAAACTAGTGTATCTGATAGTTGTTCCTGAAATAAAGAAGAGGCCAACTTGGCTTAGAGATACCTTACAGGAATCAAAAGTACATGCATCACCACGTGGTTCCTTCAGGGAAATCAAGAGACATGATGTGTATTTTGGATATGCAACTTTGATGAAAAATCCTAGTGATTCTAAACCTTCCACCTTTGAAGAAGCAGCTAGCCAACAATAATGGAAGGATGTTATGTTAGAAGAATAAAAATATGAAGAATGATGTATGGAATATTGTACCTAGACTTGAAGGGAAGTCAATGGTGACATCCAAATGGGTATTCAATATAAAGCATGCAATGGATGAATATATAAACAAATACAATGCGAGATGTGTGGCTAGAGGATTCTCCTAGAAAAAGGGAGAGGATTACAATGATACCTTTCATTTGGTTACCAGGTAAACTACCATTAGGTCTATTATTTTTATTGCCTCCTCTATGGGTTGGAATTTACATTAGATGGATGTAAATAATTCTTTTCCTAACGACATGATTGAAGAAGAAGTATACATAGAGAAAACTAAAGGTTTTGAGGTCCATGGAAGAGAGTCTCACATTTGTAGATTGAAGAGATAATTGCATGGACTTAAGCAAGCACCGGGAGCCTAGTATACACGAATTGAATGTTATTTGACCAGAATTGGTTTCTCCAAAAGTGATGTTGATCCAAACTTGTATTTTTTTGAAAATACAACAAGATGATGGAGCTTAGTGAAATGAAGTCGCCTTCACTAAGTGGGCCCGCAGGCTATTTTTGGCGCAAAGTCTATTTTTAGACTATGTCTATTTTTAGACATATGGAGCATGGTCTAGGAGTTGCAGTATGCTATTCTTGGATGATTGGCCGAGTTGGTAAAAATAGATGGACCTCTATTTTTAGACATATAGGTCGAAGTCTATTTTTAGACTGCCTATCTAAAAATAGGTCAGTCAAATATTATTAGCCCTTAATAATATTTGGACTCTAAACTTCAGTTTATTCTCTTATAGCACTTCAGTTGGAGCTACGAAAGTGGCTCATGCATCTGACAGAAGGAATTACGCTATTCCTTGGGGTTTGGTGAGCTCATGCATGGTTGACTTCAGTTAGGACTTCAGTGGCAGAAGTTTGGTGGAGTTGATGAGACAGTTGGTGGAGTTGTGTTCGGTTTAACTTAGTTGAACTAGTTATGATTAGTTTAACTAGCTAATCAACTAGTAATGAGTGGAGTGAATTAAATATTATTTAATTCACTAATTATTAACTCATTATTCAACTCAAGAACACATCAGTTCACTACAGTGCATGGACAGTTCAGTGGAGACCAGTGGAAGAGGTAGATGAAAGGGTGAGTTTGCTATTAGTTGCGACAGTAGTTTTGCATGAGATTTGCACAAGCATTGGAGGAGATTGCCAATGATTATTGCGTAGTTGGAGCCATTGATATTTGAACTTGGATCTCTCATTAGACCAGCCTTGATTGGGAAATAGAGGCAGTCAATTAGTGGATGAGTTTTGAACCCGTGACTTGTTCAAAACTGAGCTAGCTTGTGTGTAAATTTTGGAGACAGTACTGAGTACTTGTGAGGAGTATTGTACTGAGATTGTTACATGTTTCTCTTCTATTATAATATACAAATAGCTGGGGATTTTCAGCTATAAGCTTTCCCCATTACATATTGTGTTTATGTGCGCATGCGACTGTTTCTATTTCCGCAAATTGATGATTGATTGTAGAAGAGATTATGTGTTGCATATGAATTCGAATTAGTATGTGATCAAAATAATCTCGGTGGATAAATATTCATTATTCAGCAAATTTCTACATGGTATCAGAGCGAATTAATCATCGGGATCTATTTCAGTGATTACAATATTATTTCGGTAGACAGAGTCTGTAACGGGCCAGGTAGCCTCTGGATCCATCCTTTCTCTGAAAGGTGATATATCCAGTAAATGCCCATACAGTCGATCTCTGTGCTAGAAATAATTTGTTCTCACAGATCCAGAAGCAGTTGAGTTTTTGAGTTTGGAATTCGAATTTTGCAGCAGTTTGTTTTCTTGGTGCTGGAGTTGAAAATGTCTTTCAACGGTTTGCGACTCGAATATGCTCTTGAAGGCAGTTCGAATTATGTTGCATGGAAAGATCGCATGGAGGCAGTATTAGAAGATAATGGACTAAAGGAGTTCGTAGATACGGATGTCCAAAAGCCCACTGATCCTGCTGAAGTCGAAGCTTGGCAAAAGAAGATGGCGAAATGTCGAAGGATTCTGTTGGAGGGCGTGAAGGATCACATTGTATCCAACCTGCATGGAAAATCTTCTCCATACTTGATGTGGAAAGCGTTGACAGATCTATTCCAGAGTAAGAGCGACCAAAGGAAGCTAGCGCTCAAGGATAAGCTCAGAAACACTAAGATGGAGAAAGGCGACAGTATCGCCAAGTACCTCACGAAGTTCACTCAATGCAGAGATGAGCTGGGAAGTGTGGGGGTGACTGTCGAAGAAGAGGATATGGTGGACCTGGCTCTCCTTGGTCTTCCGAAAAGTTGGCATGCATATCAAGATAGTGTCAATGGTCGGGAGAAGTTGCTGAGATGGGAGCGACTTTGGGCGGATCTCATGCAAGAGGAGATAAGGAGGACTACCAGGGACGGATCTTCATCAAAGGTATCTGATGAAGAAAATTGCGCTTTGGCTGCCAAAGCAAAGAAGGGGAAGAACAAGAAGGCTTCTCAGTCTGGTGCGAAAGGCAAGAAGCAAGACATGTCCAAGGTGAAGTGTTTTCACTGTCACCAGCACGGACACTATGCCACAAATTGTCCGCAGAAGAAGAAAAATAAGAAGGCTGCTGGATCTGCAGTGGGAGAGGCATTGGCTTCTCAATTCGAACTGGATTTTTCACTGATCGCATGCTTGGTTTCAAGTGTGGCGGGATCAGTTTGGTTCTTGGACAGTGGTGCGTCATTTCACATGACCGGAGATCGAGATCTGTTTTCAGATCTGGAGGAAAAGGATCCTTGGAGTGCACATCGAGATGGGCGATGATGGTAGATACAGTGCGACTGGTATCGGTACCATTTCCTTTGAGAGAGAGTCTGGTAAACCTTTCATATTGAAGGAAGTTTTGCATGTTCCAGGATTGATGAAGAACCTGATCTCTATGGCGATGTTGGAAGACAAGGGGTATGATGTGGTCTTCAGCGAAGGAAAAGCCTTCCTGCGCAGTAAGAATACTGGTGAGACCCGGAAGATAGGGGTTTGAGTCAAGAACCTTTATCAGTTGCAAGTATATGGCTGCGCAGCAATGGCATGCAAGGCGGGAGAAGTGGTGAGCTGGGATGATGAGGGCGAACTGTGGCACATGAGATTGGGCCACCTTCACCATGGAGCTTTGAAGATCCTGCAGCAGATTTCTACTGGGCTTCCTAAGGGCACTCTTGCGCAGTCAGATCAGTGCAAGGGGTGTACCTTGGGGAAGTATGTGAAAGCCACCTTTCATGAGAAGGATAGTCGAGCCACGACGATCCTTGAGAGAGTTCACACAGACGTGTGTGGTCCTTTCTCTGTAGCTTCGACAGAAAAGCACAAGTACTATGTGATCTTTGTTGATGATTTCTCTCGGAAGTGCTGGATCTTCTTCATGCAGAAGAAGAGCGAGACATTTTCAAAGTTCTGTGAATTCAAGGCACTGGTTGAGAAGGAATCGGGGAAGCATGTGAAGGCTCTCAGGAGCAACAATGGTGGTGAATTCATCTCTACTAAATTCAAAGACTTTTTCAGCGCAGAAGGGATTCGGAGAGCTCATCGCACCCCATAACCCACAGCAGAACGGGGTGGCTGAGCGGAAGAACAAAACGATCGTGGGTGCTGCACGGGTGATGTTGCATGATCAGGGCCTACCCCTTCACTTGTGGGCTGAGGCATGCAATACAACAGTATATGTGCAGAACCGTTGTCCTCACAAGGTTCTTGGCATGAGTACACCGGAGGAGGCTTATTCTGGCAAGAGGCCTGATATTTCCCATTTGCGGATTTTTGGTTCTCCTGTCTACATGCATGTGACGAAGGATGCGAGAAGGAAGCTGGATCCAACTGCTGAGGTTGGAATATTTGTGAGGTACACTGATACACCTCACAACTATCGGGTGTATGTGCCAGACAGTCGCAAGACTGTTGTGCGACGGGATATAAAATTCCAGGAGGAGAAAGCCATGCGGTGTTCGCTTGAGAGGGAGCTACACTTGCATGCAGATGAGGAGCTGTTAGTTCCTAAGGAGGAGCTTCCGGATGTGGATCAGCCACAAGAGGAGGTTCAGGAGGTGGAAGAAACCACCCATGCAGCGCCAACCATCAGAGGGCGCATGCGCACTACAGAAGCTGAGCGACTGGCTCGGGATGCAGAAAAGGTTGTAGGACCACCTACAACACAGCGCAGACAGAGGCAGTCACCGGATCGGTACACTGGATACATGGCTCTTATGAGTCAATGTGTTGTGACAGAGCCATCCTCTTTTGAGGAAGTTGTGGAGGAACCCGCATGGGTTGATGCCATGATCGAAGAATATGATTCGATCATCAGGAACAGTGCATGGGAGATTGTCCCAAGACCGGTTGGGAAATCAATGGTGGGTTCGCGATGGATCTACAAGGTGAAGCAGGCGGCTGACGGGAGTGTGGAGAAGTACAAGGCGAGATTTGTCGCCCGTGGCTTCTCACAGATCGAGGGGATTGACTATGAGGAGACATTTGCACCTGTCGCAAGGTACTCTTCCATACGGACGATCCTTGCTCTCTCAGCGCAGATGGGGTGGCACATTCATCAGATGGATGTGAAGATTGTGTTCCTCAATGGAGTTATTGAGGAGGAGGTGTACATAGAGCAGCCTGAAGGTTTCGAGATCTTCAGCAGTGAGTCGCATGTGTGCCGACTCAAGAGAGCACTGTACGGGCTGAAGCAAGCACCTCGTGCTTGGTACACTCGGATAGACAGCTACTTCACCGGGCTTGGATTCTCCAAGAGTGAGGCGGATCCAAACCTGTACGAGATTGTGGTGGAGGGGAAGCTGTTGATCATCGTACTGTATGTAGATGATCTGATTTTGACTGGCGACGAGCAGTTGATACTTTCATGCAAGGAGGATCTTGCACGAGAGTTTGAGATGAAGGACCTGGGCATCCTTCATTATTTCATGGGATTGGAGATTTGGCAGCGCAGTGGAGGACTGTTTGTTTCTCAGGGCAAGTATGCCCGGGAGATTCTGGAGAGGTTCAACATGCATGGCTGCAAGCATGTTGACACTCCTCTTCCTGGTGGTTGGAGGAAGGAGGATGCTACTTCAGCGGAGGTAGTGGATGCCACTGTCTATCGACAGTTGGTGGGGTCGCTTATGTATCTGGTCAATACACGACCCGATATATGCTATGCTGTTAACCGGCTTTCGAAAGCTATGGTTAAGCTGCAAGCTCTTACGGAAGAGAAGAGCATGCGTTACGTTATCTTAGAGGCACATCGGGATATGGTATGGTACAGACAGGAGGATGAGGTGAAGGCATGTAGCTTCACGAATGCGGGTGGGCGAGGCAGACGGGGAAGAGCACATATGGAGGGATCTCAGTGTCGGGTCGACAACGGTTTCTTGGTACGACGGCCGAATCCGTAGCACTCGATTCGGTGAGTATATGGCGGCAGCTTGGGCACATGCGAGCCATATGGATGAGGAAGATCCTGGTCGGATTGTTCGGGTCGCACTTGGAGCCTACTGTGATTTATTGTGATAACCCGAGTTGCATTAAACTCTCGGCTAATCCAGTATTTCATGATAGATCCAAACACATCGACATCAGGTACCATCATATCAGAGATTGTGTGCAGTGGAGAATCATGTTACTTTCATACATTCCCACGGAGGATCAGGATGCTGATATCTTGACGAAGGCGCTCACCAGGAGCAAGTTCGAATACCACAGAGGCAGGATAGGGGTTGCAGATAATCCATATCTTGTTGAAAGGGAGTGTTGAAAATGCAACAAGATGATGGAGCTTAGTGAAAAGAAGTCGCCTTCACTAAGTGGGCCCGCAGGCTATTTTTGGCGCAAAGTCTATTTTTTAGACTATGTCTATTTTTAGACATATGGATCATGGTCTATGAGTTGCAGGATGCTATTTATGGATGATTGGTCGAGTTGGTAAAAATAGATGGACCTCTATTTTTAGACATTGGGCGGTTTCTATTTTTAGACTGTCGGGCTAAAAATAGAACAGTCAAATATTATTAACCCTTAATAATATTTAGACTATAAGCATTATCTTATCCTCTTGGAGCACTTCAGTTTGATGCTTGGATGTGGCACATGCAGCTGACAGAAGGAAATACGCTTTTCCTAAGGGTTAGTTGAGCTATTTCATGGTTGACTTCAGTTAGAACTCATGTGGCGGAGTTTGGTGGAGTTGATGAGACAGTTGGTGGAGTTGTGTTCGGTTTAACTTAGTTGAACTAGTTGTATTTAGTCTAACTGATAAATACACTAGTGATTAGTGGTGTGAATTAATTATTAATTAATTCACTAATTATTAACTCATAAATCAACTAAAGAACACATCAGTTAACTGCAATGCATGGACAGTTCAGTGAAGACCAATGTTAGAGGTGGGTGAAAGGGTGAGTGTGACTATCAGTTGTGACTATACCTGTGCATGAGATTTGCACACACATTGATGGAGATTGCAAATGAGGATTGCGCAGTTGGAGCTAGTGGGATTCGAACTTGGATCTCATTCATTCTCATTTTGGATTGCGCAGTAGAGGCAGGCAGACTTGTGGAGGAGATTTGAACCTGTGACTTGTTCATCTTCCGTGCTAGTTTGTGTGTAGAATGTGAGATAGTGCTGAGAGCTGTGAGAGATTTGTGCTATGTATTGTTACATGTTCTCTATCATTATAATATACAGATAGTTGGGGGTTTTCAGCTATCAGATTTCCCCATTACATACTATGTTGATATGTGTGCTTGATTATGTTTTAATGTGCACATGCGACTGCTTCTATTTCCGCAAATTGATGATCATTTGTAGAAGAGGTTATGTATTATGCATGAAGCTTAAATAGTGTGTAATCAGGATAATCTCGGTGAATAATTCAGCTATTATTCAAATTTCTACACAATACTAGTCGCGATTCCATGTTTCAGGGTTAGACTTGAATAATGGTGACTAGTTGATGTTAAATGATATCCCATGTGTCTGAAGTACTAAACCAAATTATGTTAAGGATATACCATAGTCTGAAGCATTGACCTAAATGATGGTGATTATTTGATGATATTGATTTACCATATGTATGAAGAACTAACCCAAATTATGGTGAGGATATACCATAGGTCTAAAGTGCTAACCCCGTGTATGGTAAATTGTTAATTACAATGGATTACCATGTGTCACAATTGCGAACCTATTATGGTGACGATTCATTATAACATTTTCTTAGAGAAATTTTTTCAACTAAAAGAACATTTGTCTAGTCATTATGAATACCTCCTTAGCTAAGAGATAATGTTGAATTTTTTAGCTATGGCCGGTCTTCAAAATTTATATTTTATCCCTTGTAATGAATAAATAATTATTATGAGACAATTCTTCATGTCAGATTTAAAAGAGAAAATTTTAAAATTTGAATTTTGAATTTTTTGCTCCAAAATAGTCAAGTCAACCTTCCCTCAAGTCAAGTCCTCCCATTGAGGATACACACCCATTATGGATATGAATATCACTATATAAAGGCATTTGACCTCCTCCACAAAGGCACCATTCGACTTCACACAAGAAAGACAATTTATGGGCATCCAAACGAAGGAAATTAAGGACAAGAAACATGAAAAGAAGGATGAAGATCCCATTTTTTTCTCTCTCTCTCACTAACTCAAATATCTCTCTCCTACCTCACATGTGTGTTTATGGGCAATATTTTCTGGATAAGTGAAATTCTAGGCAGGCTGAAATTCTGGGAAGTCTGAGTTTCTAGGCATATTCTAGAGACTGAAATTTGGCCTAGGGAATATCATATGAGAGCGAGTTGTTGGGCAGATTGAGAGGCTTGACTTGAGGGTTTTTGACCAGGTTTGACCATAAGAATTGTTGGTATATTTAACCTCATAGTTTAATAGCTGCATTAGATGTATCTCTTGTTGAACTAAAGAATTTATGTAAGAAAAAGGTTGCTAGGTTTTTCCCCAAATGGGTTTTCCGAGGGTAAATCTTGTGTTCTCTTTGTGCATTATTATATCTATTGTCCTTATGGTTTTATGGATGAATGTATGAAGTGTAATTGCTTAATGATAAACTAGAACTGTTAAAAGAACATCTATATCGTTTGAAGTAATTATCGGTATTTCAAAAATTGGTGCTTTTTTCTAGTGCACTTGAAAACTCAACAATTGTAAATTGTAAAAATGGGTCACATCTTGGGAATTGTATTGCTCTTTTTATAGATTACACTGATATGCACAATAAATTTTTTATACTACAGTAAAGTTGCACAGATTCTTTAGGTTCCCTACTAGTCTATGCACTAGTTGAAATAAATTCTATGAAGGCCACAATTAATATTGAGGGTGACCCATCTATCATACCAGTCCTTCCATTAGGAATCTCTATTTTTCCTGATGGTTCATATAAAAGGATATTGTAGACATCCTCTAGCATCAACAATGGTATTGGTAGCCCTGAAAACATTGGAGGAGGCTCATTATTGAGGGTGGTATTTGTAATGCATGTTGGAAATTCACCCTCCACAAACATGGATCCCCGCAATGCCACAAATGTCAATCACAATGTTTTCAAAGAGGTACAAAAAATCAAAGCTGCATTGCATTGTATAGATGTCTAACACAGTATATGCATCCAAAAATTACTTTGTTGTACAATGATACCTTCATTTTTAGTTTTAACCATAGGCCTAACCTAACATGTTTGCAAGAGAAACTAAAGTTTCTTCCCCAGATGAGTGGAGGTTATTGATGAAGCTGACACAATGTATGATGAGAACCTTATGTACCAAAATTAGTGTGTCAAAAAACCACCAGTGGAGCATTGCATTTGGATCAAACAATGACAGTGTCCACCTTACTGCCAGGAAAAATGCCCACCTTAGATAGAGAAACAATGAAAATGTCAGAGTGTTTGGATATCATGGAGGAGAGTTGGGAAGATAGATACATGAAACCTATTGATATATTGAAAATAGTGGCAAATCGTATAAAGGCTAAAGCTCTTCCTCAACTTTTAATTTTCCCTTTTACCAAAAATAAAGAGAAACGATATCTATGTGCCATGGAAGGAAATGTTTGGGTTGATTGGTGTGGTGAATTAGTTTATGTCGCATATTAAGGGCAAGGTCAATGATCAATATTTGGCGAATGTTGCTGTGAAAATAAATTAAATTTTTTGAATGGCATCAACACTCTATTAAATGTGGAATTTGAAAAAACCAAACATAATATATCAATGATACCAACCATTATTATTAGGATGGACGTTTCATGTGGATCTCTTGGGAATATGGATTCAATTATTGTTGTAGTTTTTGTTTCCTCAAGAGGGTGGCCATTGATTTCAAGATATAAAGCTTTCGTAAGACTTACAACACCCATGTATGAGATCATCAAGAATTTCATCATACTTGTTTATATGGAGTAGCATCTAAAGGCATAGAACTAAGGGAATTTGAATAAGGAGTTGATATTGTTATTTCCACCCTTAGAAGATTGAATGAAATTATAGAAGCTAAAAAAGTAAACCTTTGACAGGTTTCGTGTTTAGCACTTGATACATTGTCATTATCATGGTTATAGGTCACCTATAGGTCCACGCATATGGGTAAACCACACAAAACCCTTCCCCAAGTTTGTCATCACCAACTTGGGTATGGGTCATCCACAAACCCACAATTATGGGTTAACCACGCAAAACCATTATTTTTAATGACACTTGGTTATAGGTTTATGGGTTAACCAAACAAAATCCTAGCCTTTGATGACACTTTGTTACGGGTCATCCACAAACCCATGGTTACGGGTTAGCCACCCAAAACCATTCTCTCCATTGGAACTTGATACGTTGTAATCATCATGGTTATGGGTCACCCATAAACCCATGGTTATGGGTTAACCACACAAAACCCTTTTCTTCATTGGAAACTGGCTCACCATGAGCCACATTTAGCAGAAGCTTTAAATGATGGAACTTGAAGCAATGTGGACTACTATTGCTTAAGGGCAGAGGATTGATTTGAGTAGAAAGTGGTATCCACCCATGGTATTTACCCATTTTATTGAATGATGTAAAGGAGCCATTGAAAATATTATAAATAACCAACCTCACATTTCAAAAGGACATCAATGTTCCATGATGTAGATATAACAATGTTTTCCTTCCCATTTAATAAAAAATGGGGTTTTATAGTATATGTTGTTCTCTCCCTTTTCATATTTTTTTGGGATGTATTCATTTCATGCATTTTTTAATCAATGTTCTCATGCTTAGTTGTCTCCTCCTCTCTCAACATTAAAGCCTCCTAGACCTTATCCCCCAAGATCTGGATCACAAGCACAAATGTAAGATGTTAGGTACACCTATCAATAAATCATTAATTGATTCCTCTAGTGAAGGGATGTTCAGTTCATGTGAATTATCAAGTAATGATTCCAAGTTTGCTTCACATAAAAAAAAGAAATCCTCCAGGCATGTGCTACATGAGAAATTTAAGAAAGAAAAACCACACAAATTTCATGGTGAAATCAAGAAGAGCGAAGAAGTAGAGGCATGGTTATTGGGATTGAAGAATTACTTTAGAGTACACAACTACTCGATGAACATGAGATGCCAATACTGCATACTAAGAAATATATTGAATTCTTAATAGAAATCATGTTGGGAGTAATGCCTATGTCTCAAGTGCCTTATAGAATGAGAATCCTGAGTTAGTGGTGTTAAAGTTATAGGTGAAGGAAATGTTGGACCAAGGATATAATATGCCAAGTGGCTTTAGAATTGTAGCAAGAATGGCACCCTCATGTAGCTACCAACTTAAATGATCAACCCGAGGTTCATACAAAATTCAAAAGTAGTGTGCACTATATGTGCAAGAATAAATATATTTTCCTTATTGTGCAACTACCTATGTTAACGATCCTAGCAGATGAAGGGGTAAATGACACTCTAGGTATTATTTTGATGGTTCAGGTAAAGGGAAAGCTCATTAACAATTCATGGCTACTGTTGGAAATATATATAATCCAATTGCAAGGAAATACAATCAACACTTAAAACAAACTCTTCTTTACCAAGTATAGTCGCCCTCAACTTGAAGAGTATGAAATTGTTTTAGGTAAAAGGAGGTTTTATTAACCTAATCAAAATAGTAGAAAGCATAATTCAAAATGCAAGGAAAGCACATACACTTATTAACAAAACAATAACTAAATCTTAATTTACCTTTGGTTTACCATCATTTCCTGATGCTATTAGTGGTGTTCTAGAAAAAGTATGCATTATTGTTGAGAAATATACTTAACAAAAATAGTTTTGCACTAATCTACAAGAACAATTGTAGGGATATAGGAAAATTTGCACTGCTACAAGAAACTTTCCCAGCTGGTTAAAGGAAGTTGTAAACATAGATGGAATTCCTTTATTCACTTGAAAACTATTTGACTAACCTACGAAAAATCATAACAATTAGATTTGTACTCAAGAAAGTAGTTGTATCATGAAATTTATCTTTCTACAAGAAACTAAATAAATGTAAATCTAGAAATTTTATAACAACAATTTATAAGAAAATCAAAAAATAGTAATTAGGGATACAAAAATAAAGTACGTAAGTGTTTTTGAAGTTTTATGGGTGGGCCCTCCTTAATATACTCAAGAAACTAAGAGAATCACCGGTAATCAAATGCATAATTATTTGTTAACATGAAAAAATTTAATACATGCTCCAAAGGTATGAAATCCCTTGAAACTAAAATCAACTTATACAACAAAAATGAACTAACTAGATATGAGGTTCGAGTCCTCAATTTATACATGAAATAGGGAAAAATCCCCCTTGATAGGTGGGAATGATTCCTTCCAAAATCCTAATTTAGGGGGAATCTATCATCTTAAGTTAATTTTGTTAGGTAGATCTGATTTTTAGCTGGTGAGGTGTCTGTGGGTAAATTAAAGAAAATTTAGTTAGAGTGATAGCTATCCTAGGATCAAGATCCCTATTCTCTTTTAAGGTTTTTTGTGAAAGGCCCTTCACAATATCCTTCTATATCCAATGCACTATTCTACCAAAAGCAACAAAATCATAAGAAAAATCGTACTAATTGAGTAGCCTACTTGACTTTATAATTTAACATGTCAAATATCACAATGCACATTAAACAAGGTAAAAAATATGTGTTTATGCAAAAAAGGAACTGTAGAGGGGCCCACATAGTACTCATTTTAAGGGCCCATCACACCCCCTTGCTTAAAATTTTACATATATTTGGGCATGCACCTTCTAGCTTTGCTATTGTTTTGGATCATGTTTTTCTTTGCATTATTTCCTAATGTACCAAGCCATGCATGTATTCAGTTAAGTTTCCTTGATGTCAATAAAATCTTGTTGCTTCTTTAATTCCTTTCCATTCTTTCTCTTCATTATTTTGATTAAAAGTTGATTATAGCCTAAGCAAGAAGGTTAGGTTGATATTTAGTCCAAACCAACTTCTACTAATATTCCATACTAATTTATTGTATGCTGTTGTCCTTGCTTTAACAACTTGTATATTAGTAGGGGAATGAAGTTCCTAAATTTGAAGGATGTAAGGAAAGTATTTACATCTTATTTTGCAAGCTCGGGTAGCCTCAAAACATAATAGTCTGAGTGTATCCTCTAGATGTGATACAACCTCTTCTTGTCTACTTCTCCAAATGGGAGACACTACTTGATCATAATAAAAATCTCATGGGTTTTCAACGTTATCTTTGGTTTTGGGGGTTTAGCTCGTATCCATAGAGAGCTAGATAGTTCTTCAATCCTTAGCCATGAGGCCAAGGCCATCAATTTTACATATCCCATGTAAGGGTTAGGATCCTAAGTGTGTGGATGAGAAAGGATAATTTTGTGAAGGTAGAATTCACATGTAGTTTAATTCTTAAGTATCTTGGGGAGATCCCACCCAAAGGGCTCTAAGAAACCTTATGTACTTTATTTTCTTAGCCCTCTTTTCTATTTTGTCATTTTCTTATAAAATGTTGTTACATAACTTCTAGATTTGCATTTTTTTACTTTCATATAAAAATATAAATTTCATGATATGATTTCTTTCTTGAGAAAAAATCTAATTGCTATTACTTTCCTTTGGTTAGTCAAGTATTTTTCATGTGCAAGCAATTTCATCTTTGTTTACAAATTCCTTTAAAAAATTGGGAAAGTTTCCAATAGTGATGTAGAGTTTCATGTAGCTCTGCAACTATTTCTATAGCATGGTGTAGAACTCTCCTTTTTTAGGATATTTATCAACAACAATGCATACTTTTTCTACAACATCACTGATAGCATCGGGAAATGATGGTCAACCAAAGGGAAGTTGGGATTTAGCTAGTCTTCATTTAATTCTTGTTATGTGTGTATATGATTTCCTTGCATTTTTTTTATGCTTTTTGAAATTTGGTTAGGTTAATAACGCTTCCTTTTTTCCTACAATAGTTTCAATTTGTTCAAGTTGAGTTAGCTATAAAGGAAAAGTAGAGTTTGTTTTAAGCATTGGTTGGATTTCCTTGCAATTGGATTAAATAGATTTCTAGTAGAAACCGTGAATTTTTAATGAGATTTCCATTTACCTAAACCATCAAAAGAAGACCTAGGGTGCCATTTTCCCTTTCATTAGCTAGGATAATTGACATAAGTAGTTGTACAATCAGGAAAAGAGAGTGTGGCTTGCACATATAGTGCACAAAACTTATGAAGTTTGTACGAACTCTATAATATGTCTAACTTGAAATACCAATGATAACAAAAGAAAATACCAACACGCAACACAAAAAACCCATGCATAGAAAACATTATATAACACTAGAAATTGCACCAAGCTCAGCCATTTTATTAACTGAATAATATGGATTATAAATATATGGAAATAGATGAACCTGGGGTTGCTACATCAAGCAAGGCAAAACCCAGGTGGAGATGAAGGCACCCAAGTGCTGAAAATGGATCTACTACAAGATCTGCACCCAACTAGAAGGAACTACTTCAACTGCTAGAAGTGAACTGATATCCCCCCCCGCCCCCCCCAAAAAAAAAATTACTTAGAAAATCCATCAAAATTAATCATGAGCTCCACACCTCAAACTCACAAAAACCAAACAAGCAATTGGGCTACTTCCTGCTGGTTCGAAAGGGCCTAAAAATGCGCTCTTCCTCCCTCTTCCAAGTGTACGCACAATTGAAGGAAAATGTTGCCTATAAGCCCAAAATCACTCCGGAAAATCACTCCAAAAAATCCTCTGCAATCCCTTTGGAAATACCTTTAAACCCTGACAATCACTCACCCCAACTCACCTAAAATTTCGCCCTTATGTAGGTCAATCTAGTGACCCTATATGCACAACCAAAAGAAACATAAATACTCCACCACACTCCCTTCACTTCAGCCCTGCAAAATACCTAAAATATCCTGCAAATAGTAAGGTGATCACCTCTCGAAAAGCCCAAAATTTAGTATTCCCTATAGTTATTTCTACCAAGGAGTGTGTGCTCCTACTTCTGTTCCCAATATTCTTCAAATGATGGCTGAATACACCTACAAATCTCCCTATAATAACTCTAAAATGTAGCAATAGGATTCGTTAGGGCAACACTCGAATTCCACTGAAGAAAGAGGTGATATTTCCACCCATAAACCTCTTGTGATGAAAAACATGAGTTCACTTCACTAAATAACTCAAGAAAACAAGAGTTTAATTCTGAATTTGGAAAAAGTCTCAAATTGAGGCCCTCCACCTTTATTTATCCATGTTTCCCCTCCTCTATCGACGTGGGCTCCACAAATTAAACTCCCTTCTCTCTTCCTTCCCATAAGTGTGAGTTCTCCTAAGGGGTGTGAATTCCCTCTTGGAGTGGACCCCACATTCCACTTAATTTTTAATTTTCCTTCTTTTCTTATGTTTGGAACCTTCTTTTATAAAAATGTCAAGTGGGGTCCTCCTGACCCACTTTTCCTAAGTCAAACATGTCCAAATATCAAAATTTTGCAAAAAATCTATTTCTTAGCAAAACCTTTTAAGAGGGAACATCAAAAACCTTAGGTTGATGATTAAAGTTGGAAACTTGTTGTGCTATACAACACCCCCCATTTATTAAAATAAATGGGGACCCTTTAGAAATAAATAGGAAATTTATTTTTAACTTTAAAACAAAAAACTTTAGAAATAAAGTCTTCTTTGAGTTTTTTCGCTTTATTCCTTAGTACGCATCGCAAACCGCATAGCTTACAACCAAAAGGGCTTGAAATTCATTAAGTCACGCGGGCTGCAAAACACGCTAAGCCTTTTCCGAAGTTATATTTAAAACTTGCAAACACTTCAATCACCGTTATAATTTGTTTATCGCATCGCACCTCATTTAAACAATCAAACTTATAAAGAAATTCGACATAAGTTGCGATTACGCGGACCCAACGAGCCAACAAAGAAATAAACATAAAGCTCTAAAAGTCCCATAAAGCGCAGCCACTTGACTTCTTGAATGCGCACTTCGCATTTCGCACGACTTAACCAAAAGAAAATTCATTTACCACATAAAAGTTGCGATGTGCGAGTTGCGCAAATCGTATTTCGTAGAAGTTATGGGTAAACATCATAAATGGTAAAAGTTATATGTTGCGATATGCGAATGAATGGCATTTAATTACTCAAGCGTGCGAAATGACTTATGTCATATAAAACCAAAATCCGAAGTCCAATGTCTTAAGTTGATTGATAACTATTTCGTGTAAAGGTGTAGAAGATTTGATTTGAAATGATTATTGATGATTAATAGCATTTTTGATAGATTCATATCTATTTTTACATGTTTGAAATAAGTTAATGATGGATTTGTTTCTCTCTTCCATGTATTTTTTTATGATTTCTCTGTATGCTTGAAATCAGGAAACCAAATAACAGAACGAAGAAAATAGAGACAAACAAGAAAGGAAAAGGGATTGCTCAAACGCCGTCTATTGAAGACTCAGACATCTATCCCCTGTTTTCTGACACCACCTACAAAAAGGAATGTGGAAGTTTGTCATGGGAAGCGATGTATCAATTTTTCGAAAAGAAAAAGCCAATAGTAATAGACAAAGTTGCTTCAACAGACTTATCTGTTTCTTCAGAACCAACTGATTTTGATGTCGCATGTTCATTCATCCACAGGATAGCTGCAAGGCCAAAAATTCTCCCTTACACAGATATGGTTAAGTGGGAAATTAACCACTTAAACATAGAAGATAGAACTTTTAAGGATTCCAAGGGAGAAAATATTGGTTCTTTCAGGGCAGAATATTTACAAGAAATGTACCATCTACCCTCCCCGTAGCAAAGATATGACAAGGCTTTTTCGCAAAGCTTTAGAGCGGAGCATCGATACCTCATGAAATTCATAAAGGAATGGAAGGAATACCAGGGAAAACTTAAGCGAGATAAACTTGGTACATAATCAATTGCCCAAATTCCTTACCCTTACTACTATGATGGCGGTATGTTGTGTAGATTGTTTTCAAAACCTGATACCACTAGGTTTTCAGTAGATTGGGTCCTAGTAATTGACGCAATCGTCAATTCTTTAATTATGAATTGGGAAAATATCCTACCTGACAATTTAGCCAAACACATCATGGAGTATAGGAATAAAAGGAGTGTTTCATCTAGAGAAATACCTCCCTTTTATATGAGTGCCTATGTCATGGATGCAATCTGCTTTTCTTCTAGTTTTCTTACAATGCGATGGAAATGGACTACCCAAGACCCTACCCCAATCCACATTTACCACAAAGCCCTTTGGGATTTGGACTTCCATCTGCATTTTTATAAAATTTTCCATGGAGTCATGTTGCATATGCAACAGATGATATTCAATGAGAAAGCCCCTAGGGTTTTCAAAGAAGCTAGTACATATATTCTTTCTGTGACTAGATGGTTTGTAGAGGAGAATTTTACATATGTTAGTGTATTTGGGAGTTATGCTTCTACCCACGTCCTACCATATTATGTTAATAATAAGTTACTTGCAAGAGAGTTAGCCTACCAACTTGTTAATGGTATTACTAAACAAATGAAAGATGCTAAGAAGGCCGTTTGGCCTAATTTCCCTTTACAGTGCAGTACTTTTGCACTTTTTGATATTGGCCATACCTACAAGGAGGTTTCAAAGATTTATATATTGAATTTAGCAGTAATGCCAAAAAGGCTGCATGATCCAAATGATGTAATTAAAAACTACATCACAGAGCTCAAAATGAAGCCTTTTGTAAAGGAAATAGACGGATTTGATCATCTCTTCCAAGGCATGGAAAATTTTTCAGATATAATTAAGTTTTCATCCAGTCAAATCAACCAACATGATTTGGAAGCCTTCCAAACATACAAAAATAAGAGACTGGAGAGAATTCCTCTTGACTTGCTAACTATTGAAGATGTCAATAGACCGACTCCAAGTATCAACTTAGATAATGAAATAAAAGACATGTCTGAGGATGAATCGGGTCAATCAGAGCATCAATCTCACAATTCAGATAATTCTGATAATGAATCCAAATCCAGAAAGAATAGCCCAGAAAATATAATTGATAAGGTAATCCAAGAGATAGAGATGCAGGAAAAAAGAGAAAGTAATGGAACATATTCAACTTCTTAAGAATTTCAGCACATTCATGACACACTTGATCAGTCAGAAAAGTCCCAAACGAAGAATTTGAGTAGTGAATGGGATGAGTTTTCTGAAGCAATAAAAACTCCTAAAACCAATCCCAATAATGATCAAGTTACTAGTTTTCAGACACCTGAACATTCCCAGAAGATAGTGGAAACTGTTAATCCACTACAACAAGTTCCAGAAAATCATGATCAAGAGATCATACCGACCTACCCTACATAACAAAGAGTTTTACAAGTTGAGGAAATTCCTTCACTGGATATCTTCTATAGTCCTATTCATAAGGCTGTAGTCATGAGAAATAAAAGGATAAGAATTGATGAAATGGTCTCAAACCTAATGTTATCACCAAAATAGGACCTGATAGGCTGTTGGTCAGGCTACCTCAGTGTAACTATTTCAAACAAGACTTTTAGTTGAGGCTTAGCCTCCTCAACCTGAGAGGGCTCTCTCACTTGGTTTAAGATTTTGAATTAAGGATTAGATGGCTAACTCTAGGAATAAATTGTGTAAAAGTGTATGAATGGTTGAAATAATGATAAAAAAACATCTATTGGGCTATGGATTCTAGGTATTTTCCCATAAAACATCAACATCAACTCATCATGGAAGTCAGGGCATTTCAGAGTTTTTAGGTGTATCAGTGAAACAAAAACAGAGAACAAAACATAGTTTACAAACATATGCAGGAAGTTAGAGCATTTTCCAATGAATTCTAAGTAACATATGTTTATACCACTGCAAATATATAGATATAGAAAACCATAGGAAGATCACACAATAAAAACTCTTTCTGAATCCAGAGTAGTAAGCTAATATTTGTATTATGATAAAAACACACAGTTTGCTACAATGGCATAATAAACTTGCAATGAAAATTTTCCAACCTTGAAGAATTCGACCTTATCTCTCTTATAGAGTCATTACAACATTGGATTCTATGATCCATCTTCAAAGGAATTCGAATTCTATCTTAGATTGACACCTATTTACTCTAAAACTGACTATTAATTATATGTGACAGTTAACTGTCTGTTCTAGAATCCTAATACAATTAGGAGTAAAACTCCTTCTTATGAATAAAAAAAACATATCTGAAAATTAAATATTATGTTTGACAGTTGCTCCTCCTAATCTTCGACCTTGATGATGTACATAACCTTGTTGTCATATTTTGTTATCTTATCCCTTATCTGTCCTGAAAACTACGAACATGTTTCCTGCAATATAGCTGTAACCTTCATTTATGCTCCTTGAATTCTTTTGCTGACAAAATGGACCTCTTTAGACAAGTGATATGTGTTATCACTTCCATAGAACCATGTCCTTCCACCTGTGCAAAATTAAGTTCCTGAAAGAGTGTGAAGAGAACTGATGTGTCTGCGCTACGAAAATATCAACTGTTTTCGTAGCATAGTAGCTATGTCTTTGTAAAATATATCTCAACATCTAATCTCCTTTGCTTTAACAGCCATAACTTCATTTATGACCGATTTCCATCTTCTAACAGCATCAAAACTTCAAAAACCTGGTGTTTACCTCTTGGAACCTTATCAAAATGTTTAAAACTGCACCTACAGCGGTTTCGTAGCGCGCTACGAAACTGCTGTGTATCTCCATATTACACAGTTTCTTCATAATATTTAAACCTTGAGAATATATACAGTCTTTTAATGATGACTTTGATGCTAATGGACCTTGAAATCAATATAAGTCAACTTTGCCATGGTTTCCAAAAGTGATGACCTTCCCAAAACAAAATTATATTAGGGATTTGTCACTTACTGTCTTCTGCTGTGGCTGACCTTCTTCAGAGTTTTCCAATTGGATTTCAAGATCCTCAATGTGCCTCTTCAACCTCCTGTTATTAGCCCTTAAATTTACATTTATCCTTCTCACAAACTTGGCCTCTTTGATTGCAAGCAGAGTCCAGATGAAAAACTGAGCTTCACTGCTGATTGTTTCAGGATTTGAAACTCTTTCAAGTTCCCACAGAGCTTTAATTCTGTCGAAGTTTATCTTCTCCACCACATTTTTTCTTGCTTTCTTCTCAAGCCTAGCAATTTGAAGATTAGATAGTATTAGTTTTTCTTTCATTCCTTCATAACTTCTCTTTTCTCTGAGTATGGAAAACTCTGTTTCTGTCATCCTCAAGCATAGGTGATGAAAGGTCTATGGGTTCCTCATAATTATTTGAAACTTCTCCAGCTTTTTCTAATTCCACATCCAATCCTTGCAACTTTTTTGAATTCCTAGTTAGAGGCCTTCTGGGCTTGAACACAAACTCTGAAATTTCATCATTAAAGTCCAATTTTTTGGAAGACTTGATCTTCTTAGATTTCCCTTCATCCAAATTTATAAAATCTGCCTGCACTAAAGGAGATTCCTCAATATCAATAGCTTGTAAAATATCATTAAAGCTACCCTTTAAACCCGGATCTTCTTCTGAAACCACTGTTTTGCCTTTTTCCCTTGCTATTTGACTTCTAGTCAACCTTTTCTGGGATGATTTGCTGGTTGACTGTTCCTGCACTACTTTCTTACCTTGGTTATCCTCCTTTGTGCAAGTTAAGGGGTTTCTTGAACAATTATTGGTGTTTTAATCTCTGGCGCTTTCACTTGTTTTCTAGGCTTTAACTTGAAAAATCTCTTTGATCTTGTTTCTGCAGGGTCAGTGGTTTTAGATAGTGATTTTTCTTTGGCCCTAGGGCTAACACCTGTTCCATATGTTTCCACCCCAAATCCACACAGAAACAGAAACGCTGACCATTCTCTATTCATCCTTTGAAGCTCATGCAAAAATATTAATTTGACAAGACCATGATGGAATAATGAAGTTTCACATGCCTGAGTTTTCATCTGCACCTTATCTGCCATCTTGGCCAAACTCTGAAATAGAAAGAAAGGTAAATCTAGAGAAATTATTCCAGTGAAGTGAAATAAGAGTTTGAAGTGGTAAGAATACACCTTATGGTATCTTCCTTCACAAGTGAAGTACCTTTGAATGTTGGAGAGCACGTTAGAATATGTATCCTTAACATAACCTCTTGGCACTGCTTTGGTTAAATCTGTGTCCACAAACTCTGGCTTCAAAAATATTTTACAAAGTTCCATTTCAAACCTGAAGTTCTTGAACCACCTTTCTTCCCCCCTTGGAATCTCTGTCACTAAAGATATAATTTTAGGATAAATTGGTAAGTTTAAACATCCAAATTTTGTATTTGAACCTGTGAAATTGATGGAAAATTCTTTTGTGACTTGATTATGACCTCCCTGTAGCTTTTCGCAGAATCTCCAGCATCCTACTTTCTTGAAAATTTCTTCAACCGATTTATCCTTAGTGAGAGCCCCTATGCCTTCAGGTTCCGTTCTCAAACAATGGCCTGATCTGTGGTTTCTTTTTTCCTCTGTCATCTTTCACTCGGAATCCCTGTGGCTTCAGAAAACCTGTAATAAACTGGCTCGCTTGATTTCAGATAAACTGGCTCGCTTGATTAAGGGTTCAACCTTGCTTGATGACTGGTTCAGCCTCGTTAATAACTGGTTCAACCTCGCTTGATAATTGAGAAAAAACTCTGGTTTATGCTTACCATGAACTTGTTATTCGAAGAAAAACATGCAGCAAATGTTTTTGCATGAGATAATATAGCCAAGGACAACCATCCCTTTTCAAATTTTAAAATGACGGATGATAAATGACCCCTAACGAATCTCATGATGGTTGTGAATGGTTGCATGTGGGAGAAAGGATACGTGGACTGACACCTACTCATGAAAATTTAATGGAATTTGATGGATTTGACAGTTGGACAGGATTGGTTACGAATCCCTGATTTCATAGCGTGCGTAATGTATTTTCAGGGTTTTTCACTATGAAAAGACTAGCGTTTTCATAGCGCAAAATAAGTTTTTAACACTGTCTATACTACGAAAACGTGGTTTCGTGGCTTATTCGAAATTTTTTTCAAAGTGACTAAACAGATGATTTCCAAAACATGACATGGGACCTTTAAAGTGTGAAAAAAAATTGTTGGACCTTATTTGATGATGGAGATGAGACTCTAACCTTATGATTTAGACTCTAAAACCATAAAAATGACTTAACCCCTATTCTAAGACCATGACGTAGGAACAAACAAAAATTGTCCAAGTTTGGAATTTTTTTTATAGTGATAACAGTGGCTCCACTTGGGATAGTGTGCCCCTGTGGTACACTAAGAACCCGCAGCTCCAGTGCTATCCATTTTTGATAAAAACACAAATTTATATTGACAAGAATCTTCTTCAAACTGTTTGGGCCTTTGCTTCAGGCTTAAGATCTCTGTTTCAACATGTCATTATTAGCAATAAAACTGACAAAGATGGAATATATACAATGTCATGAGTGATTGATAAAACTTCAACAAGCATAATGCTTTAGGAACCTGCCATTAACAGGCCCTCTAGCATATGATCCTCCATAAATTTCCTGCAATATATAAGTGTTGTTCCCATGAAAAATAACAATCTTAAAATGACCCTTCCATAAATTCTGAAACTTACCATGCTTGCCCTTTTCTTCAATTTTGGCCTCCCACTTCAGCACTTTATCTTGTAGCTGGAAACTATCTTCTTTGATCTTCTTATCAAATGCTTTCTTGATTCTATTTTGAACCTATTGATGGCTGTCATAGACTTCACTTCTCTTTCCCTGTAAGGCTATCAGCTGGTTGATTCTCCTCTGAATGGCATTTGGTTCCTCTTCAAATCCTTGAATTAAATTCATGACTGGTACCCCAAGTGATGTCGGAAAAAAAGCTTCAGCACCATAGACAAATTCATATGGCGAAGTCCCAATTGACCTCTTTGTACAAATCCTATCTGCCCATAAGGCATACTTTAGCTTTAAGTGCCAAGATTTTTTGTTTTCCTGGAATATCTTTTTGATGATCCTTACAATGCTCTTATTTGATGATTCAACAAGACCATTCCCTTGCGGATAGTATGCAGTAGAATGTACAAGAGTGATGTGATATTGAAGGAAGAAATTTATCATTTTCTTAGACTTAAATGATTGAGCATTATCTGTTATAATATTTATGGGACGGCCAAATCTAGACAATATATTATTCTCTAGAAAAGAAATAATTACAGAATCATTAGCTTGCCTTGTTGGTATCGCCTCTATCCATTTGGTGAAGTAGTTTGTTGCTGTGAGAATCCAACGATGTTGCCCTGATGTTGGTGGATGTATCTCTCCAGTAAATTCTAACCCCCACTGCTGAAAAGGGGCTTCCACATATATAGGAACCAAAGGTAGAGGTACAAGCTTTCTTCTTCCTTCAAAAATCTGACATTCGTGACATGCAACAATTCTTTTATAAATGTCTTTAAACATTGTTGGCCAAAAATATCCTGCTGTGAGAATATTATTGGATATAGCCTTCCAATAATTGTGTCCTTCGCAATCACCTTTATGAAATTCTTCAATGACTTTATCAACCTCTTCTTTAGTTAAACAATTCAGCAAAATTCCTCCTGTATCTTTCCAAAACAGATTTCTGTCATATACAAAATATCTTAAAGTTTTCAACTTTACAAACCTTGCTTTGGACTTTGTTAGATTAGCGGGAGCTTTGTGATGTTGTAGAACAAAAACCACATATTTATACCACTCAGAAATGATGTATTTCTCTTCAATTTCAACCATTTCCTCTTCATCATAAGAAATTTCTGATATTTCTGCATTCGAATTTATGTTAAGATAGTCCAGATTTGACTGAGTCATTAGTTTCGCCAAGCCTTGTCCCTTCACCAACTTGGTTGGTTTGATGTCTATATCATATTATAGAAATTTGGCGATCCATTTTCCCCTCTTACCATCAGGATCTGCCTGAGTTAGAATGTCTTTTACCACAGCACTCGAAACATATGCCACGACATGAGAATGCAGAATATAAATTCTGAAATCTTTTATAGCTTTCACCAAAGCATAGGCTTGTTTTTATAGAATATTATACTTCAGCTCAACATTTTCTAATGTTTTACTAAAGAAAGAACTAGGCTGCTCAGTACCTTGATTTCCTTTTTGTAGCAAAACTCCAGCAATTGTGTTTTCGGAAGAAAATGTAAAAACCAGAAATTCTTTAGAAAAATCTGGGTTGATGAGTACCAGTGCTTGTGTGAGTGCCTACTTGATTTTCTCAAAATATCTTCTAGCTTCAGCTGTCCATTTGATATCAAATCCTTTCTTTAACATCCTTGTAATATCTTTGACAATCTCAGCAAAGTTAGGAATGAAGCGTCTAACAAAATTCACTTTTCCAAGATATGATTGAATCTCTTTCCTATTTCTTGGAAAATCTACTTTTTGAATTGCATTAACTCTATTAGGGTCAATCCTAATTCCATCTTCAGAAATGATGTGACCAAGTAATTTGCCTGAAGTTAAAGAAAAAATTATTTTATTAGGATTAAGGGAAATACCAAACCTTCTACATTTCAGCAGAACCTTTTCTAAATGTTTCAAATGATCTTCTTCTTTCTTTGAAAATACTGTTATATCATCAAGATAAAAAACCATTGATCTATCTTTTTCTTCGAAAAAGCAATATGCATTGCTCTTTGGAAAGTGGCTCCCACATTCATGAGACCAAAAGGAATCTTGGCGTACATGAATGTACCCCATGGTGTTGTGAAAGATGTTTTCTCTTGATCATCCGGATGTACCAGAATCTGGTTGTAACCTGAAAAACCATCAAGCATTGACATTCTTTGAGAACCAACAATATTTTTCAGAATTGCATCCCTCTTGGGAAGAGGATAGTTGTCCTTTAATGATGCTTTGTTCAAATATCTGACGTCAATACAAATTCTGATTTCTTCATTCTTCTTTCTAACCGGTACCAAATTTGCAACCCAATTGGAGAATCTGATTGGGACAATGATTTTTGCATCAAAGAGTTTCTTGATCTCCCTTTCAATCAATGGCATGAGAAGGGGGTTAATTCTCCTCAACTTCTGTTTGAATGGTTTCTCATTGTCTTTAATAGGAATAGTATGCTGAATAATGGAAGGATCATATTGCTTTAAATTAGAATAACTCCAAGAAAAAACATCCATAAACCTCCTCATCATCTCAATATATTTGAATTTCATATCAGCTGAAAGAAACTTTGAAATTTTTATCATTTTAGGCAAAGCTAATGTACCAAGATTACAGCTCTCTACTTCCTCTTCATCAGCTTGTAGTTTTGGTGCTTTAAAAAAATCATTATGATAAAAAAGCTTCTCAAGAGGAATAAGACCCTTTGGTATTGCATTATTCTTCAATTGCAAAACTTCAGAATTTCCTTTAGACTCAACAAACAGATTTCACTATTCTACATGTGTATTTTCAAATTCTTCTTTCAGCTCAATAAAATTCTTTACCTGCTGATCATCTTCAAAAACTTGCTAGTTTGTGATATTTTCCAGTATGGCTAGTCTATGATGAACTTAAATCTCATATTTTTTAGTTGAATGCATAGGAATGATGAAGAGACTTGCAGAGACAGCAAGAGAATCAGCAATGGAATTTTGATCTCTAGATTTGACTATGAAGGAAAAAGATTGAAAATTCTCCAACATGTCTAAAACCAAATTTATGTAAGCCCTCATTCTTACATCCTTTGTTTGATAAACACCTTCCACTTGTCTAATAACCAATTCTGAATCTCCAAAAATAAAAATATTTCGGGCCTTCATTTTTTAAAGAAGATCTAGACCCAAAATCAAAGACTCATATTCAGCCATGTTGTTTGTGCAATCAAAATTCAGTTTGTAAGAGTAGAAATTACTCTCATCAGTTGGACTTGTAATCCAAATCTCTGCTCCTGCCCCCTCTTTTCCTGCTGATCCATCAAAATACAGTGACCACCATTCTTCCATCTGTTTGTCATTGACTTGCTAATTTTTTGTTTGTTGATTTTCTGCTCTTATTTCTTCATCAACACTATCAGAAGGCTCATTAAAAATAATGGAAGATCCAAGTTCAGTATCAAAGGTGTAAATAGGAAAATTTTGAGGCTTATCTTTGTTACTTACCATGTAAGCCATTCTAGTCTCCCGATACAATCTCCTTTGTTCACCAAAAACTGGAATAGTGGCGTAGGTAAGGTCCATCTGCATTGTGCCTTTGATTTTCGCGGCCCATGACCTTGACAATAGCATACCAAAATTTGGAGGAACATCAGCCACAACAATGTCCATAACAACTATCTTTGCTAGGATTTGCGTTAGACCAACAACAACATCCTTGATTAGACCAATACATTGAACTCTCTTTGAATCAAAGGAAAACAAATCCTTATATGGTCTTCTGATTTGTAATCCCATCCTTTCCATGATTACTTTGGGCATAAGGTTATGTGAAGCCCCGTAATCTAGCATAGCATTATGTAAAGTCATATCATGAATACTAATGCTTACATAAAAAGGAGGAAACTCTTCATTTTGTTCATCTTTTATCCTTGGACCCAAATATATAGTAGGATTATCTTCATGAACATTCAAAATATCAGCATCTCTTGGTTGTGAATTTAACAACTTAACAATATTTCTTCTATATTCATTTACCTTGAGAATTTCGCTAAACGAGACTGATATTTTAATTTTTGAAATTTCATTCTCAAGGTTGAAAACAGAAACATATTTTTCAGCTTCTTTGATAGGAGGAGGAAGTTGAGTGTCTTTCTTACCAAGTGGAGTGTCCTTTTTACCTTCATCCACCTTTGAGGTATCATTTCTAGCTTCAGCAACCTTCAGAGCATCTTTCTTAGGCTGTGTTTTGTTTGCAATGATAGGTACATTTCTGTTTCTGAGATTATATTTCTTTTGCATCTAAAAAATGGCATGCTGATATCCCTTAAAATAATATGATGATTCCCCCTCTTGGTTAACCAAATCTGACTCATCATGCTCTTCCTTAGTCAAGAAAATTCCCGACATCTCTTCATCAAGACAATGGATGGATTCTTCAGGAATTTCAGGTTCATCTTCTTCATCTACCAAATTCTGTTGAAAAGGAGGTCTCACTGGAGGATCGGGCTGCTGATTTCTATTTTCTCTTGGCCTTTGCTGGTTCTGAGGTCTCCTGAATTGAGGATTTCGAAACTGAGGTTCATGTTGCACAGGAGGAGGCGAAGTGTTTCCAAGAGCTAACCTATCCATCAACTTCTCCATGGTTTTCATCATTGAATCAAATTTGTCTTCAGAAGTTGAAGTGGATGGTTTCTCCTCTTCTTTCAATTTAGTTTTTCCCATTTTTGACCTTTTAGTAGCTATCATGTTTACCTCAACCTTAACTGCATCACTTTGCATTTCAGCAAGTGAAGGTGATTCTCTTTCTCTCAACAAGATAGAAAAGTCATAATCAAATGCTTCAGCATACCTCATTTGTGCTAAGGCTTCCGGAGGTTTCAAATGAGCTGGAATTGACTCAAAAAATTTATTAAATCTCTTTGAAAAGTTTTGGATAGACTCATCAACTGCCCTTCTAAGGCTGTTATATTCAGTAAGTGCTTGAACTGGATTGGTTCTGTTTCCCCATTTCTTTCAAAATTTATCTTCAAATTCATCCCAATTTCTAATGCTTCCTGGTGCAAGGGCTTTAAACCATTTTCTAACTTCACCAATAAAACTCTGTGCAAATTCACATCTTCATCATCAACTTCTTCCCTATCTATAAAATTATTAAATCTGTCTACAAATTCCCATTAGGGGAATTTTGAGGTCTAAAATGGGCCTCCTAAGGAAAATGTACAATCAAAATTCACTTTATGAGAACCAATCACATTTTAGGGGATGGCATCATCCCTAATGGTTGAAGTGGCATTGCTTGAGTTAAAGGTACTTACTTGTCACATTCTCAATGGTGGATAAAAACTAATGGTTAACCATGGTAGTGCTCTAAGTACTTTTAAAGTCAAAGTAAATTACTCATAATAAACGTCATTTCACACTTTTGAATAAAAATATATTATTTTCATTTCATATTTCTTGAAAGAAACAATGCATATCCCTATACATTTATTATACTAGCATTTGTCCCTAAAGGATGCAAAGATACATCGAAGGAATACAAGATTTGGGAAAATCATTTATTTATTTATGTAATACAATTAAGAAAATTAATTTTATTTTAATATTAAAATTTTGAAAAATATTTAATATTTTTTAATAAAAGTAAATTTAAAATAAAGATAACTTAATAAAAGAAAACCATAGCCTTGATAAAAAAATTAACTGACCATTGAAAAATCCCGATTGCAATGGATATGCAGGAGTGCTAAATGCTAATTAAGGACTGCACTGCTTGTTTTTTAGGTGATAAAGGCGATGATCCTGGTTGTTATATCTAGTTTTATTTTATGTAATGGAGATATATGTTTCATTGTTTCATGTTGTTAAAAGCTATTTCTTTGACTGTTAAGAACTAGATCATGTGTTTATCTTGTTATCAACATATCCTTTTAAATTTCTATATCTGGTTTGATTTTATGTAATGGAGATATATATTTCATTGTTTCATGTTGTTAAAAGCTATTTCTTTGACTGTTAAGAACTAGATCCTTTGTTTATCTTGTTATCTAACATATCATTTTAAAGTTCTGCAGCGAGAAAAGGATCTGGAGGTATTATAGAGATTCACTTGACTTCAGAGGGATTTATCTTCTTCTTGGGGCAGGATATGGCTCGGATTAAATTTTGGAATAATCTGTTTAGTGCCAGTAGTTGAATCTCAATAAGGTGTGTTCATGTGCCAAATCCCACCATAACTGAATACTTTTGGGCAAAGTTTAGAGGCAAGGTAAGTCCCACGTGATTTTGGAAGAATAAATATACCTAGAACATGGCTCCTAAGCCCAACCCATTCTTATTGAATGACCGATTGAGTTACCAGTAACCGTTATAAAACATGCATTAAACAACCCTTTAGGTACTAGTGCCTTTGGGCATCTAAGCATTGGACAAAGATCTCCGAAATAAT
Source organism: Pinus albicaulis (assembly GCA_034641835.2). Lineage (NCBI taxonomy): Eukaryota > Viridiplantae > Streptophyta > Pinopsida > Pinales > Pinaceae > Pinus > Pinus albicaulis. The sequence continues at coordinate 348,285,930 of CM076581.1, read as the reverse complement.
CTGAATTAACTTAATTAAGTCTGACATAAAATATACATTCTATTGATTTTTATGACGGGTGTCCAAAAAATATTAAATTCATGGAAAATAATTAGAAACATTCATAAATTCTGTTGAATGTACGTTGAACCCCAGATGAGGCCAAGTGTAAAGCCATCCAACATTCCCGCCATGGTTTTCCCCATCCCAATGGCACAAGCATAAAAAACATTGAGATTGGGTGAAAGTCTCAGAAAACAAAATCTAACATAATAATCTGATTCAATCTCACATAAAATTCTACCAATTCCTATAACCCCGAAACTACTAGTTTTAGGAATGAAAGTTCAAAACATGCATAGATTATGCCCATTATGCCAAGGGGAATTGGCTCATTGATGAGGTCAACTTAGTGTTACGCTATCCAAAATTCTCCACCATGATCTGATCCATCCAAAAGACAACAATACCAAAAATTATGAGGCCAGCTGCGAATCTGAGGCAATTCCAGGAGCAAGTCTCTGGCATTTTTGGTAAAACAAACAATCCAAAAAAGATAACCTTTTGAAGGAATAAAATCAGGGTCCTAGTCTAGCAATTTGGTGGGAAATATACCTCTCAATTGAGGATGAGACCTAGTCCAAGCCTCTAGCAATTTTCGTTGAATAAATAACCTAAATAAGATAACCTTTCAAAGGACAAGACAGGTCCAAGTATGGAAATTTTGGTAGAATAAATAATGTACACCCCTCAGAAACTTTTACCCATTTTGATCTTCTTACCATTATTGAGAATTGCTTGGTAGCCGATCTGCAGTGCTTGAATTTCTCAAATGAGGAATTTTCGTATCTGAGTGCGCGGTGGCTACAACAAGCCCTGGATGCCATATGTTTATCTGCGTATTCTTGTGCAAAAAAACTCTTTCCCCACCATATTCGCCAGGTTATTGATTTAAATCAAGATGGTAGAAAGTGGGTAAACAGGTATCTGGATGAAACAATTAGTCTCCTCGATGTATGTAGTGTGATAAAAAATCAGTCGCTATAATTGCCCATTTCCAACAGTTCCTTTAGATTGCAATCCACTGCGTGGATGGGGCGGAGAATACGAGTGAGATTTAGTTTTGGAGAGCCCAGAGAGCTCTGGCCAAGTACCTGAGCGTGATGAACATGTAGGCAGAGGAGAGATCGGAATTGAAGAAATGCAAGTCGTTATTGAAGCGAATTGGAGAATGATCTGTTGCTCCAGTATCGGATGCGATCAAATCCAGTGGTGTGGGTGAATTTGTGGGAGTAATGAATACATGCAAGGCAACCACTGTGTTCGTGTGTGGTGAAATTGTGGCAGCATTGTCATTTGAACGCAAGACACCAGCTCCAGCAACACCATCTCGAAGCTGTAGACGTCGCATTTTTTGGTGGCGATGGAATGTCGAAGCCACTCGGGTGCTAGGTACCCCGGCGTCCCTCGCACCGCCGTCACGACCTGTGTCATGTAGTCAATTGGAGACCTTGAGAAAAGTCAATGCCACATGCTAAGTTTTTATTTTTTAGAGGGATGACGAAATTCAAGTGTCCCTATTGGCTATAGTGAACAGTGTGTTCACCAAAAACCCCACGATAAAACACCTTCGGTGTAATTATATTATATTATATTATTTTTATATAGTATATTAATTATATGTTATTATACAATTTAAATAATATAAATTTTAATTAATAGCATATAATATAATTAATAATTTATAAATTTATATTTATATTTTATTTTAAGTTATTTAAGTACAAAGGACAAATGCATTAGTTGTTCAATGATAATGATTTTTTCTTGAAAAACTCATTCTTATTTATAGTCACATCAATACAAATTTTTTATTAATTTTATTTTGGTACAACTTTTGAATTGAATTTAACTATGGTTACATGGATTTTGGTGCAAAAAGTGAATTGAAAATTCATAAATATTATTTTATTGGTTTAGCTATTATTTTATTATTTCCTTAGAAGGCTCATTTTAGACCTCAAAATTTCACCTCTGCTATAATTTTCCTCATCACTACCCTAAGTAGGAACTTAGCAATGCATTAGGAAGGTTGTGCAAAACAACAAAAAAGAGGACACAGTGGTGCACAAGGCCACAGAGTTAAAACATGTTTAGAGATGGGGGCATAGTTTTAGGAATGACAAGAAATGTATGATGAAGAACTGATATGAGGAGGGCTACTTGGTTTCTGCAAGCCAATAACAATGAGTCTAATTTGGAAGGGGAAAACCAAATTTCTTGATTTTTAGTAGGACTTCAAAAACACTGGAAGTTCTTTAAGTCTATACAGAAAATTTTTCTGTCAAATGCCTTAGAAGTAACAACTTCCCAAAAATTCTTCTTTGTCCTCTTGGGTTACTAGGGCCGAAGTGCCCAAGTGTCGAGTCCCCCTCCTTTGAAAGTATAAAATAATATCTACAACTTTTCACTTTCTAACCTAAACAACACTTCATGAATTTTATCATCAACTATTTTGTCTTCGTGCACTTCTTAATATTTCAGAGGAGAAATATTTTGAATGAGATGTAGTACCTAATATTTCTGAAATTCTTTGACTGCCTCTTGAAATAGTGTTTGGATTGTCCACAATGGTAGGTGGATTGGGATCAATATTGCTCCATGTATCTCTCCTTCTCGAAGCCACCTTTAAACTTTGAAAATATATGGAGTCACCAAGGTAGATTGTAGCCTTGAAAAACTTTCTGAGCTCTTGCTACCTTCAGAAGTTCAAATTTCTTGATTTCGGGAATGATTAATCTTCAGGCTCCCGGCAGACGCACCAAAATGTTATCACCAAAATAGGACCTAATAGGCTACTGGTTAGGCTACATTAGTGTAACTATTTCAAACCAGAATTTTAGTTGAGGCTTAGCCTCCTCAACCTGAGAGGGCTCTCTCACTTGGTTTAAGATTTTGAATTAAGGATTAGATGGCTAACTCTAGGAATAAATTGTGTAAAAGTGTATGACTGGTTGAAATAATGATCAACAAACATCTATTGGGCTATGGAGTCTAGGTATTTTCCCATAAGACATAAACATTAGCTCATCATGTAAGTCAGGGCATTTTAAAGTTTTTAGGTGTACCAGTGAAACAAAAACAGAGTGAACAAAACACAGTTTACAAACATATGTAGGAAGTTAGAGAATTTTCTAATGAATTCTAAGTAACATATGTTTATACCACTGCAAATAGATAGATACAGAAAAAAATAGGAAGATCACACAATAAAAACTCTTTCTGAATCCTGAGTAGTAAGCCAATATTTGTATTATGATAAAAACACACAGTTTGCTACAATGGCATAATCAGTTTGCAATGAAAATTTTCCAACCCTGAGGAATTCGACCTTATCTCTCTTATAGAGTCATTACAACATTGGATTCTATGATCCATCTTCAAAGGAATTTTGAATTCTATCTTAGATTGACACCTATTTACTCTAAAACTAACTATTAATTATATGTGACAGTTAACTGTCTGTTCTAGAGTCCTAATACAATTAGGAGTAAAACTCCTTATTATGACTAAAACAACCATATCTGAAAATTAAATATTATGTTTGACAGTTGCTCCTCCTAATCTTCGACCTTGATGATGTCCATAACCTTGTTGTCATATTCTGTTATCTTATCCCTTATCTGTCCTGAAAACTAGGAACTTGTTTCCTGCAATATAGCTGTAACCTTCATTTATGCTCCTTGAATCCTTTTGCTAACAAAATGGACCTCTTTAGACAAGTGATATGTGTTATTACTTCCATAGAACCATGTCCTTCCACCTGTGCAAAATTAAGTTCCTGAAAGAGTGTGAAGAGATCTGATGTGTCTACGCTGCGAAAATATCAGTTGTTTTCGTAGCGCAGTAACTATGCCTTTGTAAAATATCTCTCAACATCTAATATCCTTTGCTTTAACAGCTAAAAATTCATTTCTGCCTGAGTTCCATCTTCTAACAACATCAAAACTTCAAAAACCTGGTGTTTACCTCTTGGAACCTTATCAAAATGTTTAAAACTGCACCTACAGCAATTTCGTAGCGCACTACGAAACTGTTGTGTATCTCCATATTACACAGTTTCTTCATCATATTTAAACCTTGAGAATATCTATAGTCTTTTAATGATGGCTTTGATGCTAATGGACCTTGAAATCAATATAAGTCAACTTTTCCATGGTTTCCAAAAGTGATGACCTTCCCAAAACAAAATTATATTAGGGATTTTTCACTTACTATCTTACTTCTGCTGTGGCTAACCTTCTTCAGAATTTTCCAATTGGATTTCAAGATCCTCAATGTGCCTCTTCAACCTCCTATTAGTATCCCTTAAATTTACATTTATCCTTCTCACAAACTTGGCCTCTTTGATTGTAGGCAGAGTCCAGGTGAAAAACTGAGCTTCACTGCTGATTGTTTCAGGATTTGAAACTTTTTCAAGTTCCCATAGAGCTTCAATTCTGTCAAAGTTTATCTTCTCCACCACATGTTTTTTTGCTTTCTACTCAAGCCTAACAATTTCAAGATTATCTAGTCTTAGTTTTTCTTTCATTCCTTCATAACTGCTCTTTTATCATTGAGTATGAAAAACTCTATTTCTGTCATCCTCAAGCATAGGTGATGATCAAGTTATTAGTTTTCAGACACCTGAACATTCCCAGAAGATAGTGGAAACTGTTAATCCACTACAACAAGTTCCAGAAACTCATGATCAATAGATCATATCGACCTACCCTACATAACAAAGAGTTTTACAAGTTGAGGAAATTCCTTCATTGGATATCTTCTATAGTCCTATTCATAAGGCTGTAGTCATGAGAAATAAAAGGAGAATAATTGATGAAAAGGTCTCAAACCTAATGTTATCACCAAAATAGGACCTGATAGGCTGCTGGTCAGGCTACCTCAGTGTAACTATTTCAAACAAGACTTTTAGTTGAGACTTAGCCTCCTTAACCTGAGAGGGCTCTCTCACTTGGTTTAAGATTTTGAATTAAGGATTAGATGGCTAACTCTAGGAATAAATAGTGTAAAAGTGTATGACTGGTTGAAATAATGATCAACAAACATCTATTGGGCTATGGATTCTATGTATTTTCCCATAAAACATCAACATCAGCTCATCATGGAAGTCAGGGCATTCAGAGTTTTTAGGTGTATCAGTGAAACAAAAACAAAGTGAAAAACACACAGTTTACAAACATATGCAAGAAGTTAGAGCATTTTCCAATGAATTCTAACATATTTTTATACCACTGCAAATATATAGATATAGAAAACCATAGGAAGATCACACAATAAAAACTCTTTCTGAATCCTGAGTAGTAAGCCAATATTTGTATTATGATAAAAACACACAGTTTGCTACAATGGCATAATAAAATTGCAATGAAAATTTTCCAACCCTGAAGAATTCAACCTTATCTCTCTTATAGAGTCATTACAACATTGGATTCTATGATCCATCTTCAAAGGAATTCGAATTCTATCTTAGATTGACACCTATTTACTCTAAAACTAACTATTAATTATATGTGACAGTTAACTGTCTGTTCTAGAGTCCGAATACAATTAGGAGTAAAACTCCTTCTTACGACTAAAACAACCATATCTGAAAATTAAATATTATGTTTGACAGCTACTCCTCCTAATCTTCAACCTTGATGATGTACATAACCTTGTTGTCATATTTTGTTATCTTATCCCTTATCTGTCCTGAAAACTACGAACATGTTTCCTGCAATATAGCTGTAACCTTCATTTATGCTCCTTGAATTCTTTTGCTGAAAAAATGGACCTCTTTAGACAAGTGATATGTGTTATCACTTCCATAGAACCATGTCCTTCCACCTGTGCAAAATTAAGTTCCTGAAAGAGTGTGAAGAGAACTGATGTGTCTGCGCTACGAAAATATCAACTGTTTTCGTAGCGCAGTAGCTATGCCTTTGTAAAATATCTCTCAACATCTAATCTCCTTTGCTTTAACATCTAGAACTTCATTTCTGACCGATTTCCATCTTCTAACAGCATCAAAACTTCAAAAACCTGGTGTTTACCTCTTGGAACCTTATCAAAATGTTTAAAACTGCCCCTATAGCAGTTTCATAGCGCGCTACGAAACTGTTGTGTATCTCCATATTACACAGTTTCTTCATCATATTTAAACCTTGAGAATATCTATAGTCTTTTAATGATGGCTTTGATGCTAATGGACCTTGAAATCAATATAAGTCAACTTTTCCATGGTTTCCAAAAGTGATGACCTTCCCAAAACAAAATTATATTAGGGATTTTTCACTTATTGTCTTACTTCTGCTGTGGTTGACCTTCTTCATAGTTTGCCAATTGGATTTCAAGATCCTCAATGTGCCTCTTCAACCTCCTATTAGTAGCCCTTAAATTTACATTCATCCTTCTCACAAACTTGCCCTCTTTGATTGCAAGCAGAGTCTAGGTGAAAAACTGAGCTTCACCGCTGATTGTTTCAGGATTTGAAACTTTTTCAAGTTCCCAGAGAGCTTCAATTCTGTCAAAGTTTATCTTCTCCACCACATGTTTTTTTGCTTTCTTCTCAAGCCTAAAAATTTCAAGATTAGCTAGTCTTAGTTTTTCTTTCATTCCGTCATAACTGCTCTTTTCTCATTGAGTATGGAAAACTCTATTTCTGTCATCCTCAAGCATAGGTGATGAAAGGTCTATGGTTTCCTCATAATCATTTGAAACTTCTCCATCTTTTTCTAATTCCACATCCAATCCTTGCAACTTTTTTGAATTCCTAGTTAGAGGCCTTCTGGGCTTGAACACACTCTGAAATTTCATCATTAAAATCCATTTTTTTGGAAGACTTGATCTTCATAGATTTCCCTTCATCCAAATTTATAAAATCTGCCTGCACTAAAGGAGATTCCTCAATATCAATAGCTTGTAAAATATCATTCAAGCTACCATTTGAACCTGGATATTCTTCTGAAACCACTTTTTTTCCTTTTTCCCTTGCTATTTGACTTCTAGTCAACCTTTTCTGGGCTGATTTGCTGGTTGATTGTTCCTGCACTGCTTTCTTACCTTTGGTTATCCTCCTTTGTGCAAGTTGAGGGGTTTCTTGAACAATTATTGGTGTTTTAATCTCTGGCCCTTTCACTTGTTTTCTAGGCTTTAACTTGATAAATCTCTTTGATCTTGTTTTTGCAGGGTCAGTGGTTTCAGATAGTGATTTTTCTTTGGCCCTAGGGCTAACACCTGTTCCATATGTTTCCACTCGAAATCCACACAGAAACAGAAACGCTGACCATTCTCTATTCACCCTCTGAAGCTCATGAAAACTATTAATTTGACAAGACCATGATGGAATAATGAAATTTCACATGCCCAAGTTTTCATCTGCACCTTATCTGCCATCTTGGCCAAACTCCGAAACAGAAAGAAAGGTAAATCTAGAGAAATTATTCCAGTGAAATGCAATAAGAGTTTGAAATGGTAAGAATACACCTTATGGTATCTTCCTTCGCAAGTGAAGTAACTTTGAATGTTGGAGAGCAGGTTAGCATATGTATCCTTAACATAACCTCTTGGCACTACTTTGGTTAAATATGTGTCCACAAACTCTGGCTTCAAAAATATTTTACAAGGTTCCATTTCAAACCTGAAGTTCTTGAACCACCTTTCTTCCCCCCTTGGAATCTCTGTCACTAAAGATATAATTTCAGGAGAAATTGGTAAGTTTAAACATCCAACTTTTTTATTTGAACTTGTGAAATTGATGGAAAATTCTTTTGTGACTTGATTATGACCTCTCTGTAGCTTTTCGCAGAATCTCCAGCATCCTACTTTCTTGAAAGCTTCTTTAACTGATTTATCCAGTGGCCTGATCTGTGGTTTCTTTTTTCCACTGTCATCTTTCACTCGGAATCCCTGTGGCTTCAGAAAACCTGTAATAAATTGGCTTGCTTGATTTCAGAGAAACTGGCTCGCTTGATTAAGGGTTCAGCCTCGCTTGATAATTAAGAAAAAACTCTGGTTTATGCTTACCATGAGCTGGTTATTCGAAGAAAAACATGCAGCAAGTGTTTTTGCATGAGATAATATAACCAAGGGCAACCATCCCTTTTCAAATTTTAAAATGACGGATGATAAATGACCCCTAACGAATCTCATGATGGTTGTGAATGGTTGCATGTGGGAGAAAGGATTCGTGGACTGAAATCTACTCATGAAAATTTAACAGAATTTGATGGATTTGACAGTTGGACAGGATTGGTTACGAATCCCCGATTTCGTAGCGCATGTAATGTATTTTCAGGGTTTTGCGCTACGAAAATACCAACGTTTTCGTAGTGCCAAAGCAGTTTTTAACACTGTCTGCGCTACAACAACATGGTTTCGTGGCTTATTCGAAATTTATTTCAAAGTGACTAAACAAATGATTTATGAAACATGACATGGGACCTTTAAAGTGTGAAACAAAATTGTTGGACCTTATTTGATGATGGAGATGAGACTCTAACCTTATGATTTAGACTCTAAAAACATAAAAATGACTTAACCCCTATTCTAAGACCATGACTTAGGAAAAAACAAAAACTGTCCAAGTTTGGAAAAACTTTTATAGTGATAACACCTAACAAATGAATCTGTTGACATTTTGTGGAAGGATCCTTTAGCTAATCCTATAGAACATTTAACTAAACTATCACAGTTTCTAGGGGCATATGCTACTGCCACTATTGGTAAAGCTATTGAGGTTAAAATGTTGCTGAAGCAGAAGGAAGACAGAATACAAGAATTATAGCGACTGTTGTATGAAGAAAAATATAACTCCAAGGAGAAAATGAAATCAAAGATGGCCCAATTTCAAAAATATTTTGAGAGTCTTAAATTGCAGCATCAAGCAACAATCACTGAGAAGAAAGCACAACTAGAAGTAGCAATGACCAGGTTACAAATCCAACCGCAATTAGAGAAATTCATAAAAGAAGCATTGGATATAAATGCTAAGTTAAAGCAACAACAAGAAGTGTTTTGCCAACAAGCTTCTATTATTGACTCTTATTGTGATTCAAATGAAATACTGATTCAAAAAGTAGCTATGCAGAAACTTGAATGTGAGAAGCTCGAGAAGAAAATCAATGAACATATTCAATGGCAAGCATCAGACTCAAGAAAGGAAGCTAATATACCCCAGGTAGATAAGTTTCACAAGGATATCTTATTCAAATATTGGGAAGTTGATCCGGATTTATGCAGGAACGCAACATAATAAACATATAACCATAAACATAGAGATGTAACAGAAATAATGCTTCCTTTTATTAATAAAAAATGACTGAAATATGCTTACATACATAATGTAAATACACAACTAGGGTGCTGGTAGGCTTATCTCTGAGAAGAGATGTGGCTGCTACAAGCCTCCGAATTGTGTTACAAAACAAATGATTGAAACATGCTTACATGAATAATAGAAACAAGCGGGTGAGGGCAATGTTAGCGTATCCCTAAGAAGATATGTGATGGCTACATGCCTCTCCACTGTGTTACAATGAGGTTCGCATGCCTATTTATTGTTGATAAACAATGTATAACCCGAAACGTCCAAAAACCTAACCCTAGGAGATGAAGCGCCAAAACTGTGGGCCCTGTTTGGGTAAATTGGTGTTTCAACTTCCCGGGGACGTAACTTTGGCATACGATCTCCGTTTGACGCACTCAATAGCTCGTTAGAAACATCTATCCGAGGAGTAAAAATTTAAGTGTGATCAACATTGGTCCATTGACTTTTGTTGCTCCCAGTTTTCCCAAAAAATGTCATTTAGGGCCTCAAAACGGCTCCAGAAGTTCAGGACCCGAAAAAATGCTAAATATAGTAAGTTGTGGTGCAACTTGAAAATGGAAAGAACTGATGGTGGGGGTTCAAATGGAATAGGTGGGTGGCCACCAATATCCACCTAGATTATCAAGGCCCCAAAACGGTTCCGGGAGTGTAGGACCCAAAAACCTTCTAAAAATAGTAAGTTGTTGGAAGTGAAGAACTGAAAGAGTTGATGGTGCGGGTCGAAATGGAATAGGTGGGTGGCCATCGATATCCACCTGGATCATTCCTCCCTCCTTAGGAAGCAATGGTCCCCATTACGTTAAGTTCCTCCATGGGGTGGGAAATTCTGCTGAACTTGGTATTGGATTTGTCTAGGTTGTTGCGGACCTATTGGCGGAGGTGCTAGATGTAGATGTGTTGCCAGTGGGCAGTCGTTGAAGGATCTGGGCAAAGTTGTCCATCATCACGTTCCTCTGTTTCTTGAGGGCCTCCCCGAGCAATATTTTGATAGGATCTCCTACTCCCTTGTCTTTCTTTCCTTCCACCATGGGGGATCGTAGGGGTTTGCGAGGCTGATCTTTCAAGGGTGTGACCAAATCGAGCCCGAACTCCTTATATACTGATAGCGTTGGGGACATGGAAAGAAAAACAAAGAAATAGTAGACCTACTCTGATACCACTGATCCGGATTTATGCAGGAACACAACGAAATACTCATATAACCATAAACATAGAGATGAAACAGAAATAATGCTTACTTTTATTAATAAAAAATGACTGAAATATGCTTACAGACATAATGTAAATAAACAGCTAGGGCACTGGTAGGATTTTCTCTGAGAAGAGATGTGGCGGCTACAGGCCTCCGAACTGTGTTACAAAACAAATGGCTGAAACATGCTTACTGGAATAATAGAAATGAGCGGGCGAAGGCACTGGTAGCGTATCCCTGAGAAGATATGTGACAGCTACAGGCCTCTTCACTGTGTTACAATGAGGCTCGCGGGCCTATTTATTGTTGAGAAAAAATGTAGAACCCGAAACGTCCAAAAACCTAACCCTAGGAGATGAAGTGCCAAAAATGTGGGCCCCGTTTGGGTAAATTGGCGTTTCAACTTCCCGGGGATGTAACTTTTCCATACGATCTTTGTTTGATGCGCTCAATAGCTTGTTAGAAAGATTTATCTGAGGAGTACAACTTTTTATGTGAGCAACATTGGTCCATTGACCCATGTTGCTCCTATTTTTCCCAAAAAATGTTGTTTAGGGCCTCAAAACGGCTCCAGAAGTTCATGACCTGAAAAAATGCTAAATATAGTAAGTTGTGCTGCAACTTGAAAATGGAAAGAACTAACGGTGGGGGTTCAAATGGAATAGGTGGGTGACCACCAATATCCACCTAGATCATCAAGGCCCCAAAATGGCTCCGGAAGTGTAGGACCCAAAAACCTGCTAAAAATATAAGCTGCTGGAAGTGAAGAACTGAAATAGTTGATGGTGGGTCCAAATGGAATAGGTGGGTGGCCACCAATATCCACTTGGATCATTTATCCCTCCTTAGGAAGAAATGGTCCCCATTTCATTAAGTTCCTCCATGGGGAGGAAAATTCTACTGAACTTGGTATTGGATTTGTCCAGATTGTCGCGGACGTGCTGGATGTAGATGTGCCATCGGTGGACAGTCGTTGAAGGATTTGGGAAAAGTTATCCATCATCGCATTCCTTTGTTTCTTGAGGGCCTCCCCGAGCAATATTTTGATAGGATCTCTTGCTTCCTCGTCTTTCTTTCCTTCCGCCATGGGGGGTCGTCGGGGTTTACGAGGCTGATCTTGCAAGGGTACGACTAGATCAAGCCCAAAATCCTTATACCATAACCGCATTGGGGACATGCAAAGAAAAATAGAGAAAGAGAAAACCTGCTCTGATACCACTAATCCAGATTTATGCAAGAATGCAACAGAATACACATATAACCATAAACATAGAGATGCAACGGAAATAATCATTCATTTTATTAATAAAAAATGACTGAAATATGCTTACATACATCATGTAAATAAATATCTAGGGCGCTGGTAGGCTTATCTATGAGAAGAGATGTGGCGACTACAGGCCTCCGAACTGTGTTACAAAACAAATGACTGAAACATGCTTACAGGAATAATAGAAATGAGCGGGCGAGGGCACTGGTAGTGTATCCCTGAGAAGAGATGTGATGGCTACATACCTCTCCATTGTGTTACAATGAGGCTCGCAGGCTATTTATTGCTGAGAAAAAATGTAGAACTTGAAACGTCCAAAAACCTAATCCTAGGAGATGAAGCGCCAAAACTGTGGGCCCTGTTTGGGTAAATTGGTGCTTCAACTTCTCGGGGACGTAACTTTGGCATACGATCTCCGTTTGACGCGCTCAATAGCTTGTTAGAAAGAATTATCTGAGGAGTACAAATTTCAATGTGATAAACATTGGTCCATGGAGCCATGTTGCTCTCGGTTTTCCCATAAAAACGTCGTTTAGAGCCTCAAAATGACTCCAGAAGTTCAGGACCCGAAAAACTGCGAAATATAGTAAGTTGTGCTGCAACTTGAAAACGGAAAGAATTAATGGTGGGGGTTCAAATGGAATAGGTGGGTGGCCACCAATATCCACCTGGATCATCAAGGCCCCAAAATGGCTCCGAGAGTGTAGGACGCAAAAACCTGCTAAAAATAGTAAGCTGCTGGAAGTGAAGAACTGAAAGAGTTGATGGTGCGAGTCCAAATGTAATAGATGGTTGGCCACCGATATCCACTTGGATCATTCCTCCCTCCTTAAAAAGTAATGGCCCCCATTGCATTAAGTTCCTCAATGGGGGGAGGGGGGGGGGGGCAAATTCTGCTGAACTTGGTATGGGATTTGTCCAGGTTTTCACGGACCTCTTGGCGAATGTGTTGGATGTAGATGTGCAGCTGGTGGGCAGCCGTTGAAGGATCTGGGAAAAGTTATCCATCATCACGTTCCTCTATTTCTTGAGGGCCTCCCCGAGCAAGATTTTAATAGGATCTCCTGCTCCCTCGTCTTTCTTTCCTTCCGCCATGGGGGGTCGTCGGGATTTGCGAGGCCGATCTTGCAATGGTGCGACCAGATCGAGCCTGAACTCCTTATACCCTGACCGCGTTGGGGACATACAAAGAAAAATAGAGAAAGAGCAGACCCAATCTGATACCACTAATCTAGATTTATTCAGGAATGCAACAAAATACACATATAACCATAAACACAGAGATGTAGCAGAAATAATCATTCATTTTATTAATAAAAAATGACTGAAATATGCTTACATACATAATGTAAATAAACATCTAGGGTGTTGGTAGGCTTATCTATGAGAATAGATGTGGCAGCTACAGGCCTCTGAACTATGTTACAAAACAAATGGCTGAAACATGCTTACAAGAATAATAGAAATGAGCGGGCGAGGGCACTGGTAGCGTATCCTTGAGAAGAGATGTGATGGCTACATGCCTCTCCACTGTGTTACAATAAGGCTCACAGGCCATTTATTGCTGAGAAACAATGTAGATCCTGAAACGTCCAAAAACCTAACCCTAGGAGATGAAGCGCCAAAGTTGTGGGCCCCGTTTGAGTAAATTGGTGTTTCAACTTCTCAGCGACGTAACTTTGGCATACGATCTCCATTTGACGTGATCAATAGCTTGTTAGAAAGATCTATCCAAGGAGCACAATTTTCGGTGTGATCAACATATGTCCATGAACACATGTTGCTCCCGGTTTTCCCAAAAAACGTCATTTAGGGCCTCAAAACGGCTCCAGAAGTTCAAGACACAAAAACTGCTAAATATAGTAAGTTGTGTTGCAACTTGAAAACAGAAAGAACTGATGGTGGGGGTTCAATTGGAATAGGTGGGTGGCCACCAATATCCACCTGGATCATCAAGGCCCCAAAAATGCTCTGGGAGTGTAGGACCCAAAAACTTGCGAAAAATAGTAAGCCGCTGGAAGTGAAGAACTGAAAGAGTTGATGGTGCGGGTCAAAATGGAACAGGTCGGTGGCCATCGATATCCACCTGGATCAGAAGCACAAATAAAGCAGACATAGAAAGCAGTAATGAAGACATCAATATTATCAAATGAAATTATTGAATCTGTATGTGAACAACTGGTGAAAGCATAACTTATCAAAGAGTACACGTCTGAAGTGTTCTCAGAAGTCCAACAACTAGAAACACAATGGAAGAAAAAGGCAGAAACACAGGATGAAATAATTAAAAAGGTAAATAAGTTTGATCAAGAAAATTATTGGAATTTTTTGATCAAACCTTATCATCAATACCAGATCCTGCAGTCTTTAACAGATTCAAAACAAGAAGATCGCAACCAGTACTCTCAAACGCATTATTCAAGGGACATATCAGATCGAGGATTTCGCAACCAGCTCAGCTCAAGCCCATGCTGGATATTTTTCAACTTCGTGACCAAATCCAAAAGAAAGGGCATAATTCATAAATCATATTGTTACTTTATTTTCCTAGATTGTAGTTTAAGTTAGTCTTACGAGGATGGTTGTTTGACACCTCCTCTATATTTTTGTAATAATCTATTTTAGAACATAGTTAGTTTAGTATTTAAACCCCTCTCATGAATTTAGAGAAGGGTCTAGAAATTTGTCAAAAACATTTGCAAAGAATGCACTATTGTAAGTTGTGAATGTTTTGATGAATGGATGGAACACATCTGTTATCTTTTGATAACTAAAGCTATTTAATTGATGTTGCACTATTGTACTCTTTAAATTGCTTGAAAGTGAAGAGGAGCAGATGAATTACTGTCATTTTACATGAGTAGAACTTCGTACATATGGTACTTCTATTCATTTGTATGAAGTCTTGCTTTATAGATTGACAGGCATATTTTTATTGCACTATATATTTGAAATGTTATTATAGATGAATGTTACATGCACTTCTATTCTAATATTTATCTGTGATTTCTTATTAAATATATAATCACACTGTTGACGAGGTAAATCCCCTCTGCGGACAGAGGCGATCCCACTATCCCTAGGGTGGGTTTAGCAACAAACAAAACATGCTACGATATTGATTCCTAGTTACAAAAGAGAAAGTTACGATAGATGGCCTACCTCAAGTCCTACGTTGTTGTTGTCGACGGAGAAGTGTTGCTTCCTGTTCCTTGCTTGACAGATCACAATCCTTTCGCTCACCGCGTCCGGACACTTGTACACACATAGATAAAAACGACGACAATGCAACATAATAACCCAAGCATGTAACTATCAATTAGTCGGAAAAGATTGAATCAAATTGCATTACACAAACAAGCAATACAACGATGGAACCAATAACATAGTCGAGCATATATTAAGATATGAAAGAAATATTACAACCGAGTTCCAACATCACATTCTTCCTTCAGTAGGGCATCCAGCGGAGCGTGTCTCACAAAGCTTGTCGAGAATTTGGACAAGGCTCTCTCTCTTACGAGGTTCTCCTTGGCTCTACTCTCAATAGTCACTCAACTATAGTTTTCATCCCAAATGCTCAGCTAGCTAGCAAATGGAGAGGTTAAGATTTTATAGAAGGAGAAGGAGAGGTTATGATCCCTATAATCATGGGGGGGAGTCCTATCCCTTAGGAAGGTTCCATGAGAGGTGGGAAACCACTTCCTAATCAGGGAGATCCAGAGCCAAACAACCCAACCTCTTTTTGATGATTCATTCTGAATTTGTTAGAATCAAACTTCCGCCTTCTATTGTTAAAAAGCATTCCTTAATAGGCTTGGCACGGGAAATACACAGGGACAGAGCGCCAAGTGGAGCAGGCTCAGTGTAAATTTCCTAGGTCGGCGCAAGTGATGAATTGGCTAAGCGCGCCAATGCCCAAACATATGTTTTTAATGATTTTTGAGGAAATGTTCTTCATGAGAATTATTTCCCTTATGCAAAAGGATGCCATCAAGGTGTTTTTAGGACATTTTACTGTTCACAGGTCATGGGAATAGTCCTCCAATGTACGAGATAAGGGATTGTAGGGACGGTGATAAAATTCTGTGTAACAGATGCCCCCTAAAGCATGAGGTCTGAGAGAGAGGGAGGGGTGAAATGATTTATGAGAATGTGTTCAACTGAAAACACTGCTGTTGGAAAAACCTACGAGTACAAATACAACTGATTTCTCTAATACATGATATGTGGTATAGGCGTAGCCATCCATAAAAAGAACTGAAACAATGAGATCCAAGGTATGGACTCAGCCATCCAGCAAAACAAGGATCAACAAGTAGACTAAGGTATGGTCGCAACCATCTAATCAAAGGAGTCATATAATAAATCATAATAATCCACAAAGAACCCACAACCTGGATGTTATCAGACAAAACCCAGGGTCTTGCGCTCCATCTCGACCCGAACAGAGTACAAGTTTGAGCATGCAAATATGTGAGCTGAAGTCAAACATGCAAGAACATCGTCTGATTACCAGCCAATAATGAAAGCCGTTAACAGACGCGAGAGAAACCGCCAATGATGACGATGGCTCTCAAGGTACAAGAGGTACAATCCACGGAATGTGAACATTGAGTTGGCGTCGAACACCCATAGAATCATCCGATAGAAGGCCCATAATGAAAACCTTGAGTCGAATGTGAAGAACCTGCCATTGAGGCATGCAGGATCCAAGGCACCTGAAGGGAGTCTCTAGATCAGCTTCCTGGATAATGAGCTGAAGTCGACAGGAAGTGACCTTGATCGAAGGTGGGCCATAATGTTTCCCACATCATCGACAAGAGACATAGGGATATAATTTTTGTGAATCAAGACCAACAGAGAATCAAAGGGAGGTTTAAAACTGCAGAGGCAAAACTTCTCTTGAACATATCGGTTGATCAGGAGATCAAGTCTCTTGTAGAAAAATGCTCAAAAATGAAGTTGCTCAAAATTGGATCGAACCAGATCAACTAGAAAGAGCTCGGAAAAACGATCCTGTAGCCGCGAATGACACTCAAATCCATTACCGTATGGAGGAGATATTGCATTTTGAAATCGCCCAATAACCTTCAATTTTGAAAGGAATTTTTTTTTAATATTATGTGTTGGGATAATTTTATTTTTTATTAAGGTTTAATAAATTAATTAAATTATATAGTTTTAATATTTTATATGGTTTTTTATTAAATCATATATTATATTATTAATTATATGTTTTAATTAATTATTAAATTTTTTTTAATTAAACCTTATTAAAAACTAAATATTAAACCATACTATATATTAAACAAAATTTGAAATATGAAAAAATGTTAAAACCCACAAGCCTAAAGTTTGGGTTATATATTTAAAGTCACATGGGCAATGTATTATTAACCATTACAACCCACGTAACAAAGGTTAAACATGGTATGCAACGTATGTTAACGTGGGTTTAAAGCACGTGGTCAAAGGTTTGGAGCGGAAGTCGATGGGGGGGCTTCGGGCTAGCCCCCCCCCGCCCCTATCCACGTGACCCTCGTCAGGTCCGTGGTCCAAGCACATAACCGACAGAAATAAATAACAGCAAACGGTGACCTGTACACATGCAACGACGAATTTTTATGTTATATTTATTATAACATTAATATAAACCATCTTCTCCAACGTTACATGCGGGATTTGCGGTCACATGATCTATGACATTTATTGCCAACAGAAAATGCTCCACCATTTTAGCGCCTGTTCCCCAAATTAAGGCGGATGTGCCACATTTAGTTGCAGTTAACTTCAGTTCTCCACATTTAGTGGAGTTTTCCTAGGTGACACTGGGCAAAAGTTCAGTTAGCCATAACCTTGGCTAGGGAAGTCCATTTGGGACGATTTTATTTTTATTTTTGGGTATTGAAGCATTCTGGAGTTGTTGGGACAGGTTGCAGAGCCATCAGGGCGCTCTATCAGTGATTTTGGTTGTGGAGCCACGAGGGCCTAATGAAAGATCAGCTGTGTTGGACTATAATCATCCATTGGAGGTGAATGAATAGTCGATTTATACTGATTTCAGTCTTCTGTTTCTAAATATGTAGCTAATTTTTCCTTTTGAGGCTTTCTACACAGTGTAATTCATATTTTGAGCATTAATGAAAAAGGGAAAAGCCTAATTAGAGGCTTTTGGACCCAGCAGAGGTAGACCAAGAGAGGGGTGAACTGCTTAAACAAATGCTTACTGTTATGCTGTGCATTTTTGCTGTTATATTTTAGATTCTGCTACATTAACAGTAACTTTTCATAAGTACACTTTTCCCAATCAGGCTTATACAGTGAACATAACTCGTTAGTTTCACTTCAAACCGCATTACTTCATTTGCAGAATACTTGAACTTGCTTATTCACACATAAAATTTTGATTAATGAATACTTTGCACATAAACAAATTCTTTCATTGATCGGATCTATTTCAGTGTTTACATTTTATTTCTTTAGGCAGAGTTAGTTTGTGGGCCAGAAGCTTCTGGTTTCATCCTTTCTAGTAAAGGTGAAATAACCAGTAAAAGCCCCCTACTGTCAATCTCTGTACAAGAAATACTTTGTTCTCACAATTTCAGATCATCGGTGGCACGACATTGGATTTGGAAGTATTTGAAATCAAGGGATCTGAGGTCATGGTGACGTGGCAAAGAGCAGATGAGCGGTCAAAAGAGATTACCCAAACCCATGGAGGCAAGAAGATAACGAGATGAGATGTCCCCAACCCGACACAAATGCAGACAAGTGCCATGTTCAAGAGCGACAAACTGCCAACATGACTATAATATTTTTTCCATTTTCCCCCACCATTTCTGTCGAGTACTCCAATTGTTTTTTGAAAACAAGCTTGAAGGGGATAGCATGTGCTTGCGATGTAAGTTTTCCCTTTGGACAAATCCAACCTAGTACATTTTACAAGCCCTAGGAAGGAGGAACTCGGGTGATGTCACTGCGACGGAGTCTGATGTCATTAGAGTTTAATGAGTCTGACAAAGGAATAACTCGACGTCTTTTCATGTTTAGAGAGTTTGAAAATACAACGGAAAAAACAAACTCCAACAGTCCCTTTTCGTAAATATTCCCTCAGATTCGAAAAGGTAGAAAACTGTGTCTGAGAAAACCTTCTAGTCGCGATAGGCTAGGGTCTTCCTTTTTTGTAAATAATCTATCCCAACCCGAAAAATGGGTAAACGTATACTGGGTAGATATCATTTCGCAGACATTTAACGAGTTCAAAACGACAAGAGTCTCGAAAATCTTTTCAATTTTCGAGAGTCAGAAAAGAGTTGAAAGATGACTCCTCCTGGAGGAATGAGTGGTATTAAGGGTAGCTACTGGTTCCAGTAATGGTGGAACTACTCAGAACAAGTAAAGGTCAAGAGACTGGATAAAAAGACCACTCATTGCAGTGGTTCCTCAGGAATGGGTAAAACAACCAAGTGAAGGCATATGATCGACCAAGAAAACGGTGACGATGGAATGAAAAACCAAGGCTCATCTGGAAAAATAGGCTGATAAAATGGCAATCACGAGAGGTAAAATAGGAATGGTTTCATTTTTACACAAGCTTGAAATTAGGAAACTCTGCTTGAAATTGGTTTCATTTTTACACAAGCTTGAAACAAAGATAAACTATGCTTGAAACCGGTTTCATTTTTACACAAGATTGAAACGGAAACAAACTATGCTTGAAAAAGTAAGCATGCCACCAGCATGGTGACTCAATTCTAGGTGCATACCCCCCAAGCTTCAGTCCATATGCAATGGAGTGAAGGTTCAAAACACAAGAGTAAGAGAGACTCGACCTAAATTTTACGAGATCTAACAAAAAATCGAATTGAACGAGAACGTGTTTCATTGCTTTAACGAGGTTGACACACTTAAAAGAACTGTCCTCAAACCAGCTTGTTTCATTATTTAAGGAGCTTGACACAAGAAAAGGAGGTATGCTCTGACAAGCTTAAAGGAGCAGCTTTAGGAGGGGGAGAATCAGATGCAGCTGTAAGCTCACAATAATTAATCTCGATTGGACTAAGCGACATCGAATCTCCAAACGAGTCAACCTATTTAGGTGAAGGGATGATCCAAGGGTCATCTGACCAAGAGACCATGTTGACTTGAACAGTATTCGGTGGTGGAATGGGAAAAATACCCATGAGAACGAGGTCCTTTAAAAGACCCAGCCCTATACTCTCAGGGGGATTGGGAATTTGATCCACGTATGGCACGTTGTTCTCGGAAGACGAGGTAAAGAAAGACAACTGATCGACAGTAACAATCTTGCCTTCACGTGGAAACTTCAAAAGGGAAAGAGGGTGGACGGAACGCATAACATGGCGTGAGTCCAATTGCGACCGAGTAGAAGATTTTAGTTGAGTTTGGCATTAACAACTTCTACTTCGATGTTGACTATCTTTCCTTGCAATGTAATCGACAAGCTAGCGAGAACACCCAGGGGTTTTGATTCCCTTCCATCAAATGCCTCAAGGGCATTGGGAGATGAAGTGAGGGCTGGATAGCCCATGGCCTTCCAGCAAGCAGATGACATAACACAGGTAGATGCACCTTCGTCCACAACGGCTCTGTGAATATTGAGACCGTTAATGCCGACTTGTATAACAAGCGCAATCTGGTGCCGAAGTTGGGGGAAGAAATTCTCTAGATTGAAGGTGAGAAGGCTAGAATCGGCAGGATCGATCCCGCCAATCGCAGATAATAAAGCTTTCAGTTGAGACGAACAGCTCTGAAGTACTTCCAACACGGACATCGCAAAAGGCGTCTGTGCCAAATCCTCAACAATGCTGTAATGCTGAGCAGCAAGGGCGTTCGGATTATAGGAAGACTTTCGGCGAACACCTTTGGAAGGTGGCCGTACAACGGGTTCAGCACTATGCCTTTCAATCTCGAGAGGACCAGAGGCAGGTGGGGGAGGAGGGCCATCGACGACTTCCTTCCCAGCTGCTTGGCGTGATCCGGCATAATCCTTCGACTGAGTGGCAATAGAAACAGGTGCAACACCATTCATCATGAAAACCTAAGACCCAAACGGTGAAGATGGCGAAGGCTGCTCGACCATCTGGGTCTACTGAGATGGAAAAGGTTCCTTAAGAACTGCTAGAGTTCCCTTAGCGCCCTTAAGAAGTTGACTAACTTCAGATCATCAAGGACAATCTTTAGTGTAGTGGTCCTCATCACAAATCAGGCAAGGGTACTTTAGTTTCCGTTGTGAACCATCATCAACATGAGGTTTAGATGATTCTAGTTTTGGGGCATCAGATTTTGCTTTGCCTTTGCCCTTCATTTTCCCTTTGGAAGTCTTGTCCGCAGGATTGGCCTAGACGACGTTGACCTCCGAGGTCTTACCAGAATCTGGAGTAGCCTGAGGAGCAGAATTGTTGGAAGAATTTGATTTCTGCTTCCCATTGGAAGACTTGTGTGAATTCTAGGATACAGAACCGATAACGCCGTCAACCAATGGGGTGGCTGGCGCCCTAGAGGTCCCGAGACGTGGAGCTTCAGTCAAGATGTCATATAAAATGCCCGATTGAGAGTACACAAGATCAAGGTACTGGGCACAAGCGATGGCTTGTTCTTCGGTCACACATGCCCCCATGGCAATATCTTTCACAATATGGTTGACGAAAGAAGTAGTGAACCAATGGGTGAGCAACTGATCAGGAATTTTGAACTTGATCAGGTGACGATGCCTTCTCCATTCATGGATATGGTCTGAGATATGGGTAGCTCGGTCCTGTTTCAATGACGTGAGGAGATACGTCCCGGATTTGTAACGAATAGAAAACTGGAAATGAGTCAGGAACGCCATGGCAAGAGTATTGAAATATTGAAAAATTCCACGAGGAAGTTCAATATACCACTTAGCAACAACGCCTGTGAGAGTGCACTGAAAAGGACGAAGACGAACAGAGTTGTCTACCCAAGAATTTGAAGAACACCACAAATGGTACGTCATGACATGAGCTTGGGGGTATTCTCTAGACTTGCCCTCAAACTTGGGGCAATCACCAGGAACCTTGGTCGGAACCGGTGGCCAAAAAGGATTATGAAGAATGGGATCATTTGTCAGTTTGGACATGTCTGGTAACTCCAACATGGCAAGGAAAGGTAACTGCGCATTAAAAGGCATAGCAGGCCCTCGATAAGGACCTAAACCCATATTCCACCTTGGTTGAGTATAACTCTGCCCCCACTGGTTCTATCCCGAGGGATTCTGACCATAAGGGGTGTAAGACGGATAAGTCGGTTGATATGGCGGCTGAGAACCAGGGTACGGGGGTTGAAAACCGAGATACTGATTCTGAGTATACATGGGTCCCGATTGAGCAGCGTATGGATTTTGCTGCGGAATATAAGTATAGCCTGGTTGTTGAGGGTTATAAGGGAGACCTTGAGGCAGGTTGTAAATCGGCCGATATTGACCTTGAGGAAAATAACCGCCTTGGGGTCGAACATGCTACTGATAATCGGGACCCTACTGAGCTGGATACGTCGGGTGCAACGGTTGATTTGGATGCGGCATTGAGTAGGATGGAGGCTGAGCAGGGTAAATAGGCTATGCAAGTTGACCCAGCTGAACAGGTTGACCTGACAGAAGAGGGCCACCAGGTTGCCCCTGCGAAGCAAGTTGGCCTGATGACTGGGGTGGGCCAGGTTGTACCTAATATCCAGGTTGACCTGGGGCAAGACCGTAGGATGGTCCTGGATGTGCAACATTTGAACCGATCGAAGGATACGGTTTTTGAGGTTGCATTATAGGTTGAGATGGATGGATCTGCCCCCCAGGACCATATGAAGGTCTGGGTTGATAACCCGATGGCCCAACTGGCGCTTGGGGTTGCCCAGGAGGGATCATAGGCTGAGGTTGTAAAGGTTGACCTGGAGGATTATAAGGCTGCCCTTACGGGCCGTAAAAAAATCCCTGCTGGACCGAAGGTTGGCCCTGTAAAGGTTTCCCTTGTGGTTCGTATGCATACCCTTGCTATACCAAAGGTTGTCCCTGGAAGGGTTGCCCTTGTTGGTAAAAAGCATATCCCTGCTTAATCAAAGGTTGTCCTTGAAAGGGTTGTCCTTGTTGGTTAGAGGGATGCCCAGGCAAGGTAGGTATAATACCCGAAAGAAATTTATAAGTCTTAGGAGCAGGCAAATAGACAGGGTTGCGATGCTTATCTTGCTAAAATGGAAGTGCATAAACCGGGGTACCATCCGCCCCATAATGGGAAAAATACGATCGATAGGGATCCTGAGGGGATTGATAGGTTTGGGAGTGTTGCTGCTGAACAGCCAGACGATACTCCTCAAACGAAAGGCCGTCAGGGACTGCTGCTGCAATCAAAGTTTCTACCGAAGTGGAAACAACTGATGATTGAACAGTGACAATCGGCACCGAAGCAACCACACAGATAGTAGGTCTACTGGGAACAGATGTAATGAGGGGCATCGAAGATGAGACAGGTGTCGTCGGCAACATCCCTAATGACGGAAGAACCAAACCCCTTGGTGGGGTGGACACTGCCATGGAGGCAATATCGGATATAATCTGACCTAGAGACCTATATCCGGCTGGAAGCGACACCAGCGACGAAGATGGAACAGGCTCTTGTAGGACGTCTTCGGGGAAGAGTTGGTATCCTTCATCCAAAACTAGAATACCCTCAGTGCCATTAGGGTCAGATGAATCCGTGTCTGATTCAACCGTGAGATCTTGCAAAAGAGTACGAGGGCTCGGAGGTATAATAGTGGCCAAAAATAGTGATCCCAATGTAAGAGGGGGGAAATGTTCCCCGACCCCAAAACCAAACCAAGCATTCGAAAGAGGTCAATTGAATTCAACTGGTTCAACAAAGGGGTGCTCTGATGGGATAATAGGCTGTTAAAGCTTAGCCGACTCAGAGATCTAAGAAGTTTCAGATGAATCGTCCGAAAAAGGACTACTAGTAGACGAAACCGACGGTTCTGCCACCGTGATTGTAGCACAGAAAAAGAGGAAAAAAGATCACAAAGAGGACACTTGGACCAAACCAAGGAAAACAAAGACAGTCCAGGTAATCAAACTTTAATGGGCGTGTAATCATAGGCAGTTTATTTTACCACATTGAAACTGAACATTGCTGTTTCACCTTTTAAGAGTCAAGAAACAGTCAAATATGACTCTAGTCTCTTTCGGTTTTAAACGAGATCGAAAGGACAAGTGCTAGATGATCTTTCCAAATTTATAGAGTCAGTAAAGACCAAAAATGACTGCTCAGATAGTCTAGGTAAAAGGGTGTACCAGGTTCCCGTGAACTGCCATATACACCTTGGTTATGAAATGAAAGAGAAATCAACCAAGGACTTGACATACATGCAGGTAGTCTCCCCGAATGCTGTGTTTGGTGTATCACAGGTACAAGGCGACAGAATCGGCTTCCTACGAATAAAAGGATTGCAACCTAGAGGGGTTTCCCTTTATATAAACGACGGTACGGGGAGCGCAAGTCCGTACTAGTGCTGTCTGAAGCCAAATGGCGAGCGACATCTGCTAGGCTTAAAGACGGTCTCTAACTTAGACCACTAAATGTTCTGTTAAGTTTCAATGTTGCCTTAGGTTAATTGAAATAAATTTTAAGTTGATCTTGTATTTATGTTTCACTTCCAAGGTCCTATCGAATGTCAAATCTCACAAATCCCTGAATGCAAGCTACATGCCATGAGACACCATTTCGTTCAATGAAGAGCTATCTATGAGAGAGTTAGAGATTTCAAGCGATAGCTACAATAAATCATGCGAAAAAATTCACTACAATGCCTGATGCAAGATAATGAGACTGAAAAACTCTTCTCTAGAATTATATAATGCTAGAAACATGAAATATTTTTCAATTTTCACTATGCCAATCAAGAATGCAAAAGATTTTTTTTTTGTATTTTTCAATATATCAGAGCAAGTGCACTAAATGATATGAAAAATAAATGAAAACACCAATTTTAGAATAGTGAAGCGAGAGCTGAAACAAAACAATTTCACTCAATTAAAAACAAGCACAACAAGACTCAAATCAATGACGAAATCCCTCAAATAAAAGAGAAAATCTCAAAAGAGACCCAAACAAGCCGTGTAATCTAGGCCTGGAGCAACAAGAGTAAAACTGAACAAAAGAAAAGACAATCACTCAATTAACGCAATCACTCAAATGGATCCTCAATGCTGAATGCAAAGAAGCAGAAGCGAAGTTGACTGGGAAACCAAGGACCCGAAACGTCCACAGGAGGCTCAGCAGGCTGAAGCACCTAGAAGACCTAGGGCTGAAACGCAAAAATGACAGAAAAGGGCCAACAACCGAAGGACAAGGGTTGATCTTAGTAAAAAATGACTCCAAAGCACTCAACAAGTTAGAAAAAACAACCCAGGATCAAATCTCAGGCTCAAAAACTCCAAAACCAAGCAAACCCCAAAACCTAACAGGGTTGGCGCGCTTGTCTGGCCGTAATCGGCGCCAAACAGGGAATGGCGGGGGCTATAAATGAGAAAATCATGCCAGTTGGCGCTACTGTCAGCTAAATAACCGCGCCAAGAGGTTTTTACTCAGGAAAAAGGAAAAAATGAACAAACAAAGAGAGGTTTGATCTCCAGGGGGCTGAACAAGGGCTTCAAACCAAGCAAGATAAACCAGAAAGGCGAATGAAAGCCAAAACACAACCTAATGGAAGAAGGACTAACTCACACTAATCCCCAGTGGAGTTGCCACTTTTTTGATGAGGTAAATCCCCTCTGCGGATAGAGGCGATCCCACTAGCCCATGGTGGGTCTAGCAATAAACAGAACACATTACGATATTGATTCCTAGTTACAAAAGACAAAGTTACGATAGATGGCCTACCTCAAGTCCTACGCTGTTGTTGTCCACGGAGAAGTGTTGCTTCCCATTCCTCGCTTGACAGATCACAATCCTTTCGCTCACTGCGTTCGGACACCTGTACACACACAGAGAAAAATGACGACAATACAACGTAATAACCCAAGCATGTAACTATCAATTAGTCAGAAAAGATTGAATCAAATTTCATTACACAAATAAGCAATATAACGATGGAACCAATAACATAGTTGAGCATATATTAAGATATGAAATAAAGATTAAAACTGATTTCCGACGTCGCGTTCTTCCTTCAGCAGGGCATCCAGCAGAGCGTGTCTCACAAAGCTTGTCGGGAATTTGGACAAGGCTCTCCATCTTACGGGGTTCTCCTTGGCTCTGCTATCAATATTCACTCAGCTATATTTTTCTTCCCAAATGTTCAGCTAGCTAGAAAATGGAGAGGGAATGCTTTTATAGAAGGAGAAGGAGAGGTTAGGATCCCTATAATCACGGGGGAGAGTCCTATCCCTTAGGAAGGTTCCATGAGAGGTGGGAAACCACTTCCTAATCAGGGAGATCCGGAGCCAAACAGCCCAACCTCTTTTTGATGATTCGTTCTGAAGTTGTTAGAATCAAACTTTCGCCTTCTATTGTTAAAAAACATTCCTTAATAGGCTTGGCGCGGGTAATACACAGGGACATAGAGCCAAGTGGTGCGGGCTCAGTGTAAATTTCCCAGGTCAGCGCGAGTGATGAACTGGCTAAGCGCGCCAATGCCCAAACATATGTTTTTAATGAATTTTGAGGAAATGTTCTTCAGGAGAATTCTTGCCCTTATGCAGAAGGATGCCATCAAGGTGTTTTCAGGACCTTTTACTGTTCACAGGTCACGGGAATAGTCCTCCAATGTACGGGATGAGGGATTGCAGGGACGGTGACAAAATGTTGTGTAACAAACACATATGAATGTGATACATTTTTCACAATTCTTCTAAGAAAACTACCTTTGTAGAAGAATCATCTTACATAATTTTCATCTCTTTCAACTGTTAAATGATCTATATTACTAATAGTTGAAGGATATCTCTTTAGATCGCATAAAGGAAGAAACACCCCAGGTATATAGTAGAATAAATAGTTTAGATAGGTGCATATGATAGATTAAAATCATTCTCCATTTTCATATTGTATAATCAAAACACCCTCGAAATCATCCTTATTAGGAAATTGGTCCCATTATCCCCAGTTAGAGCCACTACACCAAACGGAAAAGGAGCTACTTTAACGTCTGGACCAGGTGGTTTTGTCCCATGTTTCGGCAACGAAATTCTGAGGCCTCAACAAAACTATAGGAGGGAAACATTTTTGTTGCAGTTTTGAAGCCCATAAAAAGCAAACTTGTCTATACCTTCACTTCCACCAACTCAGGGGTACACATTATATAAAACACTTGAGACACAAACACTAATTCTAGCATGAGTTCTATCTAGAAGTCAATATCTCACTTCAAAGGTAGTCTTGGTATCTCATGGTCCTCAAGTACTTATGTACTCAAAATTACTTCTTTAGTCCCGATAACCATGCCCTTGCTTCTTCACCTTTTTTTATTTCACAATCAAATGCGGATTGCTTTTTTTTTTAAAATTTCTCATTCAACATATTCTTGTAGTGTGAAAATTTCACTATTGAAATCCTATCACAACAACTGGTATTATTTCTCTTAACTGATAAATTAATTGTTCAATTTATTGCTATGAAAACATTGAAATAAACACACCGTAACCTTCACAAAAAAAACCGTGGAAATAAAATAACATTGGAATATGAGAAATTACTATCACACACATAGAAAATTTGACACTATTATTTTTGAAAAAATGCCCTCAGAAAAACCCAACTTGGGAAAACCGATGTAGCAGTGAGGGTTTTTATTATTATGCAACAGTGAAAATATGAGTACAATCTGGATGCCTGAAATAGGAAATCCAAAATAAGAAAATATGGGCAACATTATTGAAGGGAATTACCCTTCCTCCACAAGAAAACCTGTCACAACCTACCTATAGAAAAATCGGTCTCCTAAAGCCTCTGCGTTGCACTGCATAATCTCTATGACGTCAAGCCTCTAGCCAATATCTGATGAAGTCATTCTATCTTCTGCTGCTTAGGAAACCATCTCTCCGACCTTCTAGAAACTCCATCCAGCCTCTGGAAATGAGAATAAATTTCTCTCCAAAAAATCGAACTGCCCTCTCTGAAGCAACTGTGCAGTCCTCTACGTTGTCTCACTGGGAATAAGTCGACCCTCTTGTTGCTGCCTCTCCGGATTTGGAAAACTTCCTGCGGATCACTGTCCCTGCCCCTCACTCACTACTTCGAATTCTGGCTTCTCCGACAATTGACTATTGCTACTCTAGAAATTGTTCTGCCAAGGAAATCAATTTGCTCAAGTGTCTTCTCCATCACCACATCGATCTCCTCTTATAATCCATTTTTGGAGCACCAAAGACCAAGATTAAAACTTAATCAATGGCTATGGTCATCCGTAGATTGATCTATGTGATTTTCTAAACTATTCTCACCTTATCTCAATTAATACTGATTAATTAACCATATTCCATAAGTTTAGACTTAAGAAATATTTAAAAAATGGTTAATAATCTAATTGAGACACTTCTAGGTGGATTTTCCATTAATGGTTTTTGGTTTTTGGATATCTCATGTATTGTAGCCTCTCCACCAAATTTTGGCTACAAAAAATAATACATTTGATGCCACAAAAACTAACACTCCCTCTTAGCGAGGAATGTGTTTTAGTGCTAGACATCCTGCCACAACACCTTGTCTCTGCATCATCTCTTGTCACGTTGCTGATGTCTGGTTGTTGCTTCCCAACAACTACTGCACAACTATGATATACACTGCATATGTGTTTCTTCTCACCCTGTTGTAGTACTTCCAAAACTGCATCTGCATTGCAAATATGTTGTTGTTGCAACTGAAAAACATCCAAAATACCGAATCAAATGTGATCAATATGATGCATCTATCACTCGAGTTTGCTACTAGCTACTACACTGTCTCTGAAGGATCTGCATTACTGCTTACTTTTCACTGTGCTACCTGCACTGCTTCCAACTCTGCACTGCGCTCCCCAACATCCGACTACTACTAGTCTATGAAACTGTCACTTTGGTATCTGACTGCATCTACTGCCACTGATAAATCCTGATAATGACTAGTTTGGGCCCCCGTAGCCAGGTACTGATCCATGAGGTGGATTCCTTAAGGACCCTGCCCATATTTGTAGATCTCTGTGGATACAAATCAAAATCACCCCACCTCACTCCTGGAGGTATATGAGTAATCATAGCGAAGTCTTCCTCCAATGTGGAGGATATCCTGTCGATATTTGTTGAAGCTACTTGTTGGTCTTGCTTCTCCTCCTTGTCCTCCTTTCTGAGAGGACATTGGGTATGTAGTGACCAAACTCGCAACACTTGAAGCACTTTACCTTTGACAAGTCCTTCTTCTTTTTATTTTTATCCCTATGCCCCTAACTGGGACCCTTAGATGTGAGGGCCACATTCTCCTCTTCCCTTACCATCTTTTGTCCACTGCTACTACTTCCATTGATGGATTATTTAACAAAGATCGTATCAAATCCTCCTGTTTTAAATCATTCCACATCCCGTCCCATCCTGGTAGCTTGTCTCTGCCTAATATACTCTCGATGAAAACCTGCCAATCCTTAGAGACATTGTTGAGAGCTAATCACACTAGCTATGAAGGTTGAGGTGCTTCCCCAACAACTGACAACTGACCCCGGACCTCATGATTCCAGATAAGGAAGGGATCTATGCCTTCCCCTTTCTACATCCGGATGCATCTCAGCTTCTCCTCTAAGAACATCTTCCACTGCTTGAAAGTTATCTGGTATAACATGGAGAGAGAATCCCACATATCTTTGGACATTCCCTTGGCTGCTATATGTGAGACTATATGGTCCTAGACTCCATACATGATCAATCACTTATTTTTCTCCATCTCCTTCCTATATTCCTTTAGCTTATCTACATACTGAGGAACTTACATAGCATTATCAATGTAGTATTTCAGGCCATATTCATCTATAAGGAAGGACATCATAGCCTTCCAGATGACATAGTTGGACGCTACATCCAACCTATCCTCATCTCTAATCCCTGAAGTGGCCGTATATGAATTCTTTGAAAACTCCCTCTTTCCCTGTGCTCAACTACTGCTCTGCTATTCGCAATACCTTTTGGAATGCGTGACTCTGCTAGCTGCTTCTGCTAATCTACAACTGGAAATTCGAACTCCTGAGACTCGAAGTTCCTCGAGGAACTTTTTGTGTGTTATTTTCTCTTCCACCTGACGCTAGTGTTTCCCTAGGGAACTGCTGCAAAACCTTCTGCGTCCAACCAGAAATCTTCCCAACGAAAAATTTGAGCTACATCCTTTGCCATGACAAATCGAACTTCCTTAAGAAACTCGACCTTCCTCACTATGGACTGCGCTACCCCTAGGAATTTTGGCCCGCTACTCTTACTAAACAATAAAATTCCTTCTTTCACTTCTAAGCTCCCCGACTGATCAATCACGCTCCGATACCATGTGAAAATTTCCTTACTGAAATCCTATAACAACATCTGGTATTATTTCTTTTAAATGATAAATTAATTATTCAGTTTATTGCTACGGAAAGATCGAAATAAACATACTGCAACCTTCACAAATAAAATTGCGGAAATAAAATAACGTTGGAATCTATGAAATTACTAGCACACACACATAAAATTTGATGCTATTATTTTTGGAAAATTTTCTTCGGAAAAAAACCAAACTTGGGAAAACCAATGCAACAGTTAGGGTTATTATTATTATGCAGCACTGAAAATATGAGTACAATTTGGATGCCTGAAACTGGAAATACACAATATGAAAATTTAGGAAAAATTATTTAAAGGAGTCACCCTTCCTCCACAAGCAATCCCGACACAACCTACCTACAAAAAAACCAGCCTCCTAAAGCCTTTGCTTCAACTTTTGTACTACAATGTGCAATCTCTATGAATTCAAGCCTTTATCGAGTCTCTGATGAAGTTGTTCATCCTTTTGCTGCTGATGAAATCTCCTCTCCGACCCTATGGAACCTCTGCCCGGCTTCTGGAACTGAGAGCAAATTCTCTCCATAAAATCAAACTTCCCTCTCTGAAGAAACTACGCAGTCCTCTGCAGTGCCTCACTTTGAATAATTCGGTCCTCTTGTTGCTGGTTCTCTAAATCTGGAAAACTTCCTCCGGATCATTGTCCCTGCCCCTCACTCACTACTTCAACTTTTAGCTTCTCTGATAGCTAACTGCTGCTACTCTAAAAATCAATCTACCAAGGAAATCAAACTGCTCAAGTTCCTTCTCCATCACCACATCGATCTCCTCTTATAAACCACTGTTGGAGCACCAACGACCAAGATTAAAACTTAATCAACAATGAGCATCATCTTTGGATTGATCTATGTGAGTTTCTAAACTATTTTGACCTTATCTCAATTAATACAAATTAATTAAACATTATCCCTAAGTTTAGACTTAGGAAATATTTAAAAAATGGTTAATATTCTAATTAAGACACTTCTAGGTGGAATTTCCAAAAAACATTTCTCAGATTTGGAGATCTGATGTATTTTAACCTCTCCACCAAATTTCGTGGCTAGAAAACATACGATGCTACAAAAACTAACTTGTAGGATTTCTTCTGCTTCTTCTTATTTGAAGTTGACTTGGAATCATTACTTGACAACTCCTATGAACTAGTTATCCTTTTACTAGAGGAAATTAGCTGATGATTTACTGCCAAATGTACCTAAACTCTTACCTATTCTCCTTCTTCTGGAAGCAATCTTTCCTGCATTACTAGTAGTTGTCCAATGCTTTTGTATCTCTAATGGAATCTACACCTTCCTGAAGGGGTTTCTCTCTACATTTCCAATAATTGGTCCTTGTTGCAAATGCTTCTAAATTTTCGATAGGCTTTGCAATAGCATGATATTCTGTTTTATTTTCCTTTCGTATTCCCTGATGAGTCTTTCATTGTCTCCATTGTAGTTCAAAAGCCATACCTTTAGTGTTCTCATTATATTTGGAAGGTTTGAAGTTGTTTCTGCATTCATCCTCTCATCAAAATTCTCATTTTTATGTGTGATATTTCGTCGAGAGAGCATCACACCATCTTGTTTCTAATGTAGTGTTGTCTCTACTCTAGCATTTACATGCATATTCTCTTCAATTTTCTAACAATAAATTCAACTATTAGTGATATTTCAACATCAAAATTTGTTAACATTTGAATCCCTTAAGCCAAGTTTGGCCCATAACAAATCGATGTTGAAACTCTACTCTGATACCACCTATAACAAACCCAACCCCTAAGAACCCTTTAACGGACATGGGCTAGAATTTATTTTACCATGTTTTATGCTTGATTCAAAGTTCTTTTCTTGAGTTAATTCTCATTAGCAGATGCAATATTTTGGATTCCATTATATTTGGAAATCTTAATCTTCATTCCTACAATTTTCTGAGTAGTGATAATATCTCATCTTAATTCTATTGCACTAACATAACTATTGTGGATCAAGTATGTGAGTCATAGAATAATATCATGATGTGAGGTGTCACTTCCAATTAATCTTTAAGGAAACAACACTATTGAGTGATGCCTAGCTTTATTACATCTCAATAACATTTACTCTTATCATTCAGAAAAGGTGACGTCTTCCATCAGGGGTCCAATATCATGCTAGAGTGGAAATTCTACAGAAATATAGGCCATGTATCATGCCAAAACAAACTATGTATCATGTCAAAAGAGTAATATTGAGTGATACAAACCATGCATTTCATCAAAAGGATTTTCTTCAATGCAAAATGAGATCTAGCTCCTTTGCTTTCTTCCTTTATTGTTGAAAAAAGGTGTTTCATAAAAAATATATCTTAATCAAAATTTCATTCCCGAGTTATATGAGATGAGAAATGTATTAATTCAACGTTGTCATATTAAAATTTCAAGGTGACATGGGGATAAATCCATCCTAAATTGATGTCCAAAATTTTGTTCCAAGGGAAAGGGGTACACACCCCTTTGGTCTCAATTAGGCCTAAATTCCTTTCCATGAAGGGGCTCATTTACACCCATTTGGGTAGCAAACACTCCTAGAGGAGTGAGGACATGATCTTAGGTTTGGCCCTGAGGTTATGATCCATGGATCAACTCATTTAATCCACTAGTGGGAGCTCTAAACACCCAATCACCTCCATAGACAAGGAAAGATTTAGGGATAAAATCTAGAACTTAATTTGAGTACCAAATGAAGTTTAATTGCCATTTTTTTCTAGATAGAGATGTGGGTTTTAGAGGCTCCCTCGATGCGTTTGTGAAATAATCCTTCTCTTGGAAGAACCATTTAATCCAACATCTTAAGTGTAGGCCCAACGAGTTAAAGAAATAAGGCCCCTCCTTAAATACTATTTATTTTCCCTCTATGCATGCAAATATAACAATGGAAAAACATTCAAAACCGAGTTTGAGATAAATTTTTCCTTTTGGCTTCCATTGAGTCTTTACCTACCCTATTATGATTTTTTTGAGGGTCAAATGCCTATAAATTTTCCTATTACTACATCGATATTTATATACTAAATATAATTGCTAATATTGGGAGAAGCAACCTCATACCTAGTTTTGTTTTTTGTTAGGCACATGATTTTCAATGTGTGCAGGCTTCCTCTTTTTTAAATCCCACTTGTGAGGGATGATGTCCTTTGAAGGATTTGTTGTTCTTCTCCACCCTCTCACACTCTCTTCATCCTATAAATCTAATGCGGTCAAACTGTAGAAATTATATAACTGATATGTTATACATCCTAGATTCTCCTGATCACACACTATTTGACTTCATGCACAATACAAAATATCTTCTACCATTGATCATTAATTGCGGAAATAAAATCAATTGCATGCACACATTAAAACCATAAACATTCACACATATGAACACAATATTTTATGGGAAAGCTTAAAGCTGAAAACCCCCAACTATCTGTATATTATATGTCATATAAATCATGTAAAAATCATCATACAATTCTCCTCACAAGCTCTCAGTACAATCTCCAATTGCTACACACTAATCAGGTCTGATCTAGAAAATCTCATGCTCCAATCTTTGCCACCTGCTAGCCTGCCTCTACTGCGTAATCACTGCTGAAGAATGGCTCTGAATGAACTCGAATTGGTCCAGCCTTGCTCACAGAATCCTTATTGGCATCTCCAACCACTGTGTGTTGCAAATCATGCAACACTATAGTCACAACTGATAATCACACTACTCTTTCACCTACCTCTTCACTGGTCTCCACTGAAACTGTCCATGCACTGTAGTTAACTGATGTATTCTTTAGTTGATTAATGAGTTAATAATTAGTGAATTAATTAATAATTAATTCACACCACTCTCACTAGTGTATCAATCAGTTAGACTAGATACAACTAGCTCAACTATGTTTAACTCGGTTAAACTGAACACAACTCCATCAACTACCTCAATAACTCCACCAAACTCTGTCACATGAGTTCTAACTGAAGTATCCATGCAATAGCTCCACTTAACCCTCGGGAATAGTGTAATTCCTTCTGTCAGCTCCTGTGCCACATCTGTACACTTAACTGAAGTGCTCCAATAGAATAAGATAATGTTTATAGTCCATATATTATTAAGAGCTAATAATATTCGAAATATCTATTTTTAGACTAGCAATCTAAAAATAGATTCCGCCCAATATGTCTAAAAATAGAAGTCCATCTATTTTTCCAACTTGACCAACCATCCACAAATAGCATCCTGCAACTCATAGAATATGATCGACATGTCTAAAAATAGACATAGTCTAAAAATAGACTTGTGCCAAAAATAGCTTGCGGGCCCACTTAGTGAAGGCGACTCTTTTCACTAAGCTCATCATCTTGTTGCAATCTCACCACTCCCTCTCAACAATATAGGGATTATCTGCCACCCCAATCCTACCCCTGTGGTATTCGAATTTGCTCCTGGTGAGCGCCTTCATCAATATATCAACATCTTGATCCTCCGTGGGAATGTATGAAAGTAACATGATTTTCCGCTGCACACAATCTCTGATATGATGATACCAGATGTCAATGTGTTTAGATCTACCATGAAATACTAGATTAACCGAGAGTTTGATGCAACTCTGAATATCACAATATATCACAGTAGGATCTAAGTGTGAACTGAACAACCCGACCAGGATCTTCCTCATCCATATAGCCTTGCATGGAGCCAAAATCGCTGCCATGTACTCGGCCTCTGTTGAACTGAGTGCCACAGATCTCTACTTCCTGATGTACCAAGAAACTGCTGTCAACTAAATACTAAAAATCCCTCCAGATGTGCTCTTTCTGTCCGTTGGGCTCCCTACCCAATTTGCATCGGTGAAGCCACACAACTTCACCTCATCCGAATGTCTGTACCATAATCCATATCCTAATGTGCCTATGAGATATCTCAATACATGCTTTCCTGCCTTCCAAAAGAGCTCGGTAGGCTTAATCATAGCTTGTGAAAGCTGGTTAACAGCGTAGCATATGTCAGGTCGTGTATTGAATAGATACATAAGCGACCCCACCAACTGTCGGTAAATAGTGGCATCCACTACCTCTGCCGATGTAGCATCCTATTTCCTCCATCCACCAGGAATAGGAGTGTCGATAGGCTTGCAGCCATGCATGTTGAACTTCTCCAGTATCTCCCGGGCATACTTGCCTTGAGACATAAACAATCCATCACTGCGCTGCCAAATTTCCAATCCCAGGAAATAATGAAGGAGGCCCAAGTCCTTCATCTCAAACTACTTTTCAAGATCAACCTTGCATGAGTGTATCAACTGATTCATCACCGTCAAAATCAAATCATCTACATAAAGTACAATGATAAGAAATTTACCCTCCACCACAATCTGGTATAGGTTTGGATCCGCCTCACTCTTGGAGAATCCAAGTCCTGTGAAATAACTATCTATCCCTGTGTACCAAGCATGAGGTGCTTGTTTCAACCCATACAACGCTCTTTTGAGCCTACACACATGTGACTCACTGCTGAAGATCTCGAAACCTTCGAGCTTCTCTATGCACACCTCCTCCTCAATGACTCCATTGAGGAACGTAGTCTTCACATCTATCTGATGAATGTGCCACCCCATCTACGCTGAGAGAGCAAGAATCGTCTGTATGGAAGAATACCTTGCAAAAGGTGCAAAGGTTTCCTCATAATCGATCCCCTCAATATGTGAGAAGCCTTGGGCAACAAATCTTGCCTTGTACTTCTCCACACTTCCGTCAGCTACTTGCTTCACTTTGTAGATCCATCTCGAACCTACCATTGATTTCCCTTCTAGCCTTGGGACAATCTCCCATGCACTGTTTCTGACAATCGAATCATACTCTTCCACCATGGCATCTACCGATGTTGGGTCCTCCACAACTTCCTCGAAAGAGGATGGATCTGTCATGATACACTTGCTCATCAGAGCCATTTATCCGATATACCGATCAGGTGATTTGTCTCATGCTGTTGTGATGTAGGTGCTCACAATCTTCTACGCATCACGAGATCGGTTGCTCAGCTTCGAGTGTGCTTTCGCCCTTGATGGTTGGCGCCGCAGGAGTGGTCTCTTCCACTCCATGAACCTCCTCTTGTGGCTGATCCACATCCTGAGGCTCATCCTTAGGAACTAATAGCTCCTCATCTGTATGAAAGTGTGGGTCCCTCTCAAGCGAACACTTCATGGCTTTCTCCTCATGAAATTTGATATCCCGTCGCACAACAGTCTTGCGACTGTCTGGAAAATACACACGATAGTTGTGGGGTGTATCAGTGTACCCCACAAATATCCCAACCTCTGTGGTCGACTCCAGTTTCTTCCTGGCATCCTTCGTCACATGAATGTAAACAGGTGAACCAAAAATTCTCAAATGAGAAATATCAGGCCTCTTACCAGAAAACGCCTCCTCTAGTGTACTCATGCCAAGTATCCTATGAGGACAACGGTTTTGCACATAAACCGCAGTATTGCATGCCTCAGCCCACAAGTGTATGGGAAGGCCCTGATCATGCAACATCACTCGTGCAGCACGCATGATCGTTGAGGTGCTATGAGCTCTCTTCGAATTCCTTCTGCACTGCAAAAGTCCTTGAATTCGCCAGAGATGAATTCACCACCATTGTTGCTCCTAAGAGCCTTCACCTGCTTCCCCGATTCTTTCTCAACTAGTGCCTTGAACTCATAAAACGGTGAGTATGTCTCGCTCTTCTTCTGCATGAAGAAGATCCAGCACTTACGAGAAAAATCATCAACAAAGATCACATAATACCTGTGCTTTACTGTCGAAGCTACTGAGAAAGGTCCACACACATCTGTGTGAATTCTCTCAAGGATCGTCGTGGTGCGACTACCCTTCTCTTGAAAGGTGGCTTTCACAAATTTTCCCAAAGTACATCCCTTGCACTGATCTGAATGCGCAATTGTACCTTCCGGAAGCCCGGTAGAAATCTGCTGCAAAATTTTCAAAGCACCATGGTGAAGATGGCCCAATCTCCTGTGCCATAGCTCGCCCTCATCCCGACTCACCACTCCTTCTGCCTTGCCTGCCATTGCTGCGCAGCTATCTACCTGCAATTGATAAAGGTTCTTAACTCGAACCCCTATCCTCCGGGTTTCACTAGTTTCCTTACTGCGCAGGAAAGCCTTTCCCTTGCTAAAGACAACATCATATCCCTTGTCTTCTAACATGGCCACCGAGATCAGATTCTTCTTCAATCCTGGAACATGCATCACTTCCTTCAATACAAAGGGTTTACCAGACTCCCTCTCAAAGGAAATGGTATCGATACGGTCGCCTTTGTATCTACCATCATTGCCCATCTCGATGTGCACTCCAAGATCTTTTCTCATCCCGAATCCCGGTAAACAAATATTTGTCTCCGATCATGTGAAAAGATGCACCACTGTCAAGAAACCACACTGAACCCATCATACTTGAGACCAAGCATGCGATCAGCGAAAAATCCGGCTGAAACTGCGAGGCTAAGGCCTCTCCAGTTGCAGATCCAACAGCCTACTTATTTTTCTTCTTCTGTGGACAATTTG
Source organism: Pinus albicaulis (assembly GCA_034641835.2). Classification (NCBI taxonomy): domain Eukaryota; kingdom Viridiplantae; phylum Streptophyta; class Pinopsida; order Pinales; family Pinaceae; genus Pinus; species Pinus albicaulis. The sequence continues at coordinate 348,247,985 of CM076581.1, read as the reverse complement.
TGGCGTAATGTCCATGTTGGTGATAGTGAAAGCACTTCACCTTGGACATGTCCTTCTTCTTGCCTTTCGCACCGAATTGAGAAGAATTCTTCTTGCTCTTCCCCTTCCTTGCTTTGGCAGCCAAAGCGTAATTTTCTTCATCTACATTCTTCGATGAAGATCCATCCCTGGTATTCCACCTTATCTCGTCTTGCACAAGATCCGACCAAAGTCGCTCCCATCCTGGAAATTTCTCCCGACCATTGACAGAGTCCTGATAGGAATGCCAACTCTTCGAAAGCCCAAGGAGAGCCAAGCTCACCAAGTCCTAGTCATCTACAGCAACCCCCACACTTCCCAGCTCATCCCTGCAATAGACAAACTTCGTGAGGTACTTGGGTATACTGTCGCCTTTCTCCATTTTTATGTTCCTGAGTTTATCCTTGAGTGCCCCCTCTGGTTGCTCTTGCTTTGGAATAAATCTGTCAAAGCTTTCCACATCAAGAATGGAGAAGCTTTACCATGAAGGCTGGACACTATGTGATCCTTCACACCTTCCAACAGAATCCTTCGACACTTTGTTGTCTTCTTTTGCCATGCGTCAAGTGCGACAACATCGCTAGAAGCAGGTTTTGGAATTTATACATCTATGAACTCCTTCAACCCATTTTCATCCAGCACCACCTCCATCCTGTCCTTCCATGCAATATAATTCGAGTTGCCCTCAAGGGAATACTCCAATCACAATCCTTTGAAAGACATCTCAACTTCGACACCAAGAAAACGCTGCTGCAAATTCGAATTCCACCAACACAAAACTCAACCACTTCAATGTTTTTGCAATTGCTCCAATGATCAATATCGCTCTGATACCATGTAGAAATTATATAACTGATATGTTATACATCCGAGATTCTCCTGATCACACACTATTTGACTTCATGCACAATACATAATCTCTTCTACCATTGATAATTAATTGCGGAAATAAAATCAATTGCATGCACACATTAAAACCATAAACATTCACACATATGAACACAATATTTTATGGGAAAGCTTAAAGCTGAAAACCCCCAACTATCTGTATATTATATGTCATAGAGATAATGTAACAATCATCATACAATGCTCCTCACAAGCTCTCAATACAATCTCCAATTGCTACACACTAATCAAGTCTGATCTATCAAATCTCATACTCCAATCTCTGCCACCTGCTAGCCTGCCTCTACTGCGCAATCACTGCTGAAGAATGGATCTGAATGAACTCGAATTGGTCCAGCCTTGCTCACGCAATCCTCATTGGCATCTCCAACCACTGTGTGTTGCAAATAATGCAACACTATAGTCACAATTGATAGTCACACTGCTCTTTCACCTACCTCTTCACTGGTCTCCACTGAAACTGTCCATGCACTGTAGTTAATTGATGTATTCTTTAGTTGATTAATGAGTTAATAATTAGTGAATTAATTAATAATTAATTCACACCACTCTCACTAGTGTATCGATCGGTTAGACTAGATACAACTAGCTCAACTACTTTAACTCGGTTAAAGGCGGAACAACTCCACCAAATAACCCGATAACTCCACCAAACTTCTGTCATGAGTTCTATTTGAAGTCTCCATGCAATAGCTCCATAGCCTCGGGGAATAGCATAATTCCTTCTGTCAGCTCCTGTGCCACATCTGTGCACTTAGCTGAAGTGCTCCAAGAGAATAAGATAATGTTTATAGTCCAAATATTATTAAAAGCTAATAATATTCGACATATCTATTTTTAGACTGGCAATCTAAAAATAGATTCCACCCAGTATGTCAAAAATAGAAGTCCATCTATTTTTTCCAACTTTACCAACCATCCACAAATATCATCCTGCAACTCATAGAATATGATCGACATGTCTAAAAATAGACATAGTCTAAAAATAGACTTGCGCCAAAAATAGCCTGTGGGCCCACTTAGTGAAGGCGACTCTTTTCACTAAGCTCATCATCTTGTTGCAATCTCAACACAAACTTGTCTTTCCTGCCACTACCTCAAATAATTTGCTAGCTTTGGTGGCCTATGCCCTTGCTATTACCATGGGGCTCCTCAACCTCTACCACTACTTATTCCAAAACCTTACTTCTCACCTACTCTATTACTTTGCACCATTACAAAAAGCTAATTGCTAACCCATTTCTCTTTAATCCTTTATTTATTTATTTTTTTTATAAAAAAATCGTTAAAACCATCATTATAAAAATAAATAAACTTACATAATTCAGTAATAAAAAATCATATGAAATTCAAATAGACATAATGTAAATTCAAGAACAGGCTCATTAAAATATTCTCTTAGTTTTTGGTAGAGAGTAATAATAAAAATAAAAAGTGAACAAGTGCTACATAGTAGCTAGTCTCTACAGCTTAGTTCAAATATAACTAAATTAAAGTAAAAACATTGAATTCATTGACCCTTTACTTTAAAAAAAAAAAAAAATGGTTAAAACCATAAATATAAAAATAAATAAAATTACATAAACCATATAATAAAAAATCATATGAAATTCAAATAGACATAATGTAAATTCAACAACAAACTTATTAAAATATTCTCTTAGTTTTTGGTAGAGAGTAATAATAAAAATCTAAAATGAACAAGTGATAAATAGTAGCTAGTCTCTATGGCTTAGTTAAAAAAAAACTACATTAAAGTAAACTTATAGAATTCAAGTTAGTTTCAAGGTTCACAATATGGTTAATTTAGGTTTTACTAATTGGTAAATTGAGGTATTTTGTTAAATTATAATTATGCATTCTTTGCAAGTATGAACAACTTTGTTGCTAATTTGATTTGTTGAAATATGAATTCATCCACCACTATAAGTGGATTATGATCTAAAAATACTTTTCATTGGTTATTTGATTGTCTTCTTCAAATGTGAGTAAACACATGATAATCCAAATCCCAAAAGCATTTGGCATGAGTGAAAGTTCACCCCCTTAAAAACTACCATCAAAATATTTTAGATGGTCAAGTTTTATCAACATACACATGATGATATAGTTGCATATTAAGATCTTAAACATTAATAAAAAAATATATCAATATGTTTGAAATGACCCAAAAAACTATTAATTTGATTTTCTAAAATTGATTAGAATTTTAGATTTGTGAAAATTTGTACTTTTGAATAGTTAGTTTATGATTAAAAAAAAAAAAAAAAAAAACTATTACAAAACTTGTTACTAATTTATGATAATAAAAGAAAAAAAATTATTACAAAGCTTGTTATATAATATTATTAATTAAAATATTTCAATCTTTATTAATTTTTAAAAAATTTAAAAAATATCATATATAAAAAATATAGTTTTAACATTTTAGGAATTACAAAAATAATAAATATAAATAATATGTTGTAATTAGAAAATGTAGTTTTCACACTCTAAAAATAAAAAACTATTTAATTACACTAATGAAATTTGATATTTTAAATTAGTTAGGATACAAAAATAAAAATAATTCACACACTTAAACTTCATATTGTCTGAAATTTAATGTAGTTTTATCAGGTTGTATTCACACAACTTTACATGTCACATCAATCCACTAAATTAGTTGAGCAAAAGGACATTAAATTACCAACGTAATATAAAGTTTCATCATAGGCAATTTAATGTTTAATTTATCTCAAATTAAATTAAGACAATTAGTTAACAATATATGTTTTAGAGTTAGCATTCCTTGGAAAAAGTGTAGAGGTGAACTTGAAGTCAAAATTCTAGGATTATAGTAAACACTCATTCCAATGTTGCAACACACTGAACAATGGTTCAACATAAATGCATGACACAGAGTTCAAAATAGTAGACAACAACATATTAAACTTGATAACCCATTAAATTGTTAAAAAAATCAAAATTAAAGGTAAGAAATTTTAAATTATTTTATCAAACCCAAAATAATATGAGTTTGACCAAAATCCCAACGCATTATCTACTATTATTAGAGATAATAACCTAAACTCTAATATTGCCTTGGTGCATCAATTTACAATATTATATTTAGTTCAAAATGAATATTATCACAAAGTTAGACATTTTAAAAGTAGTTCAAAATGAATATTACCACAAAGTTAGACATGACATTTTAAAAGAATGAGAGCACAAAGTTAAATATATGTTATTCGCAGGTACGGACTGAACTCGTGGAATTGAACTCCTTTGATAATGACAAGTATGAAATTATTAAAAACCTGTTCACATGTACTATCACACTTTGCTTGATGTCCATAAGTTTTCTTTAGGGAAAGAGAGTTATATTCCCTCAAGTGCATAATGATATGTTTTAATAGTCAAAAGCATATACAGAACAAAGAGCGAATATGTTTTAATAGTCAATTAGTCAAAAGCATATAAAGAACCAAGAGCACTATAAAAATGACCACTTTATAACCTGCACTACTAACATATATATATATATATATAACCTGCACTACTATAATATATATATATATATATATATATAATAAAAATTTTAATTATGAAAATTTATTTTCATTTTATTATAATTTTTTTTAAATGTGTAAATTGATTTTGTTATAATATTATAGATTAATATTATTGTTTAATAATATTACATGTTCAAAAGATTATAATTCATTTCATATGACACTTATAACATTTTTAAAATTAATTAATTTAATTAAAAAGGGTAAATAATTATTTTGGAGATAGATCTTAATCTTTGATCTGTGTATTGACAAAATAAACATGTTTTTTTGACCTAATTATATGTAACTAGCACAACCATATAAATTAGGTGGCACCTCTATAGGCATCAACTCATAATAAACATCAAAAACTTACTTCGTGATACATCTCACCTTGCTAAAATTATAAAAATGTCTCCTTGTGAATTGGGTGATTGACACAATGTGATGAAAATGTCTCCTTGTGAATTGGGTGGTTGACAAAATAATATGTTATCCCTTCCACGTGATAAAAACTCAACTACTAGTTCAATTATTTAAATTTAAATTCTCTTATGTCTAAATTTATGTATCTTTACACAATAATCAATCGAGTTGATCCCTATCCCCTTTTTAGCCTTTTATATATTCTATATAATTTATCCTTTTCATTATTCGAAGAATTTTTTATTCCTTCCCTTTTTATATTATAAAATTCTGCTATCCCCTTTTAACCTTTTATATATTCTATATAATTTATCCTTGTCATTGTTCGAAGAATTTTTTATTCCTTCCCTTTTTATATTATAAAATTATGTTATCCCCTTTTTAGCCTTTTATATATTCTATATAATTTATCTTTTTCATTGTTTGAAGAATTTTTTATTCCTTCCTTTTTTATATTATAAAATTCTGCTCATTTTCAATTAATTTATTCTACTGAGTTTCAACGGATATATCTTGAATTTATTGTCATTTATATATCTTTGTTATTAATTTCATTAATATATTACAAGTTAAGTTCATCTAATTTATCTTGTAGGTGTGGTATTTATTTGATACAATTCAGTGATAGTTGTTATTTATTTTATTAATTTAATACAATCTAGATAAAAATGTCTTTCGGATTAATCACATTATTAGGATTTGGTCGATGTTTCGAACCAACTAATGTGGTTCATCCTCAAGACAAGGTGGAGAAACAAATCGATCTTGATGAATAAATAGTGGAGAAACAAACAGATTGAACATTAATACAATCTAGCTAACAACTTTAACTAATTTATCCATTTTCATCTCATTTTTTGCTTTCTTCTTGGTCAAAAATAAAAATCTAAATCCCAAATCTAGTATTTCTAAGAGTCAATGAAAAAGCTCTTAAAATTTTCTTTTTCAAATATTAATCAATTTGTCAAATATTATTATTTATATTTTGTGACGGTTATCCATAGAATACATCACTCATAATCTTCTTATTAATTGGCTCTTCAACACTCTTTCACTCATAAAACTAGCTTTAGTCCCTGATGATAAATGGGGAAATAGATGGAAAAGCCATCAAATTGAATGAATCACAAGTCTACACAATTTTATTCCTGAATTCTACTAATATGAACAAAAATTATTAACATTTCATATGAGGTTTTCTAATTAGTTTATTCACATTTATCTTTATTGATGATGATGATGATGATGATGGTTAACGTCCACTGAGACCAATCTTTGGTCTATCGAACCTAAATAAAAGAGTTATTTAATTTGATTTAAGATTTTATTCCTATGCTCAAAAAGCTTGGAGAGAAGCCTCCCGAGCTCACTATAACTTTGACATCTTAAAAGGCTAGGAAGGTCAGTATTGCAACAAAGATTATGAAATTGAGCTCTAATGTGGTTGTACGCGGGGCACTCTAAGAGGAAGTGATTTTCATCCTCGATGTTCATATTCTCATAAAGATGGAAGATCCTTTCCATCCATGGTGTTTTAGGAATTGTCCAATGACCCGTTTCACTATGGAGCTCATGAGAGTTCGTTCTAATCTTGGCTATATTAATTTTCTTCTTTGAGCTAGTTAAAACAAAGAGATACTTTTGATCGTCTAAGGTAGGGTTGATGACCTCCTTATAATACCTTAATTTTCTTTTAGCTGCTAGATCTTTCTCACACCACATTTTTTTCTTTGAACTTAGAAGTAACAATTTTTTTAATGTTATTGATGTTTTGCAATGCAACATTCTCGTCGATCTCCCAATGGTTTAACCAGGCCCTGGTGTCTTTATACCAACCTCGTTTAAGCCTTAGGTGGTTTTGGTTGGAATTTAAAGCTAGCTTAGGAAGTCTATGGTCTCCTATGTTATTGAGCTTGCGCTTGTACAACAGAAACCTAGTTATAGCTAGGCTCTCGATAGGGGAAAGACCCACTTCTATAAGGAGAATAGAATAGGGTGTATTGCTTTTAATTTTAAGGTTTTACGTTATAAAACGCTTCTGGATTTGCTCAATCTTTCTCCAGGATTCTCTAGAGATACTGCAACCCCAAACCTCACATCCATATAAGATAACAGGAGTGACTAAAGTTTCAAAGAGGAACTTATTTCTATCCCACATTACGAGGTTTGTCGTTTTACAATTATTTTCAAGACCAAAATAAGCTTTCCACCCCATTAATCCTTTTCTGAATGCTATAGTTTCGGTTGAACTTGTGATGAATATCAATTCCTAGGTACTTGTAAGAAGACACTTCCTCCAAAATACAAAATATTCATTTGTAAATCTTATTAGAAAATACCTTGATGGGCACAACCTCGGAAAACAAAATTGCCAATGTAGTTTTGTCCGGTCCCGTATGACGTATGTCGCCTATCATTTCATTTCCTGTTGGTCTTATCTTATTGCTGGCACTATTATCGTTACATCTAACTTCATATAACCATGAAATTATAGCCAGATTTGACTTGCTTGTATGTCTTGGAAAGACGTTATTGTTTCGCATGTTGAGTGGAATTATTACATTTCCTTTCAACCATGTTTTGGCAGCATCGTAACCATAATCTGCGATTTATGCAAAATATTTCCAGTTTTGAGGAGTTTTTTTAAATTTTGATTGCTAAGTTTCTTGTAAACAGTTTTATTATTGGAGTAACCAATGATAAATTCAAAGTGAAATTGATAAAATCAAATTATTTTTATTTTTATAATTTATGTTTTTTATTGAATAAAAATTAATTATTAATAGCAAAATAATGGATATAGCTATATTGAAGCTGAAATTCAATTATGTAAATATAGATAGCAATGTCTACAATTCTAGATTTAATTATTGACTTAGATATCAACATTCTTATGTTAATGTAGACATTTTATTAATCCTTTACAACTAGCATATTTTCTTTGTGGACAATTGTATGACAACTTGCATATTTTTTTATTAGGTGTATATTTGTTGAGACATATTAACTTACATATTTTATATTTGTTTATTTGGTGTATATTTGTTGGGACATATTAACTTGCATATTTTTCTTGTGGACGAATTTCTACCAATATTTAATTTATTGACTTAGATATCAACATTCTTATGTCAATGTAAACAACTTGCATATTTGTTTATTAGGTGTATATTTGTTGGGATGTATTAACTTGCATATTTCTCTTGCCCACAACCTTCAACCAATATTTAATTTATTGACTTAGATATCAACATTCTTATGTCTATGTAGACAACTTACATATTTGTTTATTAGGTGTATATTTGTTGGGACATATTAGCTTGCATACCTTCAACCAATATTTAATTTGTTGACTTAGATATCAACATTCTCATGCCAATGTAGACAAGTTGCATATTTGTTTATTAGGTGTATATTTGTTGGGACATATTAGCTTGCATACCTTCAACCAATATTTAATCCAATATTTAAATTATTGACTTAGATATCAACATTCTTATGTCAATGTAGACAGCTTCCATATTTGTTTATTAGGTGTATATTTGTTGGGATATATTAGCTTGCATACCTTCAACCAATATTTAATTATCGATGACCCTACATGGACTAGCTATTATGTAGCACTTGTTTTGGTCTTCAACTTGCATATTTGTTTACTAGGTGTATATTTGTTGGGACATATTAGCTTGCATACCTTCAACCAATATTTAATTATCGATGACCCTGCATGGACTAGCTATTACTAGCTATTATGTAGCACTTGTTTTGATCTTTATATTTCATTGTGGTCACCATTTCAATTATCGATGACCCTATATGTACTAGCTATTACTAGCTATTATGTAGCACTTATTTTGGTCTTCATATTTCATTGTGGTCACCATTTCAATTATTAGTCCCAACCAAAGTAAAATTGCATTAGATTTGTATTTTGATTATTATTAATTCACTTGTTATATATATATATATATATATGATTAATCAATTTTATTATTATTAATATTTTAACAGTAATGAGTACACAAAAATAGTAAACCATACCACTTAAGCTAAATTTATTTGACTTAATAATTTTTATTATAATATTTATTTAAATTAATTAATTATATAATTAATAATAATCTTAATTAAATACAACTATTAAATAACCAGATAAATCAAAACATTCATTTGTCTACTCATCCTATATTCCATCTATATCCATACATTAATCAATGCATGCCATCTACAAATTTTAAGTTCCATGTATAAACACCCTTAATGAATGCATGAGGTCAAAATAACCTCAAATGCTATCAATTAATGAGGTAATATTGGTTAGTATATAATATAATAAGCTTAATAATTAGCATATGTGTTGATTACTTTGGAATAAGGTTTTTATGTTTTTAATTTAATTATTAAAATGATTAACTAAATGGTATGGATTTAATCTCCATAGCATATTCTAGAATATTCTTAATAGTATACACAAATCAAAGGCTCAGAATTATTTCCGAAATAGTTATGTTTTTTGTCGTTTTAATTAAATTCATTAATTAAAAGAAATTTCATATGAACAAGTATCATGTGAAATGAGTTATAGTTTTTCGGGCTAGTAGTACTAATAAGCCATGATATTATAACAAAGCCTATTTGCAAATAAAGAACCTCCATGATGAAGTAGAGGGGAATATTTATGGGTAATAATCTTGTTACATGTTTTAAAATGTATATATGTTTAACTTATATATTAATTATTTTTATCATAAGTAATAATAGTTATTATTTTAAATAAAGCTATAATTTAGTGAAGTCTTATTATTTTTAAAATTTTAGACATTTTAAATATATGATGAACTAAGTGTTTTGATGTTTATTATAGATTAATGCCTATCAACATTTACTAGTCATTTAATTTATATGGCTACACTAAATACAATTGGTTTCTCAACGCCATGTGTGACTTGGTAGTGGATTTGTTAGTCGATTAATTATTGTGGCCACGATCAATTACCAACCCCTTGTCAACAATATCCTTAAATTAATATTTACAGATTTGGTTAGTGGGAACAAACTGATATTCACTAACTCTATTTGGCAAGTTAGAGGACAACCACTAATCTTAACTCGATTGTCAATTTTGGAAATAATTTGGAAACAGAGTTATAGGAGTAAGGTCAAAAAATGATGTCACTCATGTCCACTAGACTCCAAAATATTCTTGGAATTGATGATCAAGATAAAAATAATGATTAATAACAATCTCCTCAAGTTAATTGATTATTGAGAGCAAACTAATATTCAATTAATGTATTGGACAGGGTAAAGGATATAACAATGTGTAATGAAACATCTTTTGGCATAGAGAATGAATAACACAAAACTAGTATGCTCTCCCCATTGTTTTTTTTTTTCATGCATTCACATCTTATTATGCATGCAATATATTTAGTTTAAGGATTGATAACATTTCCAATTGACTATTCTTTCAGACATCACTGACTTATGGGGTGATTTATATACCTAGAACCCATGTCTATAGTTGGTACCAAGAAAATTTATAGACATGGAAATGGTCCCTTGCACTAGTTTATAGTAACATTGATAACATCAGTGAAAATCGTCAATTTCACAAGAAAAATGTGATTTTTTCTGCTCTTGATTTTTTGGCGCCTACAAATCACGCCCCAAAATTAAAAATCACTGGAACAGTGATCCTGCAGGGTTTTAAAGAAAGTTTTGTGTTTTTCTTGCCCATTTTGGTTTTTTAACTATTGGAGAAGGAAGGAAGAGAGCTTGTGATAATCTTCAAGGAGGGATTAAGGGCCAAACAACCATTATCATCACCAACACATTTTTTTGGTGGATCAAAGGTTCAATATCATTTTCAAAATCAACCAACTAGAATTCTTATCTTCCATTCATAGGTATGTTCTTAAATACTACCATGTTAATTTCCATATATTTACACATATGTATTCTTGCCTCTTTACCTACCTACTTTTGCCTTCTTCTTCTTTTTTTGTCATTTGCTATGATTTTCATGCTCATGAAACAATGTAGGATTTTTTTCCATAATTGGAAACCAAGACTGCTTTTAGTTTTTAACTTTTTTTTACACCCTCTTATTACCATTTTCATTGCAAATAATCTAATTTAAATTTCTAAAAAAATGATTTTTTAAATGAGGAGACTGTTATTTTTTGTGTAGTGGGGGTTTAATGCCATTTTTTGTGTTTTTGGTGCCCTAGGATTGAATTTTGAAGCTGTCCATTTCCACTACAAATATGCTAAAGGCCTTGGACCCATTTTGGAAGTATGAGGAACCTGAAGGTGAAACAAATCGACAATGACTAATTTTCAAATTGTGTGAGAAACATATAGGAGGGATTTTCCACTTGAAATACTATTTGGATAAAATCCCTAGGCATGATGTTGAGATTTGTAATTCATCTATCCCAGAGGTTATGAGAGCCACACGTGATGAAAATTATGCAAATGATAGAAAGAGAGAAAATGCACCTACAAATAGGGCCAAACGTGAAGGAAGATCTTCAAGGGTATCTACCTTTGATCTCAAAGGTAATGGGAGTGAATCTACAACTTCACCTACTATGAGGCCATAATTTTTTGTTCCATGAAACATAGTTGGAGTATAACCTTCAATCAAGTCGGTGATAAAAAATGGAGAAGGAATAGGCAAACAAGGTTATGGGATGGTGTCTTTTCTAGAGTGACTTACCTCTCAACATCACCAACAAAAATCCATTTTGGCAGCCAATGTGTGATGATATTGTTGTTGTGGGCCCAAGGTACAAAATTGCTACATATGAGGAGTTGTTGGGGAAAATCCTTCAAGCAAAAGATAAGAACATCAACACTAGATTGGTCAAGTTAAAGCAGTTATGGGAGGTCTAAGGATGCACATTGATATCTGATGGTTGGACATACAGAAAGGGTAGGACCCTTCTAAAATTCTTGGTACATTGTCCCAGAGGTACCATTTTTACTAAATTAGTGGATGCATAAACACATGTAAAAGATGCATCTTTGACATGTGAGTTGTTATATGGGTTCCTCCAAGATATTGATTTACATAATGTTGTGCAAATCATAATAGATAATGTAGATAATTATGTCACTGCTAGTAGGATGCTTATGGACAAACATTTTTCATTGTTCAAGATTCCATACACTGCACATTGTATCAATTTGATGATTGAGGATCTGGGGAAACTCTCCTTCATCAAATAGGTGGTTGATATGGCTAGGAGCATCCCCAAATTCATATATAACCATGATTTTTTTCTTAGCGTCATGAGGAGATACACTAGAAACAGGGAGTTACGACATCCTGCAATCACATGTTTTTCCACCAACTTCATTACTCTTCAGTCTTCGCTTCAATGTTAGTTTGAGTTGAAGAAAATGTTTGTTTGTGGTGAGTGGGATGACTGTAAATAAAACAAGAGAGAGGATGGGAGATCCATTGCTCAATTGGTGTACGCTAACACATTTTTGGAAGGAGTAGAATAAGTGTGCTTAGTTAGTGAACCTTTAGTAAAGACTTTGAAATTAGTAGGTAGTAATAAGGCTGCATGAATTATTTGTATGAGGCCATGGAGAGGGCCAAAGAGACTATTCGAGTTTATTATGTGGACAAGGGTACCCATGGCTTTAATAAGCACATGATGTTATGGGATGTGATTGATAGTCAATGGACACAGATGTTTCGTAAACCCATTCATGCAACAACACTTTTCCTTAGCCCCACATTTTTCTAAAAATGCAACTTCTATTTTGATGGCGAGGTGATGGAAGTGCTCCATACTTGTCTTCACATGATGGTACTTGATCCTGAGATTCACACAACAATAAATTGTGAGATAGAGAGTGTGTTAGTGTGTTTGGTGCATGCATGTACGAAATCACACCAACTTAAGGGTTGTGGTTTACCCACTTAAGTTATTGGTCACAGGCATAAAAAGAAGTGGAGTCAAGCAAGTTACTGGAAAAAGCTAGAATCATAAACATACTAGATAGAGAAATAGCATGCATATATAAACTAAAACTAAACCAAACTTAAACAAATAAACAAAATCTCTGAATAGAGTCAAACAACTGCAATAATCCAAACGGTGGCTCTTTGACCCCTCTTATTGAGTGATGGTAGGAAATGAGGATGAAACTTTAACACTTTTGTTAAAGGGCCCTTAGAACATGGGTTCTAAGTCCTGATGCAAGGATGTTTTTACTTCCAAGCTTGCCTCGGTGCAAAGTCTCCCTCTCTCTACTGTGGTGGACTGAACTTGTTGGATGGCCAACAATTGAGTCCCCTCTATCTTCAGCTCCGGATCACACACTGCTGGTATTTCTTGGGAAATTCTGGCCAACATAACAATGTGCTCTAAATTTCTTCATCTCATGGTGGCCTTATACAGGAGAATTCAAATCCTCCTTCTGTCTCTTGGTACATTGTGGATGGTGACCCAAGAGAGGGGGGTGATTCCTTTGCGTGCCACAAGTATTCCATTTTGTGCTCCCTTGATGTCTAAGAAGGCTTTGGTGGCTGTCCTTAGGCTGTTTCAAGTGAGGAATCATTGTCCTAGAGTGTGCTTTTTGTGGTCCCAGAAAGTGACTTTCACCACTCCTAGGATTATGCGCATTTTGGGTCAAAAGGCATGCAAAATCACTCTTCACGAAGGATTAAGTGCGCAAAAGCATTTATGAATTGCTCAAATTTGATTTTTCCTCGGACCTTAGAGATTATTAAATACTTTCCAGATTCTATAATTTCTTTCAGCCCTGTAAATCCTTCTTCCTAACATTAATTAATGTCGTCTTCTGCTTGTACGATTTTCTAGTGTTAACAGTTGCCCCCTAATGTGTGAGGTCTAGGAAGAACTGTATAGCCAAAATACATTATAGTTTCTTTTCTGAATATTGTGCACAGAGAGAGAGAGACCTGCGTAAAGCTCAGAATTGGAAACACCCTGCACCGATTCGAAGAATGACCATTTCGTATGGGACCCATGTAAGCAAATATAATACAATATATATACAAATTTTCTACGAGGCGGGCATGTCCCATGCTCGTGATGTTGTGGCTAGTTAAACAAATCTATTTGACATATACATGTTCTGTTTGTGTCACTGATATGGTAGTGATCTGGTGGTTGTTGACGAAGACTGTTGATGCCCTTCGGGGCGTTTTTTTCTTTGATAATAGGTGGAATGTGGTACCCATATGCGTAAAATTGGTATGACATATAGCTTTGCATTGTATGCATAGGCGTTGTCTGGGACCTTCCTATGTAAGCATTGCTAAAAGAGACGCTTGTGAAGGCATGGGTCTTCGATGAATTTGATCAAAGTGCAATGGTTGTAAGGTACGATACCATCTTGACATGAAGGCTTTTGTTGTAGTCTAATGTCAGGAGGATCGATGACATCTATGGGAAAGGATGTCTCCCACAGTGCCACCCAAGGATGCCCTTTTTATGGAGAGGGGTGATCCAAGGCACTGCTTCCTTTTTGGAAAATAGGTGTTGAAGTCGACAAAAAGGAAGCCTCAACCGAACGAGGGGTCGTTGACATGAGGGGTCAGGGACCTGGATTTGATGGGTTTAACATAGGCATGTTGGCGAGGGGTGACTAAAAAATGATGATGGGGATTCAATGGCCCAAGGTCGGAGTGTACTAAGCAGATTGCCGGCAGTCATAATTATTTTCGATGGGGAAATCCCTAGAGTCGGTAGGACTTCCAGGGTGGCTAAAAATTGGCTATGAATGTCGTGGTAGCTTGTGCATGGGGGTGTGATACTCTGACCAAGGGTGTTCAGGGACTGCTGCCATGGTATATTTTGCCACTAAGTACCACCGTCCCACGTGAGCGTTCGAGTCTTGGGCTTCATGGTAATTTAGCTAACAATATCAAATATCAGCCAAGTTAGGTAGCCCTGACTGATACCTGCCCGCACTGCACCTAATCCTAACCCCCTCTGAAATGGGTCTTTGTAGTGCTCAAGTTTTCTTTTCTGTTGGCTAATAGGTGGATTTAAAGCTCCCTAAACAATAAAATTCTATGTTTCAAGATGAAGAATGATCAAGGGAGCTTATTGGACAAGCACATAGTTTGAACGTGTGGATATGCGATGATCCTTTTCAAAATCCCCTATTAAACTGTGTTGTATTGTTCCTTTCTCAAAAGAAAAACATGTTCGGATATGGGCCGCTTTCTATTTTTCCTAGTTAATCTATGTGATCAACTAAAGGGAGATGGCGAGTTGTGAATAGAGAGTGTTCATATGTTTTCCTAGGATCACCGGAGGGTGCAAAGGCAGTAGAGATTACTTGCTCTTCTATCGACAATTAAATCCTAGTCCCAAAATCCTAGTGCAAAAATAGAGTTAAACTAATAAATTTTACACTAGAAAAAAAGAAACTAGCTAACCATGTGTGGACTTGGGCCACTTACTTGGGCTAGTTATCTAGGTGTGTTGGTACCTAAATTTTCAAAACATATTTTTTTTTTTTTCAGAATGCAAGTTATTCCCCCCCCCTACTTAAACTATGTGTGAACTTTGCAAAAAACAACTTGAAATAAAACTGACACTAAGCCTACAAAAAGCAGCTAAGAGTGAGCTTTAGCAAGCTGCGAGGTACCTCAACCAGTGCTGGAAGATGTATTATGGGATGCCAAGCACTTAACAAGTAGGAAAAGATAGAAATGTGGGAGAAATTTCTCTTTTTGTCTTTTGCGCGCAAAAGGCTAAAACAAACACGATGTATGCGCGCGGGTCAGCTCTGAACGCATGCCCTAGGCACGTCTATGGGAGGGAAAAGCGCGCAAATTCCTGCAAAAGTAATTTTTAGAGTTGTTTTGCTTCAGTTTGTCACTTCATATATAAACTAAAACTAAAATAAAGCTAAAACAAATAAACAAAAGCTTTGAATAGAGTCAAAGAACTGCAATAATCCAAATGGTGGCTTTTCGGCCCCTCTTATTGAGTGTTGGTAGGAAATGAGGTTGAAACTTTAACCCTCTTGCCAAAGGGCCCTTAGAACATGGGTTCTAAGTCTCGATGCAAGGATGTTTTTACTTCCAAGCTTGCCTTGGTGCAAAGTCCCCCTCTCTCTACTGTGGTGGACTGAACTTGTTGGATGACCAACAATTGAGTCCCCTCTATCTTCAGCTCCGGATCACACACTACTAGTATTTCTTGGGAAATTTTGGCCAGCATAACAATGTGCTCTCAAGTTCTTCATCTCATGGTGGCCTCTCTTGGTACATTGTGGATGGTGACCCAAGAGAGGGGGATGATTCCTTTGTGTGCCACAAATATTCCATTATGTGCTCCCTTGATGTCTAAGGAGGATTTGGTGGCCGTCCTTAGGCGGCTTCAAGTGAGGAATCACTGTCTTGGAGTGTGCTTTTTGTGGTCTTGGAAAGTGAATTTCGCCACTCCCAGGATTGCGCGCATTTCGGGTCAAAAGGCTCGCAAAGGTGCTCTTCACGAAGGATTATGCAGGCAAAAGCATTTACGACTTGCTCAAATTTGATTTTTCCTCGGACCTTAGAGATTTTTAAATACTTTCCAGATTCTTTAATGTCTTTTAGCCCTGTAAATCCTTCTGCCTAACATTAATTAATGTCGTCTTCTGCTTGTACGATTTTCCAGTGTTAATAGAGAGGTATCAGGATGGTATTGGACTATTTGGATTTGATGATTCTATTTGTGAAAGGACCACCTTGATGCCACATAAGTGACAAGTCATGACTCATTAGAATTTACTAATTAAAAATCTAGTTTTTTAAAATTCAATTATGTTTTATTTGAAAGTTTAATTATGCTTTATTTATTTTATTGTAAATGTTTGGTGGCGAACTATTGTGCAAGGGCACAAATTTACAGAAATTCACAATTAGAATCCTCAGTTGGACCTGTAGTGCTTCAGGATGTGAGTGAAATTGGATTATATTTGAGAAAATACACTCAAAGAAGCACAAATTTGAACTTCAATTGAATAATCACATTTATTAAAATTTATGACCCTCAAGACTCAAGATTCATTAATTTTTTATGACACTCTTACAAGTTGGAGTTCTCATGATTTAATGACTTAGTGTATGGCCACTACAATCTCCAACTATGGATGAAGAAAATAGAGAGAACCAGATGTGGATGCAATTTCTTTGGAAAATATTGATGTATTGTCTAAGAGGAGGGTGGAGTATGAGGTTCCCATAATGGAGGAGTCACCTACATTGTTAGAAGAGGAGAAAATACAACAACATGAGTAGCAATAGGAGGATAACATTCCAACATCAACACCACCTTCTACAGATATAGGAGTGCACAATTCTATACCCATCATTCATCATTTGACATTTGGCAAGCCTAGAAAACAACCCATCATCTTTTCTCGTAAAAGGGGGAGAGGGAATTAATCTCAGATAGTTAGTTGCTATTTTTATTTCTTTTGCAATTGTACATATAACTCATGATGATGAGATGCAATTATCTATGTAGTGTTATTTTGTATTGGTTCTCCACATTGGAGTCCTTTATTGGAGAATTATCAGGGTTTAGAAAGATTTAGTATTGCCTTTGATGTATAATTTTTATTTGGCATCCACTACATTATATATATTAGTGTTTTATTCATATGTATGTGCCAATGTGTTTATCTGATGTTGTTGTTGCTTTATATGTTTAAAAATATGAATAAAATGAATGTATTTTGTATTTTTTTATGTTTGTTGTGGCTTTCTGATTTTTGCTGATTTTTTCACCAATGTTTCCAAAAATATGTTCTCTAAACCCTAGTCATTTTTTGCCTATGCTGATTTTTCAACATTGATTTATAGAAATCTAACAAATGGGACCAAAAATTCGAACTCATTACTTGCTTCAAAGACAAAAGCAAAAC
This sequence comes from Pinus albicaulis, assembly GCA_034641835.2. Lineage (NCBI taxonomy): Eukaryota > Viridiplantae > Streptophyta > Pinopsida > Pinales > Pinaceae > Pinus > Pinus albicaulis. Next base: position 348,230,178 of record CM076581.1, on the reverse strand, counting down.
CATCTCCAACCACACATATTATTATTTCTTAGAAAATAAACATCTTCATTATATAATTCAAACATCACAATGAAATTAACCATTCACAGTCTTGATATATTTAGATAAAATTAACAATGACCTCTTTAATTTAACCCTTCACAATCTTGATATATTTAGATAAAATTAATAATGACCTCTTTAATTTTTCCTTGCAGATTGATTACATGGCCGTTCCAATGTTGGAGGTAGATTTCCATGAAATTGTTGATATTAGGTAGTAATGTTGGAGATAGATTTCCATGAAATTGTTGATATTAGGGAGTAACATTGGAGATAGATTTCCATGAAATTGTTGATATTAGGGAGTAGGTGGTATTTAATTATCGTGGATATATTGATCAATGCTCTAACATTATACACATCAATATAAAAAAAACTAAGTGGAACACAGTTAGTTTACTTTTGATGTTGGCTACTCTCTTTACACTAAATACCAACAGGAGGTTTTGAAGGCTAATGTTAGCAACACCTTGGTCAAGTTAAAATCCCCAGGCATGATGTTGATATTTGTAATTCATCTATCCCAAAGGTTATGAGAGCCACACACGATGCAAATTATGCAAATGATAGAAAGAGAGAAAAGGCACCTGCAAACAGGGCCAAACGTGTAGGAAGATCTTCGGGGATATCTACCTTTGATCTCAAGGGTAATGGGAGTGGATCTACAACTTCACCTACTAGGAAGACATCGTTTTTTGTTCCATAAAACATAGTTGGAGTATAACCTTCAATCAAGTCAGTGATAAAAAATGGAGAAAAAATAGGCATACAAGGTTATGCGATGGTGTCTTTTCTAGAGTGGCTTACCTCTCAACATCACCAAAAAAAATCCATTTTAGCAGCCAATGTGTGATGATATTGTTGTTGTGGGCCCAGGGTACAAAACTGCTACATATGAGGAGTTGTTGGGGCAAATCCTTCAAGCAAAAGCTAAGAACATCAACACTAGATTGGTCAAGTTAACGTAGTCATGGGAGGTTTAAGAATGCACAATGATATATGATGGTTGGACATACAGGAAGGGTAGGACCCTTCTAAAATTCTTGGTACATTGTTCTAGAGGTACCATTTTTACTAAAATAGTGGTTGCATAAGCACATGTAAAATATGAATCTTTGATATGTGAGTTGTTATATGGGTTCCTCTAGGATATTGGTTTGCATAATGTTGTGCAAATCATAATAGATACTGCAGATAATTATATTGCTGCTAGTAGGATGCTTATGGACAAACATTGCTCATTGTTTAGGATTCCATACACTGCATATTGTATCAATTTGATGATTGAGGACATGGGGAAACTCTCCTTCATCAAATAGGTGGTTGATATGGATAGGAGCATACCCAAGTTCATATATAACCATGATTTTTTTTCTTAGCCTCATGAGGAGATACAACAGAAAAATGGAGTTACGACATCCTTCAATCACATGTTTTTCCACCAACTTCATTACTCTTCAGTCTTTGCTTCAATGTTAGTTTGAGTTGAAGAAAATGTTTGTTTATGGTGAGTGGGATGACTGTAAATACAATAGGAGAGAGGATGGGAGATCCATTTCTCAATTGGTGTAAAATAATTCATTTTAGGAAGGAGTAGAAGAAGTGCGCTTAGTTAGTGAACCTTTAGTATAGGCTTTGAAATTAGTAGGTAGCAATAAGGTTGCAATGGCTTATTTGTATGAGGCCATGGATAGGGCCAAAGAGACTATTCGAGTTTATTATGTGGACAAGGGTACCCCTAGGTTTAATAAGCACATGATGTTATGGGATGTGATAGATAGTCAATGGACACAGATGTTTCGTAAACCCATTCATGCAACAACACTTTTCCTTAGCACCACATTTTTCTAAAAATGCAACTTTTATTTTGATGGCGAGATGATGAAAGGGATCAATACTTGTCTTCACATGATGGTACTTGATCCTGAGATTCACAACATATCAATTATGAGATAGAGAGGTATCAGGATGGTATTGGACTATTTGGATTTGATGATGCTATTCGTGAAAGGACCACCTTGATGCCACATAAGTGACAAGTCATGACTCCTTAGAATTTACTAATATAGAACTCTAGATTTTTTAAATTCAATTATGTTTTATTTGAAATTTTAATTATGTTTTATTTATTTCACTAAATGTTTGGTGGCGAAACTATTGTGCAAGGGCACAAATTTACAAAAATTCTCCATTGGAATCCCCAGTCAAACCTGTAGCACTTCAAGACGTGAGTGCAATTGGATTATATTTGATAAAATACACTCAAAGAAGCACAACAAGCTATAAATTTGAACTTCAATTGAATAATCACGTTTATTGAAATTTATGACCCTCAAGTCTCAAGATTCATTAATTTTTTATGACACTCTTACAAGTTGGAGTTCTCATGATTTAATGACATCGTGTATGTCCACTACAATCTCCAACTATGGATGACGAAAATGGAGAGAACACCGGATGTGGATGCAATTTCTTTAGAAAATATTGATGTATTATCTAAGAGAAGGGTGGAATCTGAGGTTCCCATAATGGAGGAGTCACCTACATTGTTAGAGAAGGAAGCCAATACAAAAACATGAGTAGCAATAGGAGGATAACATTCCAACATCAACACCACCTTCTACAGATATAGGAGCACACAATTTTATACCCATCAGTCATCATTTGACATTTGACAGGCCTAGAAAACAACCCATCATATTTTCTCGTAAAAAGGGGAGAGAGAATTAATCTTAGATAATTAGTTGCTAGTTTTATTTCTTTTGCAATTGTACACATAACTCATGATGACGAGATGAAATTGTATATGTAATGTTATTTTGTATTGGTTCTCCACATATGAGTCCTTTATTGAAGAATTATCAAGGTTTAGCAAAATTTAGTATCACTTTTAATGTATAATTTTTATTTGGCATCCACTACATCATATATATCATTGCTTTATTCATATTTATGTGTCAATGTGTTTATCTAATGTTGTTGTTGCTTTATATGTTTAAAAATATGAAAAAAATGAATATATTTTATATTTTTTTTATATTTGTTGTGGTTTTCTGATTTTTGCTGTTTTTTTTACCAACATTTTCAAAACTATGTTTCTAAACTCCAGTATTTTTTTTTTTCATATACTGAATTTTTCAACATTAATTTATAAAAATCTAACAAATAAGACCAAAAATTCAAACTCATTACTTGCTTAAAAGCAAAACCATCTCCAACCACACATATTATTAACGCACATTATTATTTCTTAAGAAATAATCATCTTCATTTTATAATTCAAACATCACGATGAAAGTAACCATTCACAATCTTGATATATTTAGATAAAATTAACAATGACCTCTTTATTTTAACCCTTCACAATCTTGATATATTTAGATAAAATTAACAACGACCTCTCTAATTTTTCCTTGCATATTGATTACATGGCCGTTCCAATTGTTGGTGTAGATGGTATTTAATTATCGTGGAGAGATTGATCAATCCTCTAACATTATGCACATCAATATAAAAAAAGCTAAGTGGAACACAGTTAGTTTACTTTTGATGTTGGCTACTCTTTACACTAAATACCAACATGAGGTTCTGAAGGCTAACGTTAGCAACGCCTCTGGTAAGTTTTTAATTTCACAAAGAAATTTATGTTCAAAATATTTAAAGAAATAATTTTCATAATATTTGTATTTGACATTATCTTTCTTCTTTTCAAAATTAGTGGTTCTAGCATTACCTTTCGTGTTATAGATCCACATGTTCACATTATGTCATTTGTTATTTGATAATTACATACATAACCATGTATATTTTGGAATAATATTTCTCGAATTTTAATTTAAGTATCAATAATTATTAGGTGGATGGTAGATATTTCACCTCCATAGAATATTTTAGAATATTCTTAGTAGTATTCACAAATCAAAGGTTGAGATTTATATTAAAAGTAGTTATGCCCTTTGTACCCTTTTAATTAAATTGAATGATTAAAAAAAAGTTATTTGAACAAGCGTCATATGAAATGAATTGTGGGTTTTTGGAAATATGGTATTGATAAGCCATGGTATTAGCCCATGGTATTGTAACAAATCTTCTTTAGAGGTTAAGAAACTTCATGATAAAGTGGAGGATGTATATATGTTTAATTCATATATTAATTAATTTTATACTTTTAATAATAATAATAATAATAATAATAATTTATCTGCAATGAGGGTGGGCACAATGACCAAAGTGGAAGGTGAGTGGCAAAAACCCCTCCTGGTGCCTTAAATACAAGGGAAGGGATTTCCACCTACCCTCTCGTGCAAACTTTAACCTACATCAATCGCTCACACATGTGCAAGAAACTTCTGGTAGTGTTTATTCCCAATGAGGAAAGTCTAGGATTTGCTGAAGAATTAGGGTAACAAAAGCTATGCACAGTTAGATAAGGCATTTAGGGAATGGAGGAGACACCCCTTTAGCTCAAATTTGCATGCTCTCTGCAAGACAGGTCCAGGACCTCCGAACATGGAACTCTTCATCACTCTCTATCTGTTGTGATAGTTTCTTGATATTATATGGGAGCTCTCCATTCCGGTGGACCGTCCTGCGTGCCCCCCCCCCCAAGGTATACTCTTGGGTTTTTCTATCTCTACTTAGTAGCATTTCTCTTTCATGACCCTTATGGAGGTCAAGCGGTTTGCCTTCTTCTTGCAGTTTGTCTGTGCATGTTCTTGGGCCTTTGTTATGATTTGTCTCACTCTTTGACTTCCTTATTTTGTTAGCTCCTCCTGTCGTCGATTCCTAGGGGAAGTTCTCGTGTTTTATTCACTCTATAGATTTAGCTGGTTGAGGATTTTGGTTCTAGTGTTATTCATTCTCTCTCCATATTATTGGCCAAATTTGAGTTCTCTTCTGCACTTCTTGATTGGGCTTGGTTGTGAGAAACTTCTCAGGTGATTTCAATGTGGTGGGAATTATGAGGTTGTCTTAGGATAGGGAAGATTTCTTAGGTTATTCTAGTTCTAAGGGAATGTTTATGCCTTTCTTGCACTCATTATCTATCCTTACCACTATTCCTAGACACAGAATGTGGCCTAGGCAAGGCTCAAGTAGCCAAGGGCCTTAAGCGAGCTCCAAAGATATCGAGGCAAACTCCTGTGTAGCAACCCAAGTTAGGCAAGAAGCCAGGAGCTTTCATGCAAATACTCCTTCTTACATTCCAACGAAAAATCAATCTACTGAGGAAGAAATCATGCAAGCTAACAAATTTCTCTCTAAATCTGAAATTAATGTTGCTTCTATGAAATGGGTTTGAGATTTAGGCCACACTTGTGGCAGATGAGATCAATATCTTCAGGTTGTTCAACTCTACTAGCACATCAAGACCTTGCTAGGAAAATTTATGTAGGACAAAGGAAATGCACAGGAAAATATGACCTCCAAGATAGAGGATATCCATTAGGAAATCAAGCACTTCTATGCTCACATCTTGAGCATGAACACAAGGTTGGCTCAACATCTTAGTTGCAAAATGTCTCACAATCCTTCTGCCCCTAACACTAGTATGGTTCACATTGAGGTATCTAACTCCTCACATTGATGTTGAATTTTCTATTTTCATCTTTTGTATTATTTATGATTATCAACATGCTATTTATTATCTAATAGTAGCCCTAGACTCTTGGAATCTATCTTCCTTTTGGTTATGTAATGTTTTGTTAGAACATTGGCATATTTCTGATCTCCCTAGGAAAACTAGTTTGACTAAGATACAATATGGAGATTTGGAGAGCACACAACCCTTGTTGCTCCTCCAGTTTCCTTGTTGGAAGAGGGTAGCAGGGGCGAGTATGGTATCAATGTAATCTCTGATTTATGAAATGAAAATGAAAATGAAAATAATAATAATAATAATAAAGTCATATTTTACTTATTTTTTATGAATTTTTTTATTTTAGCAATGTGAGATGTATCATGAAGTAAGCATTTTGATCCCTATCATGGATTAATGTCGATTTACATTTACTAGCCATTTAGTTTATATAGTTGTGCTATTTTGAGTGATAATTTTATAGTTGTATTTAAAAAATGTGAAAAAAATAAACATAAATTTAAAAATGCAAGCTAATGAAGATTTTTAAAATTTTAAAATTTTAAAATAAATTTATTTTTCAATTATAATATTAGTTAATTAAAATATTTAAACTATATATACCTTGCAAAGGTTTTCTCTTTTGTTTTTAAATACGAGTGTTGTCCCAATTGGTTTTCCATCGAACATGCATGTTGTGTAGATAGTAATTTTATAAAGTTAGCTTATTAAAAAATTATGTGTTCCCCAATTGGCTTTCCATGTGCCAGGGCCCTGAGTTGGCACTAAGGCCAATGGGTGCCCATGAAGGACCATGCTCATTGGTAGCAGAAAAACCAACTTAGAGGCATGACGAGCACGCCTGCATGGAGAAGGGGCGCCCAGGTCGAGTTGGAGGGGTGTGTGCCCTGGGTGTGCCTGCATGGAGGTGGGGTACCGGGAAATAAGTATCAGGCATGCCATAGACAACTGGAGTGAGTTCAATGGTTAAGAATTTGTGATTTCTCTTGGGAGGTCACAGGTTCAAAACTGGCGGGGGGTAGGGTTGTCTATTGCCCGTCATGACCAAGCTAGATGGATAGACGCCCCCAATGCTAGACACCTCAGTCCTTGCGAAAGTCATGATTTTTTGGTATATGTGACTTACAGGCTGTTACATATACCCAGGGAAGTTGTTGTTCCCTGTCTAAAAAAAAGTATTAGGCATGACATGAGGGTGTTTCCGCCCACAAAACATAGTATAGAAGAGGGAGGGTGAAGGAGAGCGGCCACCCACACAACACGGTATAGAAAAGAGTGTGCATGGGAGAGCACAAGCACATCACATAGTGGAAACCCAACTCGGTGGACTTGTTCTATGGGCACTTGGGCGCCACGATGGGCGAGGCATAGCGGGCAAGTTAAGGAAGTGTGACCGTGACAGGTGAGATGGACGAGTGATTGAGCAACATGATGTAGAGTGTGAAAAATGATAACAACCAGCGGTGGTAGCATGGGTAGCATGGAAGGTAGAACTCCTCGACAGGGGTGTGCTTCCCAGCAAAGGGGCTGTCACATGCCCACAGGTAGGTCGGCCTAGGGGTGGACCTGCACAAAACTGAAAGGTCGGCTTAACTTTGTGAACAGGTGTCAACCCACATAAATAGAAGGGAAAGCACAGAAAGGGAAGAAGGGAGATCATTTTCTGGGGACATTTGCCAATTATTACAGAAAGGGAAGAAGGGCATTGAGGAGAGGATCACCCAACATCGAGGATCATCCAACATCGGGCATTCTTTATGTGCATGAATTTTCCTAGTAATGTCTAACTTGGGGAAACACAATACATAACCGTGGTCCCAGTTGGAGCTTTGAAATATCCGAAACAGATTACATTTGGACCTCTATTTTACTGAAATTTTGGCCTGCGTTTTAGATGATTCCTCTCTTGTGATGCATAAGAAACTCAAATTTACGGCTCCATACAAATTTGAAGCCATATAAGCACTTAAATTGAAGCCGGATAAGAACAAAAAATTGATCCCAACGGAGGAGTGTTGAGAGTTGCTGAATTGCAGTAGGTGGTATTAAATGGATATTGTGTTGTATTGCCTTCATGGCTACAAGTTTGAGAGAGGTTATTCAGAGATGGTTTGAGAGAGAGGTTCTTTAGAGCACCAGAAAAGCAGCACATAGGACAATAGTGGACAGTGGAGAGAGCAGCACAGAGGATAGGGATAGTGGGCAGAGCAGCAAGGGCAGAGCAACAAGTTTTCAGTGGACAGTGGGTAGAGCAGTAAGGACAGAGCAACAAGTTTTTAGTGGTCAGACCAACAGATATTGAAGATTTAAGCATAAAACAAAGGGTCAGTTTTGGGCAGAGACTTTGATTTCCCTTAATATCATCATGATAATGGGACAATAAAATTTAGAACTAGTGGGAACAAATGATATAGGGCAAGTGAAAATTGCCTCATCGGCCAAAAATGGGAAGTGGGTTTGGGTCAATGCCAAATAATATCGAGGCATTTTAAAACAGAGACTAGCTCATCTAAAATGGGAGTAGACAAGGAAAAAAAGGTCTCAAAGGGAGAGTACTCTTTGCAAGAAACAACATTCAAACAAGTCTTTTTTGCAAGCATGTGGCAACAAGTCCAAAGGAAAATAAAAATTCATTGATGATTATGCTTTATATAGTCCCACATCCACACCTCTCACTTGACCATCTGATCTTTATGTGAAAGAACTCTTAAATGTAAAAGAAATGTTGGAAGTAGTAGAAGCTAAAGAGTTGGAAAGAGATTGTACAATCCATATAATAACAGCTGAAAACCAGGCTTTAGCAGAAAGCAACAAAGTTCTGAAGGAACAAGTGTCATTACCGCAGGAAGCTCTCTGAATAGGGAAAATAGAATGGCAACGCATGAAAGTGGAGGTGCAAAACATGAAGAAATTTGCAGTGGAGAATACATAGGTGATGAATGCGAAGCCATCCCAGGATAAAGGGAAAGCAGTTTCCCAAATAGACAACATGAAGAAACATCAAGAGAAGGGAGGAAAGGAGATTCCACAAAACCTTCCAAAACTTGGGCTCAAGTTATTAGAAATTCTGCTAAGAGGGAAGGAGAAACAAACATCCAGGTTAACAACATGCAAGATAGAGAAAGCAAGGAAATACAGGATATAGCAACAAACATAATTATTAAAGGGGTGAAAGATTATGGGAAAAATGAATGTACTCTTGACCTTGCAAGAGACTTCTTGAAAGAGAAGCTCCAATGGCAAGGACAAATATGTCAAGCATGGAGATTAGGTAAGATTAAAAGTGAGAGAGCCAGGCCCATAAAAGTCATCATGCCCAACTTGCATGATAAAGATATCATTCTAAGCAAGAAGCAACTCTTGAGGGGTTCTCGGTTTTTTCTAGAAGAAGATTTAACTGTAAGACAACAAGAGGAAAGGAGGGACGAAATGATAAAAGTTAGGGCAACAAGAGATGAGGGAAAAAGAGCATGGATTTATAAAGGTAAAGCTGTGATTGTGCAATTTGGACCTCCTTCCAAAACAAGACAGCAAAATGATAACAAAGAAGAGGCAACAAACTCTTTAGCAAGAAATGAGGAAGTAAGGTCATTATGGGCAAGCAGGGACAAAGACTCAACTATGAGTCTTGCATGTCAAAACAAATAGTAATCAAGTCTTACCCAGGTTTCCTTAAGATTATTTTGTTGGAACTGCAGGGGTTACCCATGGAGACGAGGACCTGGGTTAGGGCCTAATTTAGAAGGTAGAGACATAATTTGCCTCATAGAAACACATGAGCATGAAGGGTGCAAGACACCTTGTTTGAAGGGTACTGGAAGATAGCAGTGTGGAACAAGGTAGCAGGGAATGGAAAAGGGCACAGGGGTATCATGGTATTAGTAAGAGAAAAAGAAGGTCATTTCATTCAGCTAGAAAAAGAAGACCCAAATAAGCAATTTGTTTGGCTTAAAATATCAGAAAATGGAAATCACATTAGAATTGCAGCATGCTATTTTGCGCCGTAAGTTTCAAAAATATACGAAAGTAGAGGGCTTGACCACAAAGATCCCTTTGCAGCTTAAAAAAAGATATTGCAATATATTCTCAGCTAGGTGAAGTCCTTATAGTGGGGGATTTCAATGCTAGAACTGCAGGTGAACAAGCTAGCATTCTTTGTTGTAAAGAAGACAATGACTCTATCTGGCTTACAGAAGAGAGCAATCATCAGTGGGAATGAATTTTAGAGGATAAAGGTTGTAATCTCTTTGGATTACAATTTCTTACGCTATGTGGAGCTTTCGATTTAGTCATTTGTAATGTTTTGACTAGATGGGAAAATTCTAGTAAATTCACTTGCAATACTTACAATGGAGCAAGTGTAGTAGATTATGTAATTTGCTCGCATAGTTTGTGTGAGAAAATGGAGGAAGTGTTTATTGGAGATCAAATTTGGGACTTAAAATCAGATCACAAGCCAATTTATTTAAGTCTCTCTTGGACCAGAAAGAAGCAATTAGGGTCAAAAACTCAGTGTGTTCAATAAAATCCCCCAAAGGGCAGAATTCTTTTGACTCCAGAGAATTGTAATACCTTCAAAATAACGCTAGAGAGGCTCTTCAAGAAGGAGGAAATCTCATCTCATTACCTTCATAGTCACGGATTAACACATTTAATTCAAAGCGCACTTGCTAAGTGCAAAAGAGAAAAAATTAAGAAGTCTGAAACAAATTGATTTCCGGTTAATGCTTGGTTTGACGAGGAATGCAAAAAGGCAAGGAGAAGGTGGAAGGAATCAAACACAGATAACATAAAGCTCAAAGCTCACAAGCAGATAGTAAAAAAAAAAAAAGGTTGATTTCATGGTTTCAAGGAGAGAAGAACTAATCTTCCTTGAGAAAAATAACCCCAAATTATTTTGGAAGGAGCTCCAATAGAAAAAGGTGCAAACTGAAAACAACATTACAACTTCTAAATGGTTTGACTATGCAAGACAACTTTATGAGTAGGATCCCAAGGTTGACCCTCCTCCCTTGGTCAACATAGACACAAAACTCTTCATGGTGCAAGAGGTAGAGATGGGTATCAAGAAGTTGGGCACTGGAAAAGCGAAAGACTTAGATGAACTCCAAGCAGAGTATCTAAAGTGGGGCTTAAAAATTCTTTCACCTCACATCACAAAAATTTTCAACAACATCTTACAGCAGGGGTTCCCCACAGATTGGACAACTAGTATGGAAATACCTCTTTTCAAGAGTGGTGACGTCAATAATCCCTCCAATTATAGAACCATAATGATAAACCCCTTGTTTGTAAAGTTATTTGGAAGCATTTTAGAAAATAAAATTAACAAGTGGGCAGAAGAAAGATATAAACATGCTAAAGGGAAAGCAGGTTTTAGACCTAAACATTCCACAGTTGATCATTGTATAACTTTAAGGCACATCATTGAAAAAGTTTGGGAAAAAAAGGAAGAAGTTTTCTATTTCTTTGTTGATTTCAGAAAAGCCTTTGACATGGTTCCTAGGGATAAGCTTTGGGGCAGAATGGAGGAACTCGGGGTTCCCAGGCATTTGAGAGCTGTGCATAGGTTGTAGGAAGAGGTGAAAGACAAAATCAGAACTTCATCAGGCATTTCTGAAAGTTTTAGAAGCGATATCGGGGTCAAGCAAGGTTGCCCATTGTCTCCTACCCTTTTTGGGTTATATATTGACAAGCTTGAAGAGTGGCTAAATTCGCAAGGGGGTGACGGTATCCATTTGGGCAAGTTCGTTATAAGACTTATTTTGTACGCAGATGACCTTATATTGATTGCTAAATCGACTCTTGGTTTGCAAGAGCATTTACGTTCCCTTGAGAATTTTTGTAGAAGGATTGGGATGCATGTCAATATTAGCAAAACGAAAGTAGTGGTTTTCTCTAAAAAAAGAAGCCATAACCAACATAAGTTCTATTTTGAAGGCAACATTTTGGAAGAAGTTGCAGACTACAAATACCTCAGAATTGACTTCAACAGAAATTTAAGTTGGGATGGTTGTAGAAAGAAAAGAACTTTAGGGGGTTGGAAAGCATTTTATGCTCTTCAAAACAGGTGTAGAGAGGCAGAGCTGTGGGACTGGAAAACCACTCTAACTCTTTTTGGGCTTCTAGTGATTTCGGTGATTCTCTACGGTTGTGAACTGTGGGCCAACAACACAACCAAGATGCAGTGGAAACAAATTGAGAAAATTCAGAAGCATTTGATTACAAACAAATTCAAAATTAAAAGTGCAGTTCCTTATGCTATCCTGTTAAGTGAAACAGGGGTTGCTCCTATTGAAGCAATTGCTATGGTGCGAGTCATAAGGTATCTGAAAAAAATTGAGCAAATGGAAGAGGGTAGATGGCCTAAGGTTGTGTTTAGTGACAGATTGTGCAAAAGAAAGAAGACTTGGATGCGGCAAAATAACAAATGGTATAGTAAATGGGGTATTTGCTTGAGCATGTGTCCTACAAACAGTAAAGAGATAAAAACTTTTGTTATGGATAAGTTCCGCAAATGTACTTGGGAGAAAGAGCTAGGGAGAAAGAATAAGTACTACATTGAAGAGTTTAACCCCATGCATAACCGTCAACAAAAGGCATACATAGAGGCTAATATTTCTTGGAGATCTAAAATTATTATTGCTCAATTAAGGACTAATTCTCATCAACTCCGTTGTGAAACAGGGCGCTGGAAAAGGCCAAAAGAAATGTGGGAGGAAAGAGTATGTATTTTTTGCTCCTCTGGAAAAATGGAAACATAAAAACATTTCATTTTAGAATGTGAGGCCTTCAAAGACAGCAGGGAAAACTATGCAGGTATTCTGGCAGCTAGTTCTTGGGATAATCTATTCAGCGAAAATTTTGTCGATAAGCTAGGAGCGGTTAGTGTAAAAATTCACAGGAAAAGGGCCGAATACAAGAGTCAGATAGAGAAGCAATCTGTCCCATAGGCTATTTTTAGCCTCGTGGACATTAAAAATTCTTTATTTCTTTCTTTCTTAAATGAAGAGAGATCGACACTTGGAGGAGGAAGAGAATCAAGTCCACACAAGAGAAGTAATATCACATAACAGATCACATAAATGGCATAGTATACTATATTGAGAAAATGTAAGGGGTGCGATATTGCAGATCCGCAGGGCGCACATTGCAGAATTTGAAAACACAACTAAGGCATGTTGTAGAAGGAGAGATCACTCAAGTGAGTTGGTTTCTGTGTAGGGGTCGAGGGTCGGTTTTCTGATTTTTTTGGGTTGCCATTTTTGGGGTTTCTATTGGGCAAGGTGCCAACCTTATGTTGGGCATGCCTTAGTTGTGAACTTGAAATTTTTTGGGCAAGTGTGTTGGGTTGGTTTTATGATATCGTAGAATTGTAGAATTTTTTAATGTAAATGAAGTAAAGTGAATTTAATGAAGTTAATTTCCACTACATAATTGAACATAAGAACACTTGAATGAAAATTTGGCTAAGTGTTGAAGTGTTAGGCATAGTCTGGGTGAAAGTATTTTAACAAGAAGCAAAATCTCGACGGTGCCGCATAACGCCCATAGTGGTCTTAAGGTGCCTCAGTGTGGGGTCGTGATATATGGTATCAAATCCAGTTTTGAATAAAGTGGGTGTTGAAAGAAGTTGGTGACACAACTTCCCACTCTGTGAGCAGATGGTATCATAGCCTACTTTGTGAAGGTGGGAACTTGAATAAGTTTGGAAGAAGAATTGTGATCAAGGATGTGAATTTGTTAAGGGTTGGGTAGTACGATGGCAGATTTCAAAGAGGGTCGCGATAGACTTATGTAGCTCATGGACAGGGCCGCATGAAGGAAGAAAGGCCACGATTGCGAGAAGAGATTGAAGTTTTGGAAGATAAGGTTAGAAGGGAGCTTCTTTGACTTGGTTGGGCGGGTTGAAGCTACTAACTGTGATGAAGGAGAAGTTGTGATGTATGAAGAGGAAGTGACCCGAAGGTCAAGTGCGATGTAAGTGTTGTGAACATGTAGCCAAAAGAGGAAGATTTTGGTGGGACAATGCCTACCACAACTAAACTATATTTGGGCATGTCGCAGCCATTGAATGAAGAAGATGGCCATTGGGATGAGAATGAAGAAACAAATGTTGTGATCTTCCCAACGAAAGAGGAATAACTTGATGACATGAAGCTTGCGAACGTTGGACCATAGCATATCACAACCTTCGAAAAAAGTTGAAATTGTTGATGGAAGCCATATGATGGTTCCCCTTATGCTCATTGAGAGGAATGTGTGATGGATGACTTTCTCTTGGGAGGTTGAGGTATGTTTGCATTTAGTTATGCAATGGATGATTTTCCCTTTTGTAAGACTTATCTGGGAAGTTTGCAACCTTAGAGTAGAATGTGTGAATGCATAATACAAGGGTGCAACGTGATGAACCTAGGTGATGGGTGAGTCATGCTTAGCCGAGTGGAGATTTGGCTAAGTTCTCAACATGACTCATGGACAGGACAAAGTAAGGGAACACCGAAGTTAAGGCAACATGATACACACATACTTAGGTGGACTTCATCATTAGAGCCTCGTTGCTTCAAGGAGAAGTCTCCGGTGAATATTTAGTGGGGGAAGCAACAATGATGGAAGGGACCTGTGATATAAATATGATGGTAGGGTGACTAGGGGCGCTAACCTAACTGAACGCTAGGATGTTGTTGAAGAATGTAACTAGGTTAGGTCCTCATAATTGTATAAAGTCAAAATATTTTATTATTATTAATAAAATGACTTATTAAACATGGTATTCATGCTTGGTTCATCATTTTTGGTTAAAATCCTTCATTGTAGGCTTCTAGGTTTTATATTGAGCCAAGTAGAGTGATTGTCAATTTTATTAGACCCTTCTTGGGCTTTTGTATCATGTAAAAAGAACTATTTTTGAGTCAAGTAGATCATTTGACAACTCCACACCAAGTCAACCCTATCCTCGTGAAGTTGGCCTACATTAGGGAAATTAAACCCACAAGAAGGTTATATATAAAGAGACAGTTTGATCCATTTGAGACAATCACTCAACAAGTTCGACACAGAACAAAGGGAGGTAGAAAAAGTGCAAATTTGCTAGAGAAGGAAGAAATTTGCTGGGAGATACCTAATCAAAGTTTCCGGCTATCTATCTCTCACACGTGCGAAGTTACTGGGCATTTTTTGGGGCCAAAATTATGAACTCTACTACTGCTGGAAAGGTCAAAGTTCTCCTGTTGGGGAGGCCGAAATTATGCTTCTGCAAGGTCGAAATTATAAGTCGAAGTTGCTACTAGGAAGCTATCATTTGGAGAAGAAGGAAGGGTTGAATTGGTGATTGGAGCAAGTTCGTGTCTAGGTCAAAGAGTCTTGGATTATCTCATCTTGTCTTTGAAACTAGTGAAGAAAGAGTTCTAATTGGGTTTCCCCCTTATAGGCATTTTTCCTTGGTTGTTCGCCTACATCATGTGTCTCTTATTCTTGTGATATTCATACACATATAATTTTTTAATTTCTCGATGAAACATAATCTAATAAAGAAGTAAAATAATCCAACATAATTCACAAGTAATTATCAAGAAGAGGAATCAAAACCCTAATTTTTATAAGTATTGATTTCTCAACATGGTATCAGAACTAAGGACGAAGAAGGTTGGATATCACTTTGTTGGCTTGGAAGAAAAGGTTACTCCCTCTATGACATGTTATTTGAAAATGGAATTCAATATCATAATAATTGCAGGACACTAGATTGGAAATATTATCTACAACTTATCTAAGAAAGTCAAAAGCGTAGGGTTCTTGGTTGCACTTACATGTAATTTTGATGATGACAATGCATGGGTCATTGATAGTGGAGCATCGGGACATATGACAGGAGAAATTGGACAACTTAAAACTCTATCAAAGGAACAATCATCTCATGTAGTGGAGCTAGGTGACAACAACAATTATGTAGTCAAGGTCCTTGTATCTACATCATTGAAGATGGAAAAGGGAGAAAAACTACACCTCCACAATATACTCTGTGTTCCAGGTTTGAAAAAGAATTTAGTTTCAATTTCTTGTTTAGAAGATAAAGGAGATAGAGTTTTTATTTTTTATTTTTTTATTTTTTTATATGGTAAAGTTTTGGTTTTGTAAAAGGATTCAAGCATTGAAAAGGTGAAGGTTATTGGAGTTAGTGAAGGAAGAATATATAGAGTTATAACACCATCTCCTCAAGCCCTAGTTCACATGGAAATCGGTCCTATCGAACTATAGAATAGAAGATATGGGAATATACATTACAATATTATTCCCTCTCTCAATCAAATGGGAAATGGCATCCCTAACATCAAGGAAGATCATGAAGGAGTTTGTAAGGGGTATGCTTTGGGAAAGAATACAAGGAAGCATTTCACAAGCAATGATACAAGGTCTAAGGACTTATTAGACCTCATTCATTTTGATGTGTGTGGGCCTATGATTGACAAATAACTTGGAGGCCATATTTATTATGTGACCTTCATTTATGATCACTCTAGAAATACATGGCTCCACCTTCTCAAGATAAAGGATGAAGTATTTTAAAAGTTCAAGGAATTTATCTTTGAAGTGGAGACCTTAACCGAAAGAAAGATAAAGACTTTAAGATCCAACAATGGTGGGGAATACACTTCAAAATAAATAATTGCGTATTGTATAGAAGAAGGTATTAAGAGGGAGCTCATTTTTCCCTACAATATTGAACAAAATGGAGTTGCAGAAAGGAAAAATAGAACACTTGAAGAATGTATACAAACTATGATATTTGATTAAGATCTACCAAAGTTTCTATGGGGAGAAGCAACTATGAAAACATTGTATACACAAAATATAAGTCCTCATATAATCCTTGAAAATATGAAACTTGAAGAATAATTCACGGGGAAGAAGCCATGTTTGTACCATCTTCAAATATTTGGGTGTCCCGCATACATCCATGTTCCAAAGGACAAGCGAAAGAAACTATATTCTACAAGCGTTAAAGGGATCTTAGTTGGCTACAATATTTCTTCAAAAGATTATAGAATCTACATTATGGAAGGAAGACAAATTGAAGTTAGAAGGGATGTTATATTTTATGAGAATCATGGCTACACAATATCCAAGGATATTCCAATCGATTCTTATGACAAAGATACACCACTATTTGAAGAAGAAGAGCATCATGATAAGACAACCACAAAGTAAGAAGAAGAAGAAGGACCAAGTGAGCTAATTAAACTTGTGATCATACCTAAAACATGGAAGAGTCCAAATTGGTTAAAATATACTCTTGAATATGTCGAAGTACATGAAGCTACTAAGGGAAATTTTAGATAAAGAAAAATACCAAAGAGATATTCAGGATATGCAACATATATGAAAAAATTAATAGAACTTGAACCAACTACATTTGAAGAAGTTTCTCATCAAGAAGAATGGAAGAAGGCAATGCAAGAACAATATCAATCCATCATGAAGAATGGAGTCTGGGAAATCGTTCCTAGGCCAAGTGACAAATTATTTGTCACTTCAAAATGGATTTACGAAATCAAACATGTTCTTGATGGAAGTATAGATAAATAAAAATCTAGATTCGTTGCAAGGGGGTTCTCTCAAAAGGAAGGTATAGACTATGAATAAACCTTTACACCTACTGCTAGATATACTACTATAAGATATCTGGTTTCGCTAGCAGCTACAATGGGATGGAATATTCATCCAATGGACGTAAAAACAACATTTCTGAATGGAACCATCGATGAGGAAGTATACATTGAAAAAATGGAAGGCACTGAAATAAATAGCAAGGAAACACATGTTTGTAGACTTAAGAAAGCCCTATATGGATTGAAGAAATATCTTAGGGCATGGTATTCAAGGATGGATGAATATCTCTTAAGAATTGGGTTCGTCAAAAGTTCTGCAGATCCAAATCTATATATCAAGGTGGCGAACAATGAAATAGTAATTATACTACTATATGTAGATGATTTGTTTATTATATGTGTGCAATGCAAAATAAAATAATGCAAGAATATGATGGAAGCTGAATTCAAAATGAAATATCTAGGACTTATGCACTATTATTTGGGCTTGGATGTCTAGAAGAAACATGGAGAGATATATCTAAGTCAAGTTAAATACATAATCGAGATATCATAGAGATTGGGTATGTGGGCTTCCAAGCCTATGACTACTCCCATGATCACTAATATCAAGAAGTTGAGAAGCTCTGACTCTAGTCTCGTCAATCCTACTAGCTATTGTAAGTTGGTGGACTCTCTGATGTACCTAATAAATACAAGACCTGATATATATTTTATTGTAAATATTCTTAGTAAATTTCAATTGGAGCCTTGTTAATACCATTAGATAGGTGCTAAGCATATTTTGAGATATCTACGTGGCACTATATGTCACTACCTAAAGTATGATGGAAAGGAAGTTAAGTTGACAGGTTTTACAGATTCAGATTGGGGTGTCAGTGAGACTGATGGAAGAATCACTATCGATGGATGTTTCAGTTTGGGATCTACAATTATTTCGTGGATGAGTAGAAAAAAATATAAACTCGCGTTAAGTAGTGTCTAAGATGAATACACTGTTGCATGCGAAGTAGGAAAGGAAGATGTTTAGTTATGACAACTATTGTCATTTTTTTTTGAAAGCCTTTGGATCCTACAATAATAAATTTTGAGAATTAAAGAAACATCAAGATTTCTGAAGACCCTATATTCCATGAAAGTACAAATCATATCAACAGCAAGGACCAATACATTAGAAGTTTGGTACAAGATGGGGTCGTAAATCTACAATATATTCTGACAGATGAATAGGTAGTTGATGTGTTGAAGATGTATCTTCCTAATAATAAGTTTGAGTATTTTAGAAGCATGCTTGGATTTGTTGACATTACAAATTTAGTTGATAAGGATAGATGAAGCGTCTAATGGCAGATGCTTAGGAGGAAATCTGGTTTGCCTTTGTGTTGATGTCTAGATCCCGAAGAGGGAGGGTGGTGTTGGTCTTGGAGCTCTGACCTTGGATATGCACCTAGATCTCTAGGTTGATGGTTAGAAAATAATTCTGATGGTACCTAGACTGGCTAAAAGCTTGAGTCCATATTAGTTCCACTTGGATAGATAACATTGGTCAGGTATCTAGTCCATGGCACTGAGTGTGCCCGAACTCTTCGTAGTTCATGTGTTTTTTATATCTTCCATGTACTTGTATATATATGTAATTATGAATACTTGCCTAGTTAAGAGTGAGTGTTGAAGAATGTAACCAGGTTCGGTCTTCGTAATTGTATAATGTCAAAATAATTTATTATTATTAATAAAATGACTTATTAAAGCACAAGTTTCATTCTTGGGTCATCATTTTAGGTCAAATCCTCCATTGTAGGCTTCTATATTTTATATTGAGTCAAGTAGATTCATTTTCAATTTTATTAGACCCTTCTTGGGATTTTTTATCATGTAAAAAGAATTATTTTTGAGTCCAATAGGTCATTTGAAACCTCCACACTAATTCAGACCTATCCTCATAAATTCGGCCTACATTAGAGAAATTCAACCCACAAGAAGGCTATATATAAAGAGACAGTTCAATCCATTTGAGACGCTCACTCAAAAAGTTCGATACACAAGCAAGAGAGGCAAAATAAGTGTGAAGTTGCTAGAGAGGGAAGAATTTTGCTGGGAGAGACCTAATCAAAGTTTTTTTCTATTTATCACTCACACGTGCAAAGTTATTGGGTATTTTTTGGGGCAACAATTTTGAACTCTATTGCAGGTTGAATTTTTTTTGCTGGGAAGGTCGAAGTTCTGTTGCTGGGGAGGTCGAAATTCTGTTGCTGCAAGGTCAAAATTCTAGGTTGAAGTTGCTACTGGGAAGCTATCATTTGGAGAAGAAGGAAGGGCTAAATTGGTAATTGATGGAAGTTTGTGTCTGGGTCAAAGAGTCTTGGATTATCTCATCTTGTCTTTGAAACTACTGAAGGAAGAGTTTTGACTGGGTTTTCCCCTTATAAGAGTTTTTCCCTGGTTGTCTGCCTACATCTTGTGTCTCTTATTCTTGTGATATTAATACACATATAATTTGGTAATTTCTTGATGAAACATAATCTAATAAATAAGTAAAAGAATCCAACATAATTCAAAAGTAATTATCAAGAAGAGGAATAAAACCCTAATTTCTACAAGTATTGATTTCTCAACAGATGCAATGGCTGAAGTAGTGTTGGTTTTTCTGAAGTGGACGAATTGGGCAGTTGAAGTTGTGTTGGTTCTGCTAAAGTGGACAAGTTGGGAAGCTAGAGTTATATGCATCAATTTGAAGAGAATGGCATTGCAGAATTAGTGAAGGGACGTCAAATGAGGGCACTTGTAGATGATGTCTTATATGGGCATCAAGAAAAAGTGCCAAGTGAGGATTTTGTGCAGAATAGACTTGTCAATACTACATGAAGATTTTTTGCAGATGGACCAATGGGGATGTTGGGCACATTTGAATAGAAATACCATGGTCATTTGATGCAGAAATGGGAAACCTATGACAAGATTCATGCGACGAAGAGTGTATATGTAACTTATGATGGGATTTGCGACCGAGAAAAATGTGCTTGCATGAAGTGTTGGATGGAGATGGCTCAAAGGAGCCTACGATGAATTGAATATAAGTTGCATCTAATGAAGACTTAATGTGATGGTGGTATTGGAGTGCTTGGTTCATTAAGGAGATGAGCTCAGTTTTAAACTTCAATTTGATGTGGTATGGGACACATACCTTAGGCATAGTATGAGATGTGTTCGTGAAGAGCGACTTGATGGATGCAATAGGAGCAAGATTCCTTGGAGTTGGATGGTATTTACAGTGACAAAGATGGTTTGGTGGGAGAATTTAGGCATGGTGTGAATCTAATGAGACTTATCCATTTTCTTGTACATGGAGGTTGTTGGTATATGACCATGGGCAAAACATGGATGAGACGATCAGGCAAGTGAAGACTTGCCCCTTTAACAACGATAATTTGAAAAATAGTGGAGATGATATGGATTTTTCTTCATGGACCTAGATATGTCATGATAAGCATTAGTTATGTAGAAATTTGAATAACAGTTAAATTATTCACCGAGATTATCCTGATCACACACTATTTGAGCTTCATGCATAATACATAACCTCTTCTACCATTGATCATTAATTGCGGAAATATAAACAATCGCATGCGCACATTAAAACCATAAACAATCACACATATAAACAAAGTATTTATGGGAAAGCTTAAAGCTGAAAACCCCCAACTATCTATATATTATAATGATAGAGAACATGTAACAATCATTGTACAATCTCCTCACAAGCTATCAGTACAATCTCCAATTGTTACACACTATACAAGCTCAGATCTAGCAAAACATATGCTCCAATCTGCTCCACCTGCTAGCCCGCCTCTACTGTGCAATCCAACCTTGAGAATGGCTTGATCCAAGTTTGAATCCCACTGGTATGCACTGCACAATCCTCATTGGCAATCTCAATCAATGTGTGTGCAAATCTCATGCACCAGTATAGTCACAACTGATACTCAACCTTCTCTTTCACCTACCTCTTCCACTGGTCTCCACTGAACTATCCATGCACTTGAGTTAATTGATGTATTCTTTATTTTATTAATTAGTGAATTAATTAATAATTAATTCACACCACTTTCACTAGTGTATCAATCAGTTAGACTAGATACAACTAGCTCAACTATGTTTAACTGAGTTAAACTGAACATAACTCCATCAACTCCTCAATCAACTCCACCAAACTCTGTCACCTGAGTTCTAACTGAAGTCATCCATGCAATAGCTCAACGAAACCCTAGGAATAGTGTAATTCCTTCTGTCAGCTGCATGTGCCAAATCTAGGCATCAAACTGAAGTGCTGCAAGAGGATAAGATAATGTTTATAGTCCAAATATTATTAAGAGCTAATAATATTCGACATATCTATTTTTAGACTGGCAATCTAAAAATAGATTAAAATGAAGTAATAATAAAAATATAAGTCCATCTATTTTTTTCCGACTTGACCAACCATCCACAAATAGCATCCTGCAACTCATAGAACATGATCCATATGTCTAAAAATAGACTTTGCGCCAAAAATAGTCTGCGGGCCCACTTAGTGAAGGCGACTCCTTTCCACTAAGCTCATCATCTTGTTGCATTCTCAACAAGTTAAAGGATTGATGCAAACAAATGGGAATATTTATTGATCGAAGTTGAAGATGTGACGAAGTGTTCAAGAAACGAATGACGAAGGCATAAGGAGGTGCATTCTCATGAGTTAGACATGATGGTTGGAAATATCACCTAACTAGTTCGAGTCATGGAGCGACCAAGTGCACAGATGCATGGAAGAGTTGAGTTGGAGTACGAAAATAACAGTTCACATGATGGATTGGCACAATATGATTTGTGAGAAAACTGTGCAACCGAGTTGGAGGGAGTAACCTTCCATGAGATAAGGCAATGTGGAGGATTGCGACGAGTTGTGGAGTATCACCGTGAGATTGAGGAGTCTTACCCACATAGATTCATGAGACTTGATGAAGGAAAGGATTTCATGTAACAGGAACGATTGACGTTGGAGTTGGTGGCACTTTGCAATAAATGGACTTGGCGATGGAGTTGATAAGTGGAGTTTTTGTCGAGGAAGAAAACCATTTTGAAGCAGGGGATAATGTCAAGGCCTATAGTTGGCACCAAGGCCAACAGGCTCCCATGATGAGACATGCTCACTTGGTAGATAAAAACCAACTCGGAGGCACGACGAGTGTGCCTATGCGACGATCATGCCCACATGGAGAAGGGGCACCCAGGTCAACATGTAGGCAGATATAAACGTGCACGAGTTAGACGGGCACAAGGCCTGGGGGTGCCCATATGTATGCGGGGCATCGTGAAAGAAGTAGCGGGAATGAAATGAGGGTGCGCCTGCCCACACGACATATTATAGCTGAGGTCACATGAAGGAGATTACCAGGACACACAACATGGTATAAAAAAGAGTGCACAAGGGAGAGCGCATGCACATCACATAGCGGCAGCCAAACTCAGTCGACCCGTGCCCACAGGCGCACACGCACCCAAGGTAGGGGCGCCTAGCGACTGTGATGGGCAAGGCAATGAAGTGCAACCACGATGGGTAAGACGTAGCGAGTGGGGGGCGTGGCGGGCGAGCGAGTGGTAAGCGAGATGTGGAGTATGAAAAAAGGCTGTGACCATCGGTGGTAGCATGGGAAACACAACAGAAAAAGTACCCAGGAAGGGGCATGGTTGTCCAACGAAGGGGCGCCCACACACCCACAGGAAGCTCGGCCCAAGGGCACACCCGCACAAAAGTGGAAGGGCGGCTCAAATTTATGAAGGGGCGTCGACCCACATAAATAGAAGGTAAATCACACATATAAATGAAGAGAGATTGACACTTGAAGGAGGCATAGAAGAAATTTCACACAAGAGAAGTAATATCGCAAAACAAATCACAGAAAGGTCGAAGTCTGTGATATTTCAGAAATGTAAGGGTGCGATATCGTAGATCTGCAGGGTGAACATTGCAGAATTTGAAAACATAGCTAAGGCATGTTGCAGAAGGAGGAGAGCTCACCCATGCGATTTGGTTTCTAGGCAGGGGTCGAAGGTTGGTTTTCTGATTGTTTTGGGGCATCGTTTTTGGGGTTTCTGCTGGGCAAAGTGCCAACCTTAGGTTGGGCATGCCCTAGTTGTGAACTTGGAATTTTTGGGCAAATGCGTTGGGTTGGACCAATGAATACCACTCCTTGTACTTGGGAAGCACATGATTTTGTTCATGGCTTTCACTTTTTAATTCTGTTGTAACATTACTTTGAAGTTAATACAAGAATTTTGGGGAATTTTTGGGAGTTCCCCCTCCCATGTATATCGTTGTGCACATTGTTGGTCTTAAGATATCACAGAATTGTAGAATTTTTGAATGTAAACGAAGTAAAGTGAATTGAATGAAGTTAATTTCCATTTCATGATTGAACATAAGAACACTTGAATGAAAATTTGGTGAAATGTTGAAGTGGTAGGCGTAGTCCGGGTGAACGTAGTTTAAAAAGATCGTTGGTGTCGCACAATGACCATGGTGGTCTTAAGGTGCCACATCATGGGGCCGTTACACCATGGAACACATGCATGTTGTGTCGATATTAATTTTACAAAGTTAATAGTTTATTAAAAATTTTAAGTTAAAATAATATAATAATGTTTTGTAAAATTTTAATTTTTTTAATTTTAATTATTTAAATTAAGTTAAAATATGGATCCCTAAAAAAATAGAGAAAAGATTTAGCATTTAAAGTTGCTCAGCCACCCAGGATAACCCCACCACTATTAGTTTATGACGTAGTCTAATTTATAGACGAAATGAATTTTTTTTTTTTTTTTTTTTTTTTTTTTTTTTTTTTTTCCGAGCATTTTTCAGGTTAATTTTAGTCAAAATATGGCAAAGATTTTTAAAAACCTGAGTTTAAGTTGTTTAATCTATAAAATTTGAGTGCCCCCGGGGTTTTGAGGGTGTTGAATCCATTTGTGCACTCAAAAATTTATTTTAAATAACAAAAAAACACAATCTTGCTTGTAATTTATCGTCAGATTTCGGTGAAGAGGTCATTTCGTCTATAAGTTAGACTACACCTTAATTTAGCATTAACGAATTCAAGTTATAATGTTTAACCTTAAAAATAAAATATTTACTTTTCAATAATTTTTTTTTTCAAATATTTGATTTGACCTTAACTTTGAAGATCTTATTGCAGCGTTTGTGCCATGTGGATAACTGCCTCAAATTGTTTTCCATAATTTTTTGATGTAGTTGCAATATTTATGCCACGATTTTTAACCATAATTTAAACAATTTTTTGCATAAAAAATGAAAATGAACAAAATAGAAAAAAAATAAAAAAAATTGTTTTCTTCAACGCTTTAACATGTAGGAGTAAAAATGTGAATTTGCAAACTTAGTAGTGGTTATTCATTCTCTAGTAAATTTAAAGAAATTAATTATTTTATAACCTTTAAATTGTTTGGAATTTTAATTATGTCATAGTTTTTGAAACATCCAATATATTGAGTGAATAATCTAATTTTTATCTAGGATAAATAAAATTATTAAATAATGTTTGAAAAACCATCATATTTGCAAAACTAATTTTTTAATTAAAGATAATGAAATAATGAGGAGAAAGTGAATTATGAGTTTTAGGAAAAATTTAGTTAATATAACCGTTTATATGGTTACGAAGTATAGTTTAAGTTTATAATAATCGTCAAACAATTATATCTCCATTAATGAATAATGATTGAGAAGTGAGATTTGTGTTTTTATAGAGGGAAATTCAGAAGACTATTAACTGTGGAAAAAAGGAAGGTATAGAGAAGTAGATTCGAACATGACCAACGAGAATGATAACAAAATAGGTAAGGAATGTATATTGTTGTTGCAAGCACCACCATCCATCAAGACATATATATTATCAAAATTTTCTAGAATGGAAATTCGCTTATCCAAAGGTTTATAATTTTAATTGGAACTTAGTACCTATGCCATAACATACTTGCAAAGTTTGTGAAACAATTTCAAGTTTTATCGTGTGTGTGTGTGTGTATATATATGATGTTATTTAGTTATATCAAACGTTTGAATTGATATATGAACATTTCATAGTAATAAATATTTATTTGGTTGTTTCAAGCCTTTTTTCTTGTTTTAGTTCAATCGAATGGCACGAAAAGAATGAGGATGAAGAAGAGTGTTTGAATTGGACTACATTAGCTACACATGCATATTATATCTACAAACATTTTATTTTTTCATGAATAATATCATGTCTCCTTACATGTACTTTGTTCTAAAATTTTTGGTTTGTAAAGTATATATTTTTATGTATATAAATTTTCCTTATATGTATTATTAGTTGATATTTATTTATAGGTTTTCTAGAGCTATGTGAGACATATATTATTTGTATTTATTTATATTTTTATGATTAAATTTGATAATATATATAATAAATTAATGTTTATCTTTTTAAACTTAGAGTAATTAGTTTTTATTTTAACACATAATTGTTTTACTAAACATATTTTGTTAATGCTTTAAACTTTGTTTTATGTTTTCTTTAAATAATTGTATAGCCCATACAACAACTATATAAAATTGTTGTTATTATTTTTTTTTCATTTACTATTTGTATGTTGAAAAATGTAGCAAGAAATTCACAATTTGATTTTGCCTTGATTAAATTGAGAAAGATTCGAATTTCCACATTAGCAGACAATTTGGATGATGTCAACTTGAGTGACATGGCTTGTGTCACCTAGTTTACTCAGTAAATTTGAGTTGGAGGAGTTAAAACTTAAAACTCAGTTTAGCATGTGTGATTGCTAATTTGTAGCAATCAATGTCAGTTATCTAAGGTTGTTTTCAATTAAACTAGTTCCAACTGTTGGAAGAGCTAGTGGAGGGTCAAGTTGTGCAGTGTGACTTCAATCAAACTCAGTGATCATCTAGTTAACTAATAAATCAATCCAAAATAGTTAGTGCATGCAGCGAATTCGAGTTACCCAGTTGATATGGAGATTCCAAGGCAGTGTAACATCAGTTATAGACTAGTTCCAAGTGTACAGGTGTTGCACGCAGTAAAATGATTATCCTAAAGGAATTACATAGTCAATTAGAGAAATTTTCCTAACTAATAGGGTCCTAATTCCTCAAGGAACAACGTAAGGAAATAGGATCTCAAGCCAAGGAAGAAACTTACTGCATATGGGTCAAAGGCCTTTTATGAGCAAAGAGATAGGTTGTGCACTTACTTGTTGCATGCGTGTGATTTTTTATTACATGTCTGAAATTTTTGTTCTAAATTGTGAAATAATGTCTAAAGAGCAGTAGAGTAAGTTTTTGTATTGTGTTTTTGATTAAAATTTCAGGAGCAGTTTCAAACCCAAAACATAATTTCTACATGGTATCATAGTTGGATTCACTGTAGATCATAAATTTGAAGTTGTTTCTCAGAGGTTCGAATTTGGAGATCAATGTTACAGGTTTTATTCATAGTTGAGAAGATGGCTTTCAATGGACTAAGGCTAAAGCATGCCTTGGAAGGCACCTCTAATTTTGTTGCATGTAAGGATCACATGGAGGATATATTAGATGATAATGTATTGCTAGAATACATCAACTCAGATGTTGCAAAACCATAAGCATCTAATGCTCAAAACCTTTCTCAGTGGAATAAAGATGTAGCCAAAGCGAGAAGAATCATATTGGAGGGAGGACGGGATCATATTGTCTCAAATATACACAAAAATGAAACTTCATCCATGATGTGGAAATAACTAAAAAAATTGTTCAAGAATAATAGTGACCATAAGAAGCTAGCGCTCAAGGATAAATTTCGAAGTATCAATATGCAGAAGAATGACACAATTCCACAATATCTGAGCAGGGTCACACAGTGTCGTGATGAAATTGGCGGGGTTGGTGTTAATGTCCCTAAACAAGACTTGGTAAGCCTAGCCCTTCTGGGCCTTTCCAAGAGCTAACACAACTATCAAGATTTGGTGAATGGGAGGGAGAAACTACCGAATTGGAAGAGCTTTTGGTATGATTTGGTGCAAGAGGAAATAAGGCAGAATACGAGAGATGGGACTTCATTCAAGGGAGAGGATGAAGAAAAAATTGCACTGGATGGAAAGGAAAAGAAGGGAAAATGGAAGAAATCCCAATCCAAACCAGAATCCAGTCAAGGGGGAAAAAAGAAATATTTGTCGAAAATCAAATGCTTCCATTGTCATGAATTTAGGCACTATGCCACGACGTGTCCACACAAGAAGGCATGAAATAAGACCTCAAGAGGAGTCTCAGGTGAAGCCTTGGCTTCACAGTTCAAGCTTGACTTTACCCTCATTTAATGCATGGCCAACATAGTGATGGGAAGTGTGTTGTACTTGAAATCAAGTGCCTTGTTTCACATGACGAGGAATATAGATTTTTTTATTGACTTGGAGGAGAAATACTTGTAGATGAACATTGATATGGGGGACGATGGAAGGTACAATGTGATTAGGTTTGGTACAATCACCTTTCAGGCAGAGTCGGGCTCCCCCCCTCAGGCTAAAGGATGTCATGTTTGTTCTGGGCCTAAAGAAAAGTCTCATCTTTGTTGTAGATTTGGAAGACCGTGGATATGATGTGATCTTTAGCAAAGGAAAGGGATTCCTGACACACATAGCCACAAGCCAGGGGAAGAATATTGGAGTTCAGGTGAAGAAAATGTACAAGCTAGATGTGGAGGATTGTGTTGCATTTAGCACAAAGGCGGAGATGGTGCAGAGATGCGATGTGGGTGAAATTTGGCATAGAAGACTTCGCCATTTGCATCATGGTTCTTTGAAGATCATGCAACATATAACCACAGGAATTCCCAAAGCATCACTTGAGAAGTAGTATGTATGCAAATTATGTACTTTGGGGAAGTACACAAAATCCACTTTCCATGATCGAGATAGGAAGGTGCATGCAATCCTAGAAAGGATCCACTTTGATGTATGTGGACCTTTATCAACAACCTCCACTATTAGGCACAAATATTTTGTCATTTTTATTGATGACTTCTCACAGAAGTGCTCAATCTTCTTCATGTGGAAGAAGGAGGAGAAATTATCCAAGTTCATAGAATTCAAAGCATTGGTTGAGAAGTAAATAGGCAAGAAGGTGAAGGCTCTCAGGAGCGATAATGGAGGTGAGTACATGTTGAATGAGTTTAAAATTTTTTGTCAAAAATAAGACATTAGATGAGAGTTGACAACACATCAAAACCCATAACAAAAAGGGGTAGCTGAGAGAAATAATCATAGCATTTTGGGAGAAGTGAGGGCGATGTTGCATGACCATGGATTACCTCTGCACTTGTGGGTCGAAGCATGTAGCACAACAGGATATTTGAAAAACTGAAGTCTTCATCGGATTTTTGGCATGATTACACTGGAGGAGGCTTTCTCGGGAAGGAATCTGAATGTGTCACACTTCAAGATGTTTGGAGCCTCTTTCTAGTACCATGTCTCCAAATATTAAAGGAAGAAGCTAGAGGCAAAAATAGAATTGGGGGTATTTTTGGGTTACACAAAAAATCCATTAGAATGATAATTGTACGAAGGGATGTAAAATTTGATGAGGAGAAAGTGATGTGGTGCTCGCTTGAGAGGGAACTTCATATCCCCCAGAGGAGGATATTTTAGCTCCAATGAACGAACCTCAGGAAATTGTGGAGCAACCAAAAATTGAGGAGCAGAGAGTGGAGACACCACTCAAGAAGAACCATCCAGAGAAGGCAAGAAAAGGACCAGGGAAACCAAGATACTTGTGCAGGATGCAAGGGAGAATGCGGGCGCTCCTTCAGATTAGAGTAGACAGATAAGGTCACCATATTGGTACATTTGCTACATGGTTCTAATGACTGAGATTGTAGAGACCGAGCCATCCTCTTTCAAGGAAGCGGTATAGAAACCTGTATGGGTTGATGCAATGGTGGAGGAATACAAATAAATTATAAGAAAAAGTGTTTAGGAAGTAGTACCAAGACCATCATACAAATTAGTTGTGGGTTTGAGATGGATCTTTAAGGTAAAGCATGTAGTAGACGAAAGCATATAAAATTACAAGGCTATATTTGTGGCCAATAGGTACTCTCAGGTGGAAGGGATTGATTATGAGGAGACATTTGCTCCTGTATCAAGGTACTCACCCAACGGATCAATTCTTTCTCTGGATGCACATATGGGGTGGAAGATCCACCAGATGGACGTGAAAACAACATTCCTCAATGGAGTTATTGAATAAGAGGTGTATATCAAGAAACCAAAAGGCTTTGAGACTTTTTATCGAGAGTCACATGTGTGCAGACTCAAGCGATCATTGTACAATCTCAAGCAAGCACTCTTTGCTTGGTACACCAGGATCAATAACTATCTCACTGTTTTGGGCTTCACCAAGAGTGAAGCAGATGCAAACCTCTATCATATTTTGATAGAAGGTAATTTTTTATTTTTGTCTTATATGTTGAGGATTTGATTTTAACTGGTGATGAAAAACTGATCAGATCTTGCAAGGAGGACCTTGCAAGAGAGTTTGAATTGAAGGACATGGGTCTCATTCATTACTTACTCGGATTGGAAGTGTGGTAAGGATATGAAGAACTATTTGTATCTTAGGGAAATTATGCCAACGAGATACTTCATAGGTTCTGCATGGACAGATGCAAACCCATGGAGACTCCTCTAGCGACCAACTAGAGAAAATAGGATTCCACTTCAGGTGAGGAAGTGGATGCTATTGTTTACTGGCAGTTGGTGGGTTCACTCATGTATCTTGTGAACACATGACAAGATATGTACTATGCAATTAACTAGTTCAGCCAAG
Organism: Pinus albicaulis; assembly: GCA_034641835.2. NCBI lineage: Eukaryota > Viridiplantae > Streptophyta > Pinopsida > Pinales > Pinaceae > Pinus > Pinus albicaulis. Next base: position 348,200,036 of record CM076581.1, on the reverse strand, counting down.
CTATGGTTCGACTAACCAAATTATTTTGTAGGGAAGCTAAGCATGTTCTACGGTACCTAGGAGGCACTACCCATTTTTTACTATGGTACAAACGAATAGAGGGAGTGAAGTTGTATGGCTTCACAAATTCATATTGTGCAGGGAGTCCATCAATTCAAAAGAGTACATCAGGTGGAATTTTCAATGTTGGGTACGCATTAGTTTCTTGGTACAACAGGAAGCAAATATTTTTGGCACTCAGCTCGACAGAAGCAAAATACATGGCTTCTAGTCAAGCAACATGTGACATGATCTGGATGAGAAAGATACTTGTTGGATTGTTTGTTCAGATGATGGATCCAATTGTGATCTAATATGATAATCAGAGCTTCATAAAGCGATATGAAAATCCTATTTTTCATGATCGATCCAAGAATACAAATATCTAGTATCACCATTTACGGGATTGTGTGCATAGGCAGATCATGTTGTTGTAGTACATTCCGACAGAGGAATAAGATGCTTATATTTTGACAAAGGCCTTGTCAAGAGGGAAGTTCGAGTTCCATAGGTGCAGGATAGGGGTGGTTTATAATCCCTTTATTGCTGAGAGGGGGTGTTGAAAAATGCAGCGAGAAATTCTCAATTTGATTTTGCCTTGATTAAATTGAGAAAATTTTGAATTTCCACATCATCAGACAACTTGGATGATGTTAACTTGAGTGAAATGGCTTGTGTAATGCAGTTTACTCAATAAATTTGGGTTGGAGGAGTTAGAGTTCAGTTTAACATGTGTGATTGCTAATTTGTAGCAATCAAGGTCAATTATCTAAGGTTGTTTCAAGTTAAACTAGTTCCAACTGTTGGAAGAGCTAGTGGAGGGTCAAGTTGTGCAGCGGGACTTCAGTCAAACTTAGTGATAATCCACTTAGTTGATCAATAAACCCAAAATAGCTAGTGCATGTAGAGAATTCGAGTTACCCAGTTGAGATGGAGATTCCAATGTAGTGTAACATCAATTGTAGACTAGTTTTGAGTGTATAGGTGTTGCATGCAATTAGATGATCAACCTAAAGGAATTATGTAATCAATTAGAGGATTTTTCCTAAATAATAGGGGCCTAATTCCTCAAGGAACAATGCAAGGAAGTAGGATCTCAAGCCAAGACATAAAGTGACTAAGTCTATATTAGAGGCCTTCAATGAGCAGAGAGATAGGTTGTTCATTTGCAAGGTGAACTCAATTGAGAAAAAAAATTGTATTAAATCTATATTTCATCTTATTAATGCAAGAGGCATTGGGGTTTTTAGAAGATTTCTTTCCCCAAATAAAAATACTTATTGCATGTGTGTGATTTCTTATTGCATGTCTGAATTTTTTTCTTTCTAAATTGTGAAATAATGTCTAAAGAGCAGTAGAGTAGGTTTGTGTCTTGTGATTTTGATTAAAACTTCATGAGTAGTTGCAAACCTAAAACATAATTTCTACAATATATAATAGATAACCTTTTTCTAGGATTCTTTAACTAAATCTATTGCTCAAATAACAACTATATAAAATTGTTGTTGTTACTATTTTTTTCATTTATTATGTATAGAATAGAGGGCATTCATGTTCATGGTTATCTATTTGTTTGAATAAGAGTTTTAATAATAACAATGATATTACCTAAGAAAAAAATGTCACTATTATATGGAATAAATTTTTTTTTCACAAGCATTCTTATAATTTGTTAATAACATAGTATCATCTACATAAATTAACAATAACAAAGCATAACTTATTACATGCATACTTCCTTTATTCTTTATGATTCAATTTTTACAACTAATTTATATATAAGTTTATAACTCAAATAGATTATTTCATTTCTATTCTATTCATGATTTTCATTGGTCCTTCTAATTTTATCATTTATTGGAATGCTCAATTTCGTAGTGAACTTTTCATATAATTAGAAGGTAGTTATTCTCCACTCTACTTGAATTCCTACTTTCTCCATTATTTTTCAAATTTATTAGATAATGCATGATAATTTTTAGAAAAACCAATGAAGCATTAATACATGTTGTTTCTTCATCTCCCTTTCAAGACATTGAAAAGTTATGAGATGGTCAATGGTTGAATGTTTATGCCAAAAGAAACCCAAGAAAAATCTATCACGATTTTCACATTATTAGTCGCTGCCTAGGCAAGAGTCTAGCGTCATGTCAAATGTTGCCAAATTCATCAACACTATGTAATTGTGCATTGTACTAAACAAATAATAATTCAAATGTATACAAATGTGACATCCATTTAGTTGTATATGCACATAATGTAAATATGATTCGAACAATTCATGTCAAAGTTACTACTTCATGATTGAATTACAAGTTTATTATTATTATTATTATTTTTTATGATAATATAAATGGTCAAAATTTGTCATATAAATATGAATATAATAGTGCTTTGTAAAACAATTTCATAGAATAATAATTTTCTGTTAGCTTACATATATGAAAGATATATATTAATCTTCTCCATATTATACTAGTACATAGTATGTTTTATATGCATCATGTTAGTAGCTTCTATATGCAAAATTTGTAGCAACATAATCCTTAATTTCAATGGCAGGGACTACGCTGCCCTGCAACACTTATTATTATTATACATTTAAAAAAACATGGAAGAAGATTATTACCCATGGAGATTTACAAAAACATATATACATTTAAAAAAAAAAAACATGAAACAAGATTCTTAACCATGGACATTTACCACCACTTTATTATGGATAGCCTTAATCTATAAATACGCTATGTTACAATACCATGGACCAATACCATGGCTCATCAATACCAGATGCCCAAAAAAACCATGATTCACTTCATATAACACTTGCTCATATATCATTTTTAATTAATTAATTTAATTAAAAAGGAAAAAAAGATATAACTACTTTGAACATTTGATTGGTATATAATATTATAAATATTTTAAAAATATTCTTTGAATATTAAATCTATAATATCCATATAATATTATTAATAATTAAATTAAAATTCTAAAAACTCTATTCCAAAATAAACACATCTACTAATATACTTAAATAAAATAATTAATTACTAAATTTTTCATAATAAAAATACATAAAAAAAATCTATAATAATATAAATACTTTTCCATACTAAATTAAAATACAAGATTGTACTTAACCTTGTGTAGATTAATTATGCAAATGTCAACACCCTAGAAGGTAAAGAGAAGACTCTAGTGTTAAACGATACAACATTGTGCTTAATCTTAATTTCAGACTAAATATTAAAATGTGAACATCCTAAAAGGTAAAGAAAAGACATACACAACCTTAAATAGAGTGTTCTCAGTTCAAAGTTTTTGACAATAAGCTTCACCCTAAAATCTCTCTTCTTTTTCTATAACATTAATAAATTTTCGTAAATAAAAATATCAAATAAAAATTTGAGTATTAAAATAATATATATATATATATATATAATTTTGTAATGAAAAATAGAATTTTGTTTCGTATTAAAGTTCAATATTATTAAAAAGTACATGATATTATTAGAAGTATGGTAGTCTTTGAAGCTAGAAATAAATTCTAAAGCTAGTATCCCACTATAATTTTTAGCCAACCTTTTGTAAAGAGTGAGAAGCACTCATTCTTTCTTCTAGACATCCTTAGAGTTTTTATCGTTCTACATCATGACTAACAAATGTATGCATTATCGACAACTTGTTATGTCAATACAATTCCAATGTCTTATAATTTTTTTTGTCATGAGTGCAAGGCTTGTGGCCATATTGAGAGTAAATTCCTGAACTTATGCTTAGAGATCCTTCTCATGGACATAACCCCTCTTTCTTTTGATTCCCTCTTCCAATAATTTTACTTTTTGCGGATTGTAGGAAAAAAACATAGTGGAAGGACTTATTAGCCTCCATGGTAGCCAACGCGACACTCTTAAAATGAGAAAGAGGCCGACCTTGACGAGTTGGACAAGGAACCATGAGGACAAGTAGGAGTCAACGAATGTAGGCTAGAGTGTGGAGCATGGAGGGAATGTTAGAGGTGGAAAAGATTGAATAGGGGAAAATGAAAAATGGAGAAGCTTGAAGTAAATCCATAGCCATAATACAAAACTTGAAAGGCTAGATGTCCCACATGCTATACTGAATTATGCTACTTGCTCTTAGCATTAGTGTCAGAGGTACAAGAATAATCATGGAAATATCTCGACTTTGTTGCATTAAAGGAACCTATGAGTGAGTAGGGGTTTCCATTATTAACCATGTTTTTAGCTACATGCAATGAAACTTATATGTGGCTAAATGTGTCATGATTTGAAGACACTCATGGCGAACTCCCTCATGCCTTGTCAAACCATCAAATACTTGATTTGGGGAAGATATCACTAATAAATTATTTTATATATCATGGGTTGATTTAAATAACGAAAAATTAATCAAATAACAACTAATAATACTCCTTAATACCAATAGGGGGTGGCAGGAGCAGGAGGGGTGATCCTAGGCCCCGATGAACAAATAAAATTACAGTACGCATGGGGATCGGGACGATTTCAAATAATCACGTTGAATATCTTGCATTATGGCAGGGATTGGAAATCACAATGGAAAAAAAAATAAACAAAATCATAGTTTATGGCGATTCAATGATAGTCATTAGTCAAATGAGGAAAATAAAAGGGCTTCTGACTATAGACTCTCCCTCAATTTTGCAAAGAATAATTCTTCAATCCAAACAGTTTGCACAGGTAGAATTTTTTCATATATACCAGCATCAAAATTTCATGGTAGATTCATTGGCCAACAAAGGGGAAAATTTGGAGCAAGGGAAGTTGATAGTGGAACAGGTAAGGACCATTATCTCTCCAATTCCATGAATTAGAATAAATTTTATTATTTTTTTAACGCCATATTAAATGGTTTTTTCAGTTGAATATACAAACTGATTTCCATCTCGGATTTCCTTCGTATGCTTGTCATATTATGTCGATGCCTTAAAAATATGTTCTCAGGCATAGTTTAATTATTCAAGGGAAGTTTCTTTAATATCTTGGACACACATCATGAAAGAAATGGACCCTTAGGTAATTTAAAACACTTGGTGTTCTACGGTGATGTTGGGGATACATAAGTTGCAATGGGAAACAAGGAGGATAAGTAACAACTTGTTATTACATGCATGAAATGCCTTGACCCACTCTTCACAATTACTTCCCTATAAATTCAAGTTAATTATGATGTCTCATCGTTGTTATGGTTCGTCATAATTTGTGGATGGATTTTAACTCCAAGCATGGAAGTAATCTCGTATCTCAATGCCTTAGGCATGCAACAAGGGAGGGTGGATGGTTATATAAGGCTTCAAGCAATGTCATTGTCATGCATGACATTGTTGTTGAATATTTATTCATGTGTTTCTAGGAAGTCCTTCACTCTCTAAGTTTCATTCGCAATAGCTAATCACAAAGAAATGATGAACATGGAGGGGTTCCCAACAGAGGTCGAGTGAGTCAAAACCAATAGGATGCTAGAAAAATTTCTCGAATGCATGGAGAGATTGTTGGATCGATTTGGGCTGACCCAGGTTCGATCTATACTGCACACCAACAAAACCCTTGATCACTGGCCCTTTCGACAATGACCTACAATCATATCATAGTCTCCCCCGAAGTGACTATGGGAGGATGCAGAACCAGGCTTCTGCAACCTTGAGGGACTAGGATATGTGACATTATTATGTTATCTTATCATTAACACTTATAAATCACTTCATCGCATTAGATTAATCACTTAAACATGCCATATAAAACCATAAACCATCCTTGTGCTTAAGTAAAATGAAATTGTAATAACTACTACTCTACAACAGATAATAAGCAAATATACACATCAATTACATAAGAACACCAAATTACCATGGTTCACCCCAATGTAGGCTACATCCACAAGAATTGTTTCTTACTACAATGAATATTTGAACAACAACTAGTTCTTTGCATGCACACTAAGCTACATGTTATCTGCGCACTCAACTGTAGAATCTTCTCCAAGCCTCTACGCACCTAGCTGTAGATTCTTCTCCAGGCATTTCCGCACCTAGCTGCAGAGCCTCTCCTTCGCTACCAAATTATAGATCACAATAATTCACCCATAACTCTGATATGGTCAAAACTGATTGATTTTATCATTCTTCTCTTATTATTTTACCCTATATATACTATTACATTGTAGGGTTACATCATCAAAATACCATGGTCCAAATACTATGGAATCCTTAAAACAAGCAACTATGGCCCCAAAACCATTGGTACCTTATAAAATCGTGCACTTTTACAAAAAGGAGGGGCTTCAACCCACCCCAAAGCCCTTACAACACTGCACGGTATATTTGATTCCTCAAAATGCGCTCCATTGTGTGCTCCGCCCCACAAAATTCAAATTCTTTGCCAAAATATAGCCCAAGTTGTGTTGTGCCTAACAGGCCCCCAACACTCACATGTGACTCATCCTGAGTCACTTAGTTGATTTACCTCCGATCTTCATTGCAATGTTGTTTTAGGTGTTGTTGAACTACTGCAGAATGTTTGTGAAATGCTTCTCTTCACTGCACACTTCCTCTAGCAGTGCTTCTATCGCCGGTCTTGTAGCCTTCTGCATCACTGCCTTCTCTCTTTGTCAAAGCTCTTGAAGCTTCTCATCCACTACTTGTGATAGTTGGAAAGCCTCATCCTACTGCTCTTCCTTCCTCAACTCCTATATCTTCTTTTGGAGGGCATTTCCCTCATTGATCTTTCTGAGCTTCTATGAGATTGATAAGTTTATCATAGTTGCCTGAATCTCCTCCAACTGTTTTTTCTTCAGTTGAATATCCTCTAGTAGTCTCTGCGCATCTGGATCTTCTTGCAACGAAGTCCAAATGTAGAAGCTCTCATCCAATACATTCCCACAATCTACCACTGTTGTGGAGATGCCAACCACTGCAGCCTTCAGGCCAGCCTCCCTCTGCTCTCACACTTCCTCTGGCATGGTTGGTTGTAGCTTCATCTGTAGCTCATTGTTCTTCATCTCATATGTAAATTTCACATCCACGATCTTATTCTTGTATCCTTTTACTGCAAGGCTGAGCTTCACAACCTTGTCCTCCACTGGTTCCTCTTCTTGGACATCAATGAACGAAACCTTGCGGCATGTTGCTTTAACCACCTCCTTAAAATTCTTCTATTTTTGTACTCCCTCTCCTGGATCGCCTGGTCAAGCTTCTGCTTCAGTGAAATGTTGGGCCTTGAAATTGTCATTCACTTCCGTTACATTTTCACTTATATTTCCATATTATCACCTTCACTCCACCTCCATTTCATACATTTACCTTACCATTACCACTATTGGGTTACATTTATGTTTTTCAAAACTTTATTAATTCTTAGCATTTTTAAGTGAATTTGTGGTTAAAAATTAGAAAATAATGTGCATATGCTTATACCTAACAAGTGGGATGAGATTGTTGCCATGTGTAGGTCAAAAGGAAGCTTCTAAAAGACCTTTATGTGGCCTCCCAAAACCAAATTCGAATTTGAGTGGAGAAGATCATGGGATCATGAGGATATGTGTCTCATTTCCTATTTGTATTGAAACTCTAAGAAGATATGTGTCTCATTTCCTATTTGTATTGAAACTCTAAGAAGACATGTGTCTTATCATTTCCTATTTTGATTGTAACTCTATAGATATAGGGAGAGATTCATGGAATCTCATTAATGAGATAAATTCTCATATTTTTGTATAAATAGGGGAAGCTTTCTCCTATCAAGACGTGTGAAAAGTTGGAGAAATGCTCATGTTCTAAATAAAGAAGAGGGCTTGCATTTGGAGCTTCTCAAACTTTCCATCCTCATGCTTTTGGATTGGACATCTAAAATGTGTGAGGTTTACTTTCTTTTCTAGATTAAAGTTTATTTGCTTTCTTAGTATTAGTTTTAGAATGATTGTGTAATCTTATGTTTCCTAATAACATCTCAAGAAATTAGTGTCTTATCTATTTTCAAAAATTGGATTGCTTTGAAGCAATAAGAATTCACAATTATCTAGCTTTCTATATTGTTCTGCCATTTATTTTCTTAGATTAGAATTATCAATAAATTGTATTAATGGATGTTTTCAAAAGCCATTTCAAGATGGTGATGATCCTAAATTGAATGGTTGAATGTCTAATTCATACAGTGATTGAATTTACTCTGCACATTGTTATTTGCTTTCTAGGAATTTAGAAACTAAGGCATAATTGACTTCTTACACAACACTTCAAGAAGGTAGTAATTCATATTGAAATGTTGGAGAAATTCAAATATACATTAGTTGTTTATGCTTTCACATTTTTATTTCAGATGCTCACTTAGTTGCATCACTGATATTCCTAAAGATCATTTCAAGAAGATTGATTTAATCATATTTCAAAATTGAATGATTGAATGTTTAATGAATGTAATTAATGAGTTACCTTCTACATGTCTTATTTAATTTTCTAGATCATTAAGTATAATTGGTTACTTAACACCATCTCAAGAATATCATACTTCATAATTGAATGTTGGAGTAACTAAAGATATATTAGATGTTTTTCCTCTGCATACTGTTCTAGGACATTAGAAGTTAAAGTACAAAAAATTTCTTAAACATCATTTCAAGAAGGTCATACTTCATAATTGAATGCTGGAGTAACCAAAAGTACATTAGTTGATTTCATTTTCTGCCTTTACTTTCAAGCACTGCAATTTCATTCTTAGCTTTAAGACTTAAATCCATGGAATATGACTAATAATAAGATAAAATAGATGCTTTGTTTTCCAAATTAGATCCTAACTAGCCAACAGATTTTGGTTTATTTTTATGGAAATTAGATTAACTTAGGAACAATTCATTTTCTTCCTTCTTAAAATTCATTAGATTCATTTAAATCTTTCCATAGTTTTAGATTAAAAATTCTTAGACATCAAAGAACAAAAACCCCCCAAAACAATATAAAATACAAAACAACGAAGTAAGAAGAAGGTTAACTAAGCACATACAGTGCACTACACTTCATCAGTTTACTAACCCCGGTCGATAATTTATGTTAGCAATTTAAGACATTAAATTGACTGAACATAAATCTTTCTCTCTCTATACCTAAGGTTTAATTGTGAAGTGAGTTGCTCGCGCTGCTTTAGCTCTTCTATGATCTCTCAATGTGGCTTCTGTAATATCTGAAGTTGAACTGCTATGATTTTCATGTTCACGTACCTCCACTCTTTGGCATATTGTTGTACCTCGGTAAAGTGAAAATTCAGGGCTCCGACAAGTATCAGCGCTATCCATGCCCTAAATGTAGGCTCTATTGGTCTTTCCTCTCCAAGCTTCTCTTCTGCCTACACTAGTTGTCTGACTGCCTATGCCAATATCTTCAGCTCTGGAATGTGCTCCTCGAAACTTGTTAGAAGTGTGACCTGGAAATCCTCTAGCTTGTTCCATGATTCTGTTGTTCCTTCATGAATTCTATCCCCAATCTGGTCCAATTACTCATCAGTGAGAACCAATGGCATTTTCTCCTTTGTCTTATCTTCCTTCTACTTATTTTTGCTTCTTGTGGCAGCTTTGGCGTGTTCCTTTCTCTTCTCTGCGACATATGGGTCTATATCTGTCTTTTAGGACTCTCTGTTCTACTCATCACCTTCTGGAGGATCCTAGAGACCCTTGTTGTATTTCTCATGTTGTTCTGATTCTTTCTCATCCTTATCCTTCCCACTTGCTTCCTGTTAGCCCCCCTATGAAATTCTTGAAAAGCAAGCTGGGGGCTGAATGATTGTTGAGCCTTCAAGGGATGCCTTTCCCTGAAAAACCATTTTCCTTGAAGTCTCTGTGTACTGTGCCTAATAAATAGCTCCTCTGCTGATCCATTTCTCAAATGGCTCACTATTGCCCCTTTTTACCTCTGCAAATACCCCCATTTTACCCTCCCCTTTCCTTTGTCAATACCCCTTTTCTTCCTTTTATCCCCTCCATCACCCTCTTAAATCCCCCTAAAGCCCCTTTAAATTTCCCCATCTCCCTTATTTCCCTAGTTTCCCCCTCCATATCCCCTACCGTTACCCTTTGATTGCCCCCGAAATGCATTAAAAATGAATTAAAATGATGAAATTTATGTATTTGGGGCCTAAGCCCCCTTCTCCGCTAGCCCCGCGCCTTTCCGCTCCATAAGACCCAGCGCTGTGACCAAGGCCTTTTCCTACGGGGGGTCGCTCCAAGTCCGTAGAGTCAAACCATGGGGCCCACGTAGTTGACTCCTCGGGATGTGGGAAATCCCGATCGAACGGTTGTGATTGACTACGGGGTGTCGCTCCATTTTCCCGTGCCCGTACACCTTGGCCCCCCGTAGTCCATCTCCGCCGTCCATTCATCCGACAAATCAACGGCGCGGAGCGCGCCCGAAATGGTGGACCCCGCCAGCCATACGTCATACCTCCAAACCCGCCGGTATTTTTCGCACCACCGTTGGGCGCCGAGTGGTTTTCCTCGGAGACCCAGCGATTCCATTCATATCCCGCCACGCGTCCTCTGTATGATTTTCAAAACCGATTTCCATGCTCGTTAACTCCATCCCCCGTGCATTAACTTCCTGCCCAGGACACCCAGCGAAATCCGTGTCAGCCGTTAGATCTCGAAAACTCCATCCGACGGCTCCCGATCACCAGAGATGCACAATATTTAATGAAATCGTGCACACGATAGCTCTTGTTCCGGCCCACCATCCGTCGCCCTCCACCGTTGATCTTAGCCCGATCAACGGTTCTGATTCATCCCTTAGCCGTTGACCATTCGATTGCATCCCGCCTCGCCACGTAGCTACACGTGCTCCCCTCCGTACAGTCTATCATTCTATTGCATATATACGTCCCATTCTCGCGTTTTTTAATGTTTTTCATGTGTTTTCACTTTGCAGATCATTCAGCCTCCACCAGAGCTCGTTTTATCATTTCGTCATGTTTTCTCCTCTGTTCTCCGTCCGCATGGCTATTTCCCCACGTCCATAGTGTGTCTTCGTCTCCTCCATCTTTCACGTCCGTGAATTTCTTCGCAGTTGTTGTTTTACAGGGTTGTTAGAAGTGAAATTCTCCATGTTTCTATCGTACCATCTTAATGGAGAAGTTGTAGGTAGAATTAAATCTAGGGGTGGCGCTGCTATAAAATTGTCAAGGAAAGCGGCTGATGGGATTTGCACCAAAGGAAAGCTGGATTTCAAATTCTGAAAATCTCCCGTCACCATTAAAACCCAAGCTACCCTGTCAGAAGCAAAATGAAAATGATAGAGTCATTCAGCAGAGCAAAAGAAGGTTAAGGCACGCTAACAAAGATCCAGAGCTTTAAATCAATGTTTTCAAAGGAAGAGCAGCAGATCACAGACCCCGAGGATCGATCAAAGGATCCTAAGCGCAGTCAAAAGGTAATATCAAGGTTTTTGTCAGTAGAATGTTTTCCTTCATCAAGTACATGGCATCCATACTGCCTTTATTATGTACCATGCCCCTGAAAAGATTTCCACCATGACCACAGTTCAAAACAAATCAAACATTTATGAGACAGGCCTCCCTAGCAGTTTATTTCATTTTTGTTCAAAACATTCAGGAGTACTTCAGCCAAAGGATGTCAAAATCAAATCTGGAGCAGATCATCCTCTCACAAGGAAGGTGACAGAGATTAAATATACAGCATGTCAAACAGAATGGGTTTCGGCCCTGCATTCATTGTTGCGTTTAGAGATACATTTAATTTTCACCTACTCCTTCAGTCGATCTTAGGCTCACCCTTTGCTATAAAGCACAGAAGGAAACATTGTAATGGTTGTTGATGAGAGATCAGTGAAATGTAAGTATTGTTTCCTCTTGAGACAAGTTCTCTGTGTAAATTTTAAGATAGACTGAGATTAGATGTATTCAGACTGAATGTTCAAGCTATGGGCTACGATGTACCTGATTGGTTTTGTTTTTAATATGACAAGCATGTTTCTTTGGATCCTGATCTAAAGCAGCTGGTGATGTTTTCCTTTCTCTGTATTTGTGATTGACTTGCTTTAATTTCATTATATTTCTTCAGGCTCGCATCGAAGTTTGGCATGAGATTTTCTTGATAGGTACCTTTATCTTCTTGCTCTCCCAACCTTTTGTGTTTTTTTTTTTCTGCTTATATGTGTATCTGAATGTTGATTTCAATTGGTTTAACCAGTGTAGTGGATGTTATTGCCTGCTCTCTGATGTATGAATTAATGAAATCTATATTTAGATGTTCTTGTTAGGATTTAGTTGAATGTGTTGAGAATCCTCGAGGTCTAGAACCTAATCTCTGTCTCTCTAGGAGCTCTCCATCCCAATTAAACCTTCCAAGATCCCTTGTTTCACCTCTAATTCTGTCGAAGCAGGCCTGGAGTTAAATGACCTCTGGTATGATCTATAGACAGAGTTGGTTGGTTCTCCTCCTTTCATTTTCTGTCCTTAATGTCCCATTCCAAATATCTCCTTTAAGATCCAAATGCTCTAGATGACTAGCCCAATTGAAAGCTTGCACATTGATTACATATAAATCCTTTCTTGACTCCATTGCCCAATGGATTTGATGTTCTCTGAGTCATCTACCTTTGCCTAGTTTACTCTATGCTCATCCTTGTCTTATATTGGACCTTCCTTTCCTGGTTCACAACAACCAATCATAAACAATAAAGCAAACAACTCTGTGCCTATAACTAGCCTAAAATCATAACTTAGAGCTTCAAAGACATACACTTTGACTCAAATAGAGAGATCCCTCTCTGGACCTAGGAGGGCTAGATCCTTAGGTCTGAAAGTGGTTCTATGTTGTCTCATCTTTTGGTCTTGCCAACCTGGCCAAAACATGGGAACCCCAACATAATGGCGACTCCGCTGGGGAATTTCTGAGTGTTTTCATCCTGATACATCTCCAAACCTCAGAAAACCTGCAATCTCTGGTTAGGTTGGTAGTAAAACACTTATCCTTCCCATTCCACTTACCTCTTGTGTGTTTTACCCCATACTCTTAGACAGAGCCTGGAAAGGGCCAGGTAGCCTCTGGATCTCATCCTCTTCTTTGAGGTGACATATCTGGTAAATGCCCTCCCAGTCAATCTTTGGTTAGATTTTGCTGTGTTTAGTGGAATATCCTTGAAAATGGATATTTCATCAGCACTGTGGTGGACAGTGTATCCCCTGAAATACCTTAAACCTTTCCACCTGGCGACTCCATAGCTCTTAAACGTTAAAAGACTCCACTGGTGATCAGTAGGCCTGCTGATCATCTTGGTTTCCTGCTCACTATCCACACCATGGAGACAGACCAAAACATAACAAAGACTCCTTGGGGAACCAGCCACAGACAATATGACCACGGTGAAATGTAGTAAGTTCATTGCGAATGGTAGAAGTAACATTGGCTGAATAATGCAAGAGCTTAACCCAAACCACATTCCCAGAGGAAATAGTTAGGTAATCTGAGAAAATCCTCACGAAGACACTGTGGTCAGAATAATATTTCTGACAACATGCAGAGCTAATTCTCTGATCTTTGAAGGCTCTATTAGGCCATATGGGCAGACCTTCAGCTTAGATTACCTGGAAGACTAGGTCATTCGGTGTTGGACAAGCGGATGCTAGAAAGGGCAGGGCCCTCCTCTACACTGTCCTGCTTCATTCAAAACTTGGGGCTCTCACACCCGATACGCTCAGCCATGATTTCTGTGGCCCCACTATACTGTCATTCAAATACCCGATTACTCAAATTAACCCTTGCCTCACGAGAACATTATCCATGGCGGCTGAGTACCCTTTCCTTGGTTTACCCCATGCCCATTGCCTTACCAAATGATTATCGATAAAAAATCCCACACTTTACTGCAAAAGAGTCCATAACAGCTCAACAACATGTAGATAAAATGGAGGACTCCTTTGATTACATGGAGATTGACGATGAGTCAATGAAAATGAGAATCTTTTCCCAGAGCCTAGGAGGTGATGTAAAGAAATGGTTTAAGGGCTTACCTCCTGGCAGTATCCCAGATCTTCCTGCATTATATCGGACCTTCATAAACAATGAAGTTGTTAGAAAAATGGCATGGCTCCTAGCAGTATTACTTAGGAGAGACGTGGAGAGAGTGTTCACGATTACTGCAATGATTTAATAGAATTTGTGCTCTCCTCCACACATGAAACCTCCACAAGGTATATTTTTTGGCTAAGTATTATTTGAAGTCTAAAAAAGTTTCTCATATTCATACATATTTCATTATCTCATATGCTCACTGGCTCTTATTTCTGCCATTTGACCTGAAACCTACATCAAGTAACCATTTTCATAAATATATGGGTTAGGATCCTTGTCTTCCAAAGTTATTTATTTTATGTATTTAAAGTGAATTTATGATTAGAAACTAGAAAATTAACATGGTTTCATATATCTATATATGTGTTGTGAGTTTTGTGACATGTGTAGGTCAAAAAGGAGACTTCTAGAAGACCCTTATGTGGCACTCTAAGGCCAAATTCGAATTTGGTTGGAGAAGATCATGGGATCATGAGAACATGTGTCTCACTTCCTTGTTGTATTGAAACTCTAAGAGGATATGTGTCTCACTTCCTTGTTGTATTGAAACTCTAAGAGGATATGTGTCTCTTTCTTAAGTTGTGTTGAAATTCTAGAAAGACATGTGTCTTATCATTTCCTATTTTGATTGTAACTCTAGAGTTGGAGGGAGAGATTCATGGACTCTCATTAATGAGATGACTCCTCATATTTTGTATAAATAGGAGAAGCTTTCTCCTATCAAAAAAAATGAAGAAGTAATGAAGAAGTAGGAGAAAATAGGAGTATTTTGTAACAAAGTTCAAGATGGAATGGGATGTAGATTTGTGAGATTTTCAATAAAGAAATTCAGTTCTTTGATGATGTTTTGATTACAACTTTAAGGAGCTGAAGGACTTCACCAAATTGGTAGCAGAGGGCCCCTGCTATCCAAGGAAGCTTCTACATGCTTTCTAGATAAGTAGCTTTTAATTCATGTTTTGCAATTAGATTAAAATATCCTCATCATCTTACAATCATTCTTTTTCTTAAAATGCTCTTCCAAAATATCATAATTAGATGAAAGAGATTTGGTTGTATCATGTTGAGTATCTTAGTTGCCTTTACGTTTCTGAAGTTGAATTTGTAGTTGTTTTTATTAACTACTGTAGTTATACTCATTCTAACTCTTCCACAAGAAGAAGCTCTTCCAAAAGACTATAATGATGAATGGGAAATGACCATAGTATTGTAGGATTAGAAGTTGAATTCGTAGTTGCTTTTATTAGCTACTGTAGTTGTACTCATTCTAACTCTTCCACAAGAAGAAGCTCTTCCAAAAGACTATAATGATGAATGGGAAATGACTATAGTATTGTAGGATTAGGAGTTGAATTCATAATTGTTTTTAATTAGCTACTGTAGTTATATTCATTCTAACTCTTCCACAAGAAGAAATTCTTCCAAAAGATTATAATGATGAATGAAAATGGCTATAGTACTGTAGGATTTAGTTGTAATTTTTGTTTTTCATTATCACAGTTACACTTGTTCTAATCACTCTTCCACAAGAAGAAACTCTTCCAAGAAATTCTTAAGAAGTTCAAGACATGACCGTGATAATGAATGATTTAGTTGTGTGTTTGCACTAAGTATCATCTCTGTTCTTGCTCTTAAACGCTTTCCCAAAACATCATAATGACGAGTAGGATAAGGATATGATATCTTAGTTTTTCATTGCTTTCAGTCTTTATGCTTGCATTTGCACTCAATTACACAGTCAGGATTGTTCTAAAAACTCTTCCAAAAGAAGGAACTCTTCCAAAATACCAATCATAATGGACAAACAGACTGTAGAATTCCATAGACTAGTTGCATGTTAATTCAGTTAGTTCAGGTAGATTACATAAAAACAATACGAAAAACACATACAACGAAGTAAGGAAGAGGTCACTTAAGCACATATAGTGCACCACACTTCATCAGTTTACTAGCCCTGGTTGATAATTTATGTTAGCAATTTAGGACGCTAAATTGACTACACAAGTATCCTGATGGATTTGATGCTGACCTGGCCTATGAGCTTAGAGACAAAGAGTACACCACCATGGAAGACATGCAGAAAGGAGCCATAACCATAGAAGCAAACTTAATGGAAAAAAGGGCAAGACTGAGGTCTGAGAGGAGGGTAACCTATAGGGATGACAATGTAGCTTCCACATCCGATCGAAACTATGAAAAATTATCTAAAAAATTGGAAGAGCTACAACAGATGATGAAGAAAATGGTTTTCACAGTTAGCAATAAGAACAGAAACCAGAACCAAAATCAAAACCAAAACTTTAGAAGAAATAACAATGCTCCCAACAGACAAAGAGAGTCAGATCAACAAATTATTCCCCCATTTCAAGAAAAATTCTTAGATGAGGATGAGGGAATTCTAGAAGAGTCTGAGGGGAATGCAATTAACATGTTCGAAATAGAGGACTCAGTCCTTAACTGTGATTCAAGGGAAGACCAACCCTCACCCTCCTATGGGGATGAGGAATGGTTGGAAACTGAAGATTACAGGTTAGGATTTGAAAGTGCCATGTTACAGGTCAGGGAACAATAGGAACTTAGGAGCAAGAAAAGCCAAGATACTTCCAAAACCAAAACTCCTGAGGTTACCATAAAGAAAAGACCTGATAAATCCTCTAAAGTGACTGCTGAAAATAGCAAAACAACGTGCAGGGTCACAGTAAACACAAAGAAAAACCAAGGGTGGGAAAGCAAAGTCAACCAAAACGTTAGTACTAGCACTTCGGTTAGCATTACTCTGACCTGTAGATACAACCACCGTACATAGTGAAAAATCTCGTGATTCAGCTACTAAAGCGGTAGCAAATAAAAAGCAAGTTGACACTTGAGGAGTCGATCACTTTCAATTTTGGAGGTGAGATTGAAAAAATCCAAAATTTTACGTACCATTATGTCTGATTGTACATAGGATGTATATAAAGGCCAAATCTTGAAAGCATTGAATCTGGGAGAAATAAATGATTTTGTAAATCTGAATTATGATCAACCAGCCCTACTCTTTGGTCCAAAAATTGAGGGAAAGTTTCAGGAGGGGGTAGTTCCACCTTTCTATGGCAGTCTCAACATTCATGACAAGATCCTTCATAATGAGATTCATGACTCTAGTGCATCCCACAATATAATGCCTAAGGTAGTGATAGAAAGGCTAGGCCTAGAAATCACCAGACCCTACAAGGACTTATACTCTTTTGACTCTAGTAGAGTAAAATGCCTAGGACTAATCAAAAATTTATGTGTGAGTTTGACCCAGATTCCTGCCAAATGTATGGTCATGGATGTAGTGGTGGAAGATGTGCCACCTAAGTACGGCATGCTATTGTCTAGATCATGGGGAGCCAAACTGCAAGGAACAATGCAGATGGATGGCTCATATGCCACTATCCCTATATTTGGCCAACTTAGAAGACTGTATAGAGAGTCTCAGATGAAATTCTTAGTCAGTAGCCCCGAGAAACCTGAAAACTCACCATTATACTCTGTATACGGACACAGACTCTTTCATTCTCTACGATGACCAATCCTTAGAAGATCCAAGATCGAGGAAAATGGAAATCTGAACGTAGAAAATAAACCTCTGACCACAGACATCATGGCTACCCTGGAAAAGAGAATTGAAGAGAAAATAGTAGTGGCTTTAAAGTATATGTGGTGGGAGCCTCACTTAGAATGAGCCAGAACACAATACGATCTGATCCCCATTAGTCACACCCTTCAAGGCGATACCACCACATGAAAAACAAAATAACCCCTCTCTGAAGTACGGACAACGCAGCCCAACATATGGCGGAGCAGTGTAGGTGAGGGGATGAAAGCAATTAAACAAAGAATCCATTTTGTCAGAATCCATTTTGTGGGAGATGAACTTTGATGGGTCCTGTACTAGAAATAATGCTGGGGCAGGGGTGTGGCTGCGTAACACTGAAAATGATCACGCAGAGAGCCATGCTGTCAATCTGCACTTCAAATGCACCAATAATATTGCAGAATATGAGGCTCTGATCTTGGGCTTAAATCTGTTGAAAAAATTAGGAGCCCGTAGGATAACTGTGCATGGAGATTCTGAACTGGTGGTCAAACAGGCGAATGGTGAGTATTCAGCAAAACACCCAAGGCTTAGGGCATACAGGAATGATACTCTAGATTTGCTGAAAACGTTTGTTGAATATAAATTAGTGTTTATTCCTAGGGGTCAAAACGTAATAGAAAATGGATTAGCTTGTCTAGCTAGCTCATATCCTAAGGCCCCAGTTGACCAACAAATTATCATTCAGACCAAATTCAGGCCTGCAGTGCCAGACAATGAAAAATATTGGCAGTTCTTTGAAGGAGACAAACAGATCGAAGATTTCCTGGTGGGCAGGAATGAGTTTGAATTTTCGGATTTAGACTCAATCTCTGATGATAGCTGCCCAAGCGAGGATCCCCCAGATGAACAAGAAAAACCCTGTAACATAGAAATAAATTCTTTTTCTGAACAAACTGGAAATTTTAACAAAAATTGTGAAAACGCAGATACAGAAGAAGTAGAGGTGCTGCAGGCCAGAGATAAGAACATATCGAGAGGCCTGGCACCCTTATAGGACCTTTTTGACTTTGACGACGTAGAAAAAAAGCCCACAATTGAACATTATGATTCTGATGTGGAAGAATGCAACATTGGCACTGAAGACAAACCCAGAATGATAAAACTGGCTAAGTCAATACCTGCAAACATGAAGAAAAAATACAATGACTTGTTTAAGGAATTCATTGATGTGTTTTCATGGAGCTATGAAGACTTAAAGGCCTATGACACCAACATCATACAACATAAGATACCACTAAAGGAAAACCAGAAGCCTTTCAGACAAAAACTTCGAAGAATCAATCCAAAACAATTGCCCGCAGTAGAGAAAGAGATCAAAAAGATGTATAATGCAGGCATTATAGTCCCTGTAAGGTTTTCTGATTGAGTGTCAAACCTAGTGGCTGTAAGGAAGAAAACAGGGGAGATCAGACTATGCATAGACTTCAGAAACCTCAACAGAGCCTCCTTGAAAGACAACTACCCTTTTCCTAGAATGGAACATATCCTACAAAAGGTGGTGGGCTCTAAGAGAATCTCCCTGCTTGATGGTTTTTTAGGATACAACCAAGTTCTGGTACTCCCAGAAGATCAACTCAAAACAGCTTTTACCACTCCATGGGGCACCTTCATGTATGTGAAAATTCCCTTTGGACTGATGAATGCTGGAGCTACCTTCCAGAGAGCAATGGATATTGCTTTCTCAGATGAGATTGGACACTTTATAGTCATCTACTTGGATGACTTGACTGTCTTTTCTAAAATTGAAGAAGAACACTTGAAACATCTGAGGAAAGTATTTGAAAAATGTAGAAGGTATGGTCTATCCCTAAATCCTAAGAAAACTGTCTTTGGGCTGCAAGAAGGTAAATATCTGGGCCACATTATATCTGAGAAAGGGATCAGGATAGACCCACAGCGAGTTGAGGGAATACTTCAAATTACACATCCAAGAAACATCAAGGAGTTGCAGTCCTTTATAGGGAAGATCAATTTCCTTAGAAGATTTATCCCCAATCTGGCAGAGCATCTTAGGAAAATGACTGAAATGCTAAAGAAAGATGCAGGAATTAAATGGACTGTTGAAGTTAAGAAATCTTTTGAGTCAGTAAAACTTGCACTCACTCAGGCCCCTGTCCTTATCAGCCCTGACTTCTCAAAAGATTTTCTGATCTTTTCATTTTCTTCCCAACACACCATAGTTGCAGTTTTGCTGCAGAAAAATTCAGAAGGTAATGAACAACCTATAGCCTTCTTCAGTAAAGCCTTGAGAGATGCACCCTTAAATTATAACATCATGGAAAAGCAGGCCTATGCTCTGATTAAGGCCTTAAAAGACTTTAGGGTGTACATTCTGCATTCTCACACTATTGCTTATGTGCCAAATATAGTGGTCAAAGATATTTTGTCCCAAGACCCTGATGGGAAAAGGGGCAAATGGATTGCTACCATCTTAGAGTATGACCTCGAGATAAAACCCACCAAGCTGATCAAAGGTCAAGGCCTGGCCCAATTAATGGCTGAATCAAACTTGCAAGCCCTTGACATTAATATGATAAATGCCTTAGATGAGCAGGAAGGATTGCCCCATCCAACTGTTGAGGAGTAGTTTCAGAACTCTCCTTGGTATACTGATATCCTTTATGTGCTCACTAATCTCAATGCCCCTCCATAACTATACAAAACAAAGGCCAGATTCGTAAAACTCAAAGCTAGAAACTACTGCATTATGAATGAGAGTCTATACTGGAAAAATCCAAATGGCCTTCTGCTGAAATGTTTGTCTAAAACTGAAGCTGAAAGAATCAAACAAGAATTCCACGCCGGAGAATGTGGAGGCCACCTGAGTTGGAAAGCCACTGCAAATAAGATACTCAGGGCTGGTTACTACTGGCCTACCCTCTTCAGTGATGTCCATAAAATGGTTCTCGCCTGCCACAAATGTCAAATCTTTGAGGGAAAAAGAAAGCTCCTTCCCCTCCCTCTGCAACCGATCACCATAGAAGGCCCTTTCATGCAATGGGGCCTAGATTTTATAGGATAAATTCATCCTGCCTCCTCTGGACAACATAAATGGATCCTAACTGCTACAGATTACTTCACTAAATGGATAGAAGCTATACCCACTAGGAATGCCACTGACTCTGTCATCATTAGGTTCCTAGAAGACTTCATCTTATCTCGTTTTGGCTGTCCAAGGAAAATAATAACTGACAATGCTGCTGCTTTTAGATCCAAAAGAATGATTGATTTCTGTCACAGGTACGGAATAGCACTTGGACATTCAACGGCCTATTACCCCCAGGGTAATGGCCTAGCTGAATCATCGAATAAAAGCCTGGTTACAATCATTAAGAAGCTGCTGGAAGAGAACAAAAGGTCATGGCATAAAAAGTTGATCCATGCCTTGTGGGCAGACAGACTCACTACAAAGATATCTATTGGCATGTCACCCTTTCAGCTGGTTTATGGGACATAAGCAGTCTTTCCTACCAGCCTTGGAATTCCAGTAATCAAGCTTGTTCAGGAGATCCAGTCAGAAGAAGATAGCATGATAAGGAGAATTAATGAAACTATCCATCTGCAGCAAACTAGAGAGCAGGTTTATAACAGAGCTGTCAGAGTACAGGAAGGAATAAAGAGACAGTTTGAAAAAAGAACAAAAGCTTCAGATTTCAAGGTTGGAGATGAGGTTCTGAGATGGGATTCAAGAAGAGAGGACAAAGGCAAACATGGAAAATTTGACAGCTTGTGGCAAGGTCCATTCGTCATCCAGACCACTGTGGGTCCTAATGTGTTTTTCTTACAAGAACTTGATGGCACAGAATTGTTTGGAGGTCCTGTCAATGGAAGGATGCTCAAACATTACTTCTATTGATTTTCCATTTCCAGTTTCATCTCCATTGTACATACCATTGCAAGTTTTCATTTTCAGAAAAAGAGAAAATGTTCCAAAAAACAGAATGAAAAGAGAGGTTCAGACATGCTCAAAACATGAACCTTTGAGGTAAAAATTATGGCTCAAACCTGATCAAAATCCGAGCCAAGGGAAGTGAAAATAGCTGGTCCTAATATGCCCAAAATATGGACCGGCAAAGAAGAAAGAAATCAGCTCTAACATGCACAAAATCAGAGCTGAAGGAAAGGGAAGAAGTGACTCTAATATGCTCAAAACCTGAGTCACATGAAGAAAAGAGGGTGCTTCAAAAGTTCAGATTTCAAACCCTCAAGTTTTGTTTTTGAGTTTCAGCTTTTCAGTCCACAGCAAGCCAGACAGTCTAATCCTGACTTGGCTGTTTTTAAATTTCCTGTCTTAGAATGTAGGTGAAGGAACCTGTTGGACAGTTTAATCCCAGCAGGTATTAGATTAGGTAGAGAAATAGATGAGGCCAACAGTCTAATCTGGCCTCATGGAGCAATAAGGGTAGATTTAGAATATGTTTGTTTTTGTTTTGCAAAATAAAATGTAAAGGGTCTGCTAGTTCAAATGCACTCAAGGGAAAATTGTAGAACTGTAGTTTGGGTAGGTAGATTGGTTGGGAAATATTTTTGCTGATGTTTCTATCATACTATGACAGCTAAAATTGAAGAAGAAAGATGGCTTATGACAGCAGGCATCTGGCCTACTCCAAAGATCATATCTGGTTTCTTGACTCCTCCAAGGAGAAGCCATCCCCATGTGGAGCCACTGTTAGCCCCCCTATGAAATTCTTGACAAGTAAGCTGGGGGCTGAATGATTGTTGAGCCTTCAAGGGATGCCTTTCCCTGAAAAACCATTTTACTTGAAGTCTCTGTGTACTATGCCTAATAAATAGCTCCTCTGCTGATCCATTTCTCAAATGGCTCACTATTGCCCCTTTTTACCCCTGCAAATACCCTCATTTTACCCTCCCCTTTCCTTTGTCAAAACCCCTTTTCTTCCTTTTATCCCCTCCATCACCCTCTTAAATCCCCCTAAAACCCCTTTAAATTTCCCCATCTCCCTTATTTCCCTAGTTTCCCCCTCCATCTCCCCTACCGTTACCCTTTGATTGCCCCCGAAACGCATTAAAAATGAATTAAAATGATGAAATTTATGTATTTGGGGCCTAAGCCCCCTTCTCCGCTAGCCCTGTGCCTTTTCGTTCCATAAGACCCGGCGCTGTGACCAAGGCCTTTTCCTACAGGGGGTCGCTCCAAGTTCGTAGAGTCAAACCATGGAGCCCCCGTAGTTGACTCCTTGGGATGTGGGAAATCCCGATCGAACGGTTGTGATTGACTACGGGGGGTCGCTCCATTTTCCCGTGCCCGTACACCTTGGCCCCCCGTAGTCCATCTCCACCGTCCATTCACCCGACAGATCAACGGCGTGGAGCGCGCCCGAAATGGTGGACCCCGCCAGCCATACGTCATACCTCCAAACCCGCCGGTATTTTCCGCACCACCGTTGGGCGCCGAGCGGTTTTCCCCGGAGACCCAGCGATTCCATTCATATCCCGCCACGCGTCCTCTGTACGATTTTCAAAATCGCTTTCCCCGCTCGTTAACTCCATCCCCCGCGCATTAACTTCCTGCCCAGGACGCCCAGCGAAATTCGTGTCAGCCGTTAGATCTCGAAAGCTCCATCCGACGGCTCCTGATCACCAGAGATGCATGATATTTAATGAAATCGTGCACGCGATAGCTCTTGTTCCGGCCCACCATCTGTCGCCCTCCACCATTGATCTTAGCCCGATCAACGGTTCTGATTCATCCCTCAGCCGTTGACCATTCCATTGCATCCCGCCTCGCCACGTCAGCTACACGTGCTCCCCTCCGTACAGTCTATCATTCTATTGCATATATACGTCCCATTCTCACGTTTTTTAATGTTTTTCATACGTTTTCACTCTGTAGATCATTCAGCCTCCACCAAAGCTCGTTTTATCATTTCATCACGTTTTCTCCTCTGTTCTCTGTCTGCATGGCTATTTCCCCACGTCCACGGTGTGTCTTCGTCTCCTCCATCTTTCACGTCCGTGAATTTCTTCGCAGTTGTTTTTTTACAGGGTTGTTAGAAGTGAAATTCTCCATGTTTCTTAATGGAGAAGTTGCAAGTAGAATTAAATCCGGGGGTGGCGCTGCTAGAAAATTGTCAAGGAAAGCGGCTGATGGGATTTGCACCAAAGGAAAGCTAGATTTCAAACTCTGAAAATCTCCCGTCACCATTAAAACCCGAGCTACCCTGTCAGAAGCAAAATGAAAATGATAGAGTCATTCAGTAGAGAAAAAGAAGGTTAAGGCACGCTAACAAAGATCCAGAGCTTTAAATCAGTGTTTTTAAAGGAAGAGCAGCAGATCACAGACCCCGAGGATCGATCAAAGGATCCCGAGCGCAGTCAAAAGGTAATATCAAGGTTTTTGTTAGCAGAATGTTTTCCTTCATCAAGTACAGGGCATCCATACTGCCTTTATTATGTACCATGCCCCTGAAAAGATTTCCACCATGACCAAAGTTCAAAACAAATCAAACATTTATGAGACAGGCCTCCCTAGCAGTTTATTTCATTTTTGTTCAAAACATTCAGGAGTACTTCAGCCAAAGGATGTCAAAATCAAATCTCGAGCATATCATCCTGTCACAAGGAAGGTGACAGAGATTAAATATACAGCATGTCAAACAGAATGGGTTTCGGCCTGCATTCATTGTTGCGTTTAGAGATACATTTAATTTTCACCTACTCCTTCAGTCGATCTTAGGGTCACCCTTTGCTATAAAGCACAAAAGGAAACATTGTAATGGTTGTTGATGAGAGATCAGTGAAATGTAAGTATTGTTTCCTCTTGAGACAAGTTCTCTGTGTAAATTGTAAGATAGACTGAGATTAGATGTATTTAGACTGAATGTTCAAGCTATGGGCTACGATGTACCTGATTGGTTTTGTTTTTAATATGACAAGCATGTTTCTTTGGATCCTGATCTAAAGCAGCTGGTGATGTTTTCCTTTCTCTGTATTTGTGATTGACTTGCTTTCATTTCATTATATTTCTTCAGGCTCGCATCAGAAGTTTGGCATGAGATTTACCCTTGAAAGGTACCTTATGCTGCTGCTCTCCCAACCTTTTATGTTTTCTGCTTATATGTGTATCTGAATGTTGATTTCAATTGGTTTAACCAGTGTAGTGGATGTTATTGCCTGATCTCTGATGTATGAATTAATGAAATCTATATTTAGATGTTCTTGTTAGGATTTTGTTGAATGTGTTGAGAATCCTTGAGGTCTAGAACCTAATCTCTGTCTCTCGAGGAGCTCTCCATCCCAATTAAACCTTTCCAAGATCCCTTGTTTCACCTCTAATTCTGTCCAAGCAGTCCTGGATTTAAATGACCTCTGGTCTGATCTATAGACAGAGTTGGTTGGTTCTCCTCCTTTCATTTTCTGTCCTTAATGTCCCATTCCAAATATCTCCTTTAAGATCCAAATGCTCTAGATGACTAGCCCAATTGAAAGCTTGCACATTGATTACATATAAATCCTTTCTTGACTCCATTGCCCAATGGCTTTGATGTTCTCTGAGTCATCTACCTTTGCCTAGTTTAATCTATGCTCATCCTTGTCTTATATTGGACCTTCCTTTCCTGGTTCACAACAACCAATCATAAACAATCAAGCAAACAACTCTGTGCCTATAACTAGCCTAAAATCATAACTTAGAGCTTCAAAGACATACACTTTGACTCATATAGAGAGATCCCTCTCTAGACCTAGGAGGGTTAGATCCTTAGGTCTGAAAGTGGTTCTATGTTGTCTCATCTTTTGGTCTTGCCAACCTGGCCAAAACATGGGAACCCCAACATAATGGCGACTCCGCTGGAGAATTTCTGAGTGTTTTCATCCTGATACATCTCCAAACCTCAGAAAACCTGCAATCTCTGGTTAGGTTGGTAGTAAAACACTTATCCTTCCCATTCCATTTACCTCTTGTGTGTTTTACCCCATACTCTTAGACAGAGCCTGGAAAGGGCCAGGTAGCCTCCGGATCTCATCCTCTTTTCAGAGGTGACATATTTGGTAAATTCCCTCCTAGTCAATCTCTGGTTAGAGTTTGCTGTGTTTAGTGGGATATCCTTGAAAAAGGGTATTTCATCAGCACTGTGGTGGACAGTGTAGCCCCTGGAATACCTTAAACCTTTCCACCTGGTGACTCCATTGCTCTTAAATGTTAAAAGACACCACTGGTGATCAGTAGGCCTGCTGATCATCTTGGTTTCACATCAGACTCCACTGGGAGACCAGACCCGAAACATAATAAAGACTCCACTGGGAGACCAGCCCTGAGACAATATCGACCACAGTAGAAGTAACAAGTAGGGTTAAGCTACTCGGGTAGAAGTACAACATTCTGGCTTTCAGAACTATTCACACAAGAGCTTATCCCAACCCTGACCCACCTGAAATAGTTGATAATCCTGAGAAAATCCTCAAGAGAACACCTGTAAGTGGGAGATCAACTATTTCCAGCAACATTCATAGAGCTAATTCTGCACCAGAAGATCTTGCAGCTCTATTAGGCCCTTTATTCGACCTAGACCTTCAAAACAGATTACCTAGAACTAGGTCATTCGGTGTTTCAGACCAGCTAGATCCTAGGAACGCTGAGACCCCTCCCTCTACACCACCTAATATACACTTTATTCAAAACTTGGGGCTCTCTCACCCTAGATCTGCTCAATAGACTTCTGCTGGCCCCACTATCCCCGTCATTCAAATACCAGCTGCTCAAATTAACCCCTTGCCTCACCAGAACATTATCATGGCGGCCTGGTATGCACCTTTGGTTTTACCCCAACCCTTGTTACCCTTACCAAATGATTATCAGTCAAAAATCCCACACTTCACTGCTAAAGAACCCATCACAGCTCAGCAACATGTAGATAAAATGGAGGACTCTTTTGATTATATGGAGATTGATGATGAAACAATCAAAATGAGAATCTTTGCCCAAAGCCTAGGAGGTGATGTAAAGAAATGGTTTAAGGGCTTACCTCCTGGCAGTATTCAAGATCTCCCTGCATTATATCAGACATTCATAAAAAAATGGGAGGTTAGAGCAAACCCGCGCCAGCTCCTAGCAGAATACATGTCCCTTAAGAGGAACGTAGGAGAGAGTGTTCACGATTACACCACCAGATTTAACAGCATTTACAATGCTCTCCCTCCACACATGAAACCTCCACAAGGTATGGCCTTGGCTAAGTATATTGATGGATTTGATGCTGACCTGGCCTATGAGCTTAGAGACAAAGAGTACACCACCCTGGAAGACATGCAGAAAGGAGCCATAACCATAGAAGCAAACTTAATGGAAAAAAGGGCAAGACTGAGGTCTGAGAGGAGGGTAACCTATAGGGATGACAATGTAGCTTCCACATCCGATCCAAACTATGAAAAATTATCTAAAAAATTGGAATAGCTACAACAAATGATGAAGAAAATGGTTGTCACAGTTAGCAATCAGAACAGAAACCAGAACCAAAATCAAAACCAAAAATTTAGAAGAAATAACAATGCTCCCAACAGACAAAGAGAGTCAGATCAACAAATTATTCCCCCATTTCAAGAAAAATTCTTAGATGAGGATGAGGGAATTCTAGAATAGTCTGAGGGGAATGCAATTAACATGTTCGAAACAGAGGACTCAGTCCTTAACTGTGATTCAGGGGAAGACCAACCCTCACCCTCCTATGGGGATGTGGAATGGTTGGAAACTGAAGATTACAGGTTAGGATTTGAAAGTGCCATGTTACAGGTCAGGGAACAATAGGAACTTAGGAGCAAGAAAAGCCAAGATACTTCCAAAACCAAAACTCCTGAGGTTACCATAAAGAAAAGACCTGATAAATCCTCTAAAGTGACTGCTGAAAATAGCAAAACAGTAGCTGAAAGTTCTGGTAAACACAAAGAAAAAAGAAACCAAGATATTGGAAAGCAAAGTCAACCAACCAGCAGTACTAGCACTTCAGTTAGTACTCTTGATACAACTGTTCCCAACCCTGTACATAGTGAAAAATCACAAACTGATTCAGCTACTAAAGCAGTAGCAAATAAAACAGAGTTGAACACTTCGAGGAGTCAATCCACTTTCAATTTGGAGAGTGAGATTGCAAAAATCAAAATTTCTGTACCATTATCTGAGCTGGCCACTCAGGATGTATATAAGGGCCAAATTTTGAAAGCATTGAATCTAGGAGAAATAAATGATTCTGTAAATCTGAATGATGATCAACCAGCCCTACTCTTTGGTCCAAAAATCGAGGGAAAATTTCAGGAGGGGGTAGTTCCACCTTTCTATGTCAGTCTCAACATTCATGACAAGATCCTTCATAATGCCATGCATGACTCTGGTGCATCACACAATCTAATGCCTAAGGTAGTGATGGAAAGGCTAGGCCTAGAAATCACCAGACCCTACAAAGACTTATACTCTTTTGACTCTAGCAGGGTAAAATGCCTAGGACTAATCAAAGATTTATGTGTGAGCTTGACCCAGATCCCTGCTAAGTGTATGGTCATGGATGTGGTGGTGGCAGATGTGCCACCTAAGTATGGCATGTTACTATCTCGATCATGGGGAGCCAAACTGCAAGGAACAATGCAGATGGATGGCTCATATGCCACTGTCCCCATATTTGGCCAACTTAGAAGACTGTATAGAGAGTCTCAGATGAAATTTTTAGTCAGTAGCCCCGAAAAACCTGAAAACTCACCATTATACTCTGTACATACAGACCTAGACTCTTTCATTCTCTACAATGACCAATCCTTAGAAGAGCCAAGATCAGAAAATGGAAATATGAACGTAGAAGCTGAAAACACAGATCTGAACATCATGGCTACCCTGGAAGAAATTGAAGAAGAAAAAAGTAGTGAAACCTGTAGAATATGTGGTGGGAGCCTCACTCAGAATGAGCCATAAACACAATACAGTCAGTATATTAGTCACACCCTTCAAACTGATACACCACATGAAAAACAAAATAACCCCTCTCCTAGTACAGACCTTGCAACCCAACATAATGGCGAAACCAGCTGTAGGAGAGGGGATGAAAACGAATTAAACAAAGAATCCCTGTGGGAGATGAAATTTGATGGGTCCCATTGTGCTTCCTAGACTTTTGCAGAAGTGCGACACATTCAACATATTCAACAAGCCCGAATGCGCCAATCCAGTTGCCCATTGTTGCGATTCTAACCTTGTCACACCACTCTCAGGGTAGTGCACTTGTCTTAAGTATTTATCTCGTGCGAACTACGAATAGTTATTTATGTCATTGTAATCATTGTCCTCGAACTTCAGCTGCCAAATATTTCCAAGTTTTTCTCCAATAAATAGCAATGAATCCAACAATAAAGGTGTAAAGGTGCCATACTTTGCGTCCTTTGACTTTGTCATTGGTTTTTCATATGGTTTTCTTGGTGGAATATACGGTGGGAGAGGCGATGGAAACGCTGCGCCATCCGTTTCCATTCGCACTTGCTCTGCTTCTTCCTTACTGTCTCTCACATGTTTGGGCTTTTTCTGAGGTTCAACAAGTTTATTTTCTTGTTTCCTCTCCCTTCTATGCTCTCTGGTCATTTTCTTTCACGGATATCTCTGCTGCATGCATCCAGGTTGTGGTGATGCTACTGATGACATATCATATGATGCTTCCATGACTCTAGCTAAGCCCTTCTCACTAAATAGATGAATAACTTCTTCAAAGGAATCCTCAGGCAACATACGACAACGAAAATTTCTGCAACTTCTTTGTAATAGAAATATTCAAACTCTCAGGACCAAAAATGATAAATCTGGGTGGGACACGACTTTTATAACAATTGTGAATTCCTATCCCCATCATTAGATTAGATTGTGTTCATTAAACGCATATCTATCACTAGATCTGATCAATATGTCCTCATAAATGCATATTTCTGCGTGTTTCAACGACAACTTTCCTTTTTAACAACATATTTTCTTGGCGAACTTCGATGCATCCCATATTGCAGCAAAGCAACTCGTCTTACGTCGAGGCTCCTATGAACTTCGACATAATTCGTAATGTAACGAAGTAACTTCCTATGTCGAAGCTCTCTCAGCATCGTAGTTTATAGTTTAGTGCCCACTTTCAACTGCAGGTGGCACTAAGACCTTTCTCCTTTCTTCAGAGCGAAGCTATAGGGGCAGGTTTGTCCCTATACAACTTCAATATGCTAGCATTCACTCTTCCTTGAACCAATTCTCCATTTAAATTTTCTAATTAAACTACACCTCCATCAGTGATATGCTTGATAATGTATGGGCCCAGCCAATGCATCTTGAATTTTCCTGGAAAATTTACAAACTTAATGTTATAAAGGAGCACGAGGTGTCCTAGCTGGAACTTCTTCTGCTTAATATGTTTGTCATTCCAGGACTTTTCTCTTGATTTCTATAATTGCAGATGGAATCCTACTATCAATCTATCTTCCCCCAAAGCAAGCAAATGTGACATTACTTCCTCTATTATATCAAGGTCTTTCATATCTATAAAATCTGCAATCCTCAAGCTAGACACGATGTACTCCATGGGCATCACAACTTCTTGCCCATAAACTAACCTGAAGGGTGTCTGACTTGTCAAATTCTTACATGTAGTCCTATAATCCCATAACACTGATGGAATTCTAAGGTCCCATTCATCTCTATTCACATTGAATACTTTAGTAAGTGCATTCTCCAAAATCTTATTAAATGCTTCTACTGTTCCATTGGCCTGAAGGTGATAAGGGGTACTCTTCTGATGATAAACTTGGAACTCCTCAGTCAATTCTTTAATAGTCTTATTTATGAAGTGTGAACCTTGGGTACTCATCAAAATATTTGGACATCCAAATCTATACAATATGTATTCAAAAATAAACTCTGCAGCAGTCTCCACGCCACAGTCCCTTACTGGTTGTGCTTCAGCCGATCTTGTCAAGTAATCAGTCGTTGTAATTATGTACCTTGCACCAGTCCTATTTTTAGGTGGGTTGATGGGTCCAAAAAAATCAATGGCCCACTTATCAAAGGCCTACAATGTAATTTGTGGTACGAATGACATCTCATCTCCTTTGGAAGGCTTCCCTATTCTTTGACACACATCACATGCTCGATAGTACTCCTTCGCATCTTTTTGTAGTGTAGGCCACCACAATCCTGCTCTCAAAATATTTTGCACAATATATTTTCTTACATAGTGTCCACCAACTATGCCCCCATGAGCCTCTGCTAGAATAATCTGTCTTTCATGTTCAGGAACATATATGTGCAGTATCTCATCTGGTTCCATCTTACATAACTGTCCTTCTATTAATGAAAATTTAGCTACCTTAACCACTAATTATTATTTTTGCTGCGTAGTATACTCTGAAGGAGCCATTCCTGTGGTAAAAAACTGAATGATATCTGTGAAATGGTCATCTTCCACTCTGATTGCAAATAACTGCACATTGGGGAGATTATCCTCTAGGCTAGTTGGTTCTTCCCCTGTTTCCAGTCTTAACAGATGGCCAGGTCTTGCATTTAGTCTCCTTGGTTTAAAAATGATCTCAAAGTCATTTTCCTGGAATAACAGTAACCACCTGCAAATATTTCATCCTAAGACAGGATTATTATCCAAATATTTTAGTGCAGAATGATATGTAAACATTTTAAAGAGTGACTCCAACAAATAGTGTCTAAACTTCTGTAAAGCATATACCATGGCCAGTCCTTCCCTTTCTGTAGTGGTGCGATTATTTTATGCTTTAGATAACTTTCTACTTTCAAAATCTATAGGATGATCAATCTCTCCTGCACCAGGTTGTTCCAATACCACTACCAAATCTATACAAGAGGAATCCACATGGACATGGAATTCCTTATTCCAATCAGGGAACACTAGTATAGGTGCAACTACCATTTTTTATTTCAATATGTTGATGCTCTTCTGACATTATTCATTCCACCGAAAAGTTACATCCTTCTTCAACAATTTCTCCATAGGCGCAATGATCTGAGGATACCCCTTGATCAACTTCCTGTAATACCCAGTATGTCCCAATGTAGTGTGAAGTTGTCTTCTATCTTAGGTGGAGGAAATTTCACAATGAAATCTATCTTAGCAGGGTCCACCATTAATCCTTGCTTACAGACAATATATCCCAACAATATGCCAAAAGGTACACAAAATATGAACTTCTTTAGGTTCAAAGAAATCTGATATTGTCTACATGTGTCGAGCATAAGTCTTAAACTTCCAACATGTTTTCTCAACAATGAAAATATTATCCAATCATCAAAATATACCTCCAAAAACTTGTGGATGTATTCCTTAAAAGTTGCGATCACCACCCTAGAAAATATAGCAAGGGAATTTTTTAATCCAAAAGGAATTACTATGTATTGATATGAGCCCCATTCTGTAGCAAATGTGGTATTATGCCGATCTTCAGGTGAAATCCTAATCTGATGATAACCTGAGAATCCATCTGTAAATGAGTAAGCTTCCTGAGCTCTTACATTGTCTATCACTTCATCTATAAAAGGGGTAGGGAAGGGATCATGTAAACATGCATCATTCAAATTTCTTAGATCAACATAGATCCTAATTTCTCCTTGAGTCTTCTTCTCTTTCGCCACCATAAGACTCACCCATTCTGATTCTTATATAGGTTCAATAATTACTGCTGCTATCATATTATCAAGCTTTACTTTCACTTTGTCCTTATACTTCGGGTTCAGCTTTTAAGGTATTTGTTTGAATGGCTTCACATCAGGCTTAAGGGGAACCTTCTTGACTCCTAGATATCCTATTATACCTTCATCTCTAAAAAATTGGTGGGAAACAGTTCTTAGTATTCATGAAGTAACTCTGTAACTTTAATGACTATCTCCTCATCCCAGTAGTATCCTATTGTTTCAAACTTGGGTTCCTTATCTAATCCTATGTTTACCTTCTTGGTCTTCAGTGGCTTCGTTATGTATGGTATCTCTAGGTCAGGTCCAGTTACTTCATGGTATCCTTCTGACTCTGCTATGTCGATGTTGCGAGGATATTCTTCTTCATCTGCAGTAAGGTTGTAACACTACAGTGCATTTTATATCTACGCAACCCAATCGGGTTGCTGCTATGTCAGTGGGGTTACATTCTCAAATATCCTCTTCTTAACTGTCTGAAGGACCAAATATATGTATGGGAAATCATCCTCAAAGATGAATGTTAATATGAAGCCATCAGCCATGTCTACCCAGTTCACGGTACCTTGTCGAAGCTCTGTTTCTAGGTACCAATTCTTTGGGATTGTCTCTAATGTATGAATGAATCCATGTACCCATTCTTGCTGTGGAATCTCCTTCCATGATGTAATGCATAGCTGGATATGATTCCTAGGATTAGTTTCACCATCATATTTTATCTCCATATTTGTATCTATCTGTCCAAACCTTATCCACATCAGTCTTTGACATTCCTTCCAACCTCCTATATTCTTCTTGTGTGCATTCCACCATCTAGTAGGGGTAGCTTTCAGGGTTATATCCAAGGCTGATTTATTTATTTTTTATGGAACTTGTTCTTCATAATCATTAAGAAAATTATTTACATCACGTAAGCCATCATAAGAAGGAAGGTTACACACCTCAGATATCATATATCAAACTAATTTGGTAATTCTTGCACATCGCCTTGTGGATACTTCATGCAACCTATTTTTCTAGCTCTCCAACTCGTCTTCTGGGTTTGAGGTACAAGAACTATCACGCTCCCAACTCAACTTTCCCTCTTCAGTAGGGTTAACAAAATCCTGTTCCTTCACCATCATTTGATAGATATTGTATATCTTAGCTACACAATATTCTTCTTTGATTGGTTTTGTGTATCTTACTCCTTTTGATGGATCCAAGGGAACAATTACTCTCATATTGTTTCCTTCAAATATAATATGTCTTCTTTAGATTAATTATGGCCATATTGCCAAATGCCCATTCAAGTCCAATCAATGCAGGATAAGGGTTACTGTCATCGACGATATCTATTACTTCAAAATAAGTAGTAGTGCAAACTCCTTTAATTTACACTGTGACACCTGGTAGTCTTCCCATGGGGAAGACCCTACTAATTTTCCATCCTTAACTGAATAGATGACCAATGTAGCTTCGGCTTACCCATTAATTCCCATTTATGCTTCGTCAAGACACTAGCATCAGATCCCAGATACAGAATAATTTGAACCATCTCATACTCTCCTATCTGCACACGAAGTCTAATCTCTCTTCTGATTCTCTTATGTTGATGCAAATAATTGACTGCGCGCATCCCATTTCGTGGTGTCTCTTTGGATGCACAAGAATCTATCAACTCCTGAAGCGCTTCTACATGATTTTGATCTCTTAAAAATTCCATAAAATTCTGTAGAAAAGACTTTAAAATACTTACTTGATTTGCTGAATCCTGGTCTTGTGTCATAACTCGGTTCTGTATTGAAGCTGATGATACATTGCATATACTTTTCTAATTGGGATTTGGCTGTGCACTAGAGGTCGAAGCTCCAACATCCATAAAACTTCACTTTGCTTCCATAAACACTTATTTTTCTTTATGAATATAAAAAACAATAACTTTCTCATCAGTATTTCTGACCCATGCACTTTCATATTCTTTCTTTTCATCCACTTTATCACTATCGATCGCAACTCCACTTCTAGTGACACTAATAACTTGAGGTTCGCCAATCCTTCGTTCAACAATCATCATTTAAATATTTTGTGTTGGATACTGATTCCTATTTTCTTGCATCTTCGCCATAAGAACAAGACATTCTTCCATTACATGGTCAAAATATTTACTATACTTACATGTCGTTGTGGGGTTCTTGCAGTCTCTCGCAAAATGACCTGGTTGGCCACAATTATAGCAAATGATTTGTCCACGTCCTCGAAAAAATCCACCACCTCGACCTCTTCCTTGATAACCTCCTTGACCATCACATTTTCCATTTTCCTCATGTCCGCACTCTTCTTCTTTCATTCTATAAGCGTCAACATTGTGCTCCATCATTAGGTCATAAGCCCGACAATTATTCTCATCGTGTCCTATTGATTTACAGAATTTGAAATATAGATTCCTCAGAGTCTGTACATATTTATGTAACAAGTAACAGTCTTCTAAATGATGTTGGCCTCTAGTCTTACATATTTCGCACCATAGGCTAGATCCTTCATTCAAGGGATTTGATGCCCCACCAACCATGTAATCCCTGAAGATAGGGTATTGTTTTTTAGAATGGCCCTCCAATCTGCACTTCGTATACCATAATTTTTATCAAACTTATTTTATTTTCTTGATGTCTTGTATCTGTAGGGTCAGGTTCACCAATTGATTCTACATCTTTTGCATGCCTACATTAGTGTCTCCTATAGACAAAGCTTCCAATTTCGTCGCAATCTCTAGAGCTTCGCCTTGAATTTATATCTTTTGTTGCATCAATGAAAATCTAATATATGGTAGCAACGAAACTACAAACCATTCTTGATGTTGTTGCGGAGCTATGTTGAATCTTACCTGATCCAATAACACCTTAAATCTCTGATCAAGCTCCCAAACAGACTCAGTAGGTTTCTGTTTTATATCTTTCAACTCAGCGATGCACTGCGACTTAGACTTTGGCTTCTTAAACTCTCTTATCAATATATGTAAAAGTTCTGTTCTAATTATTTGAATACTTCATATACCATGTCAATGCTCTATCTCTTAATGTCGTAACGAGCTACACTTTCTTTATATTCTCATCGTTGATTAGCTTCACTATCCATACAACTTCACATAAAAACCAAAACTATTATGGATCTTGCAATCCAGTTCCTCTGAAAACGGGCAACTTAATATCTCCAGCCATACTTTTTCTTTGGGGGGGGGGGGGGGGGGGGGGGGGGGGAGAGGGAGGGGGATGGGGGGTAGGAGGGGTAGGGGGAGTTGGAAATCCAAAAACACCTTGGCTATTACTATATTATAGCTTCTACGAACTCTCAGGCTGGGAGGGAGAATACTGCGAAGTTACCTGGGGGTTATCAGGGTGGCTTTCTTCTCTTTCACTTTCAGATCCACTCAAAAGAGTACACGAATGAGTATCTACAAAGGTATTCAGGTCTTGTACATGAGAACTCTTTCTGGTATCTATTCTATATCTCTTTCTACCTCGTGTTACTCCAATTTCTTGCTCAGATTTATTCTCTCTTCTTCCAAACATAAGTAAACTAGCAATCTGATTGCATCTGTAAAACTCCCTTTTCACACAAAAGCATCTTAATCCAAATTTCCAGAGATTTTAAATACTCACCTCACGGTACTTTGAAGAATATTCATTTTGCTTCGTTGTAGGACACATTTGAGTCTACATCGAACTCAGTAATGAATCCTCCCAAGATTTTTTCAATCCAGAACTCGACAACCCTTGAAATCCTATTGTTAGTCCTTTTGAGTCGATGTATCATTTCAGGAGTCCACACCATAGGTTCTCCACCCTTAAAATAGTTCTTCCTTTCGGTCAACCTCAATACCCACTTGTATGGCTCAACAAGAAAATAACCCAAGAAAATCTCGTATTGATATGTAAAAATATACTTATGTAACCAAGCTTCAGATGTCAGACGAGGATTTCTGTTTTCTTGTTCCGAAAATGCTTGCAATTTCAAGTCTATCCAGTCTTGAATCTCCTTCTTCGATGGGTACCACATCCACATATCCCTCAAATAAATCTCGGTCCCGGCAAAGGAACCATTTTTTGGCTCGCTTTGGGCTGACCCATGTTCAATCTATACTGTGCACCAACAAAACCGTTGATCACTGGCCCTTTCGGCAATGACCTGTAAGCATATCATAGTCTCACCCGAAGTGACTATGAGAGGATGCATAACTAGGTTTTTGCAGCCTTAAGGGACTAGGAGATGTGGTATTATTATGTTATCTTATCCTTAGCACTTATAAATCACTTCGACGCATTATATTAAGGACTTAAACATGCCATATAAAACCATAAACCATCCTTGTGCTGAAGTAAAATGCAACTGTAATAATTGCTACTCTACAACAGAAAATAAGAAAATATACACATCAATCACATAAGAGCACAAAATTACCGTGGTTAACCCCAGTGTAGGGCTACGTCCACAAGAACTACTGCTTAATATAATGAATATTTGAACAACAACCAGTTCTTGCCCAGCGCACTAAGCTGCAGGTTGGCTGCGCACTCAGCTGTAGACTCTTCTCTAGGCCTCTGTGCGCCTAGCTGTAGAGCCTCTCATTTGATACCAAATTACGGATCACAATAATTCACCCATAAATCTAATATGGATCAAAAATGATTGATTTTATCATTCTTCTCTTATTATTTTACCCTATATATACTATTACATAGTAGGGTTACATCATCAAAATACCATGGAATCCTTAAAACAAGCAACTATGGCCCCAAAACCATTGATCCTTACAAAATCGCGCACTTTTACAAAAAGAAGGAGCTTCGACCCACCCTGAAGCCCTTACGACATCGCATGTTATATTTAATTCCTAAAAATGTGCTCTGTTGCACGCTTCGCCCCAACAAATGTGGCATCTTTTCCAAAATATAGGCCAAGTTGGGCTGCGCCCAACAAAGATAATTGGTGGTTCTTCAGCAGAAGAACACAACAACAGAACACTAGTGCAAATCCTATGAGCTTCTGATGAACTTTAAGCATGAACACCAACAAGGAAAATTGAAGCAATTAAAAGAATAAATCCTCTCTGAATTCACTACGTTGGATGTTGGGGTGGTAAAACTTGAAGGGAAGGAGGGTAGTGGGATTATATTTTGTGAAGTTGTGGTTGGCCTTAGAGAGGAGCTAGCGAGAAAGAATAATAAATGTGCCTTGGACACAGAGACAGATGGATAGTGTTATGACTCGACATTATGGCGAGCTGGAGCTTTTGGAACCTCTTTGTTAGTCAACTCTATATAATTTTTTCATGTTATGTCAGTATAAGAAGCTTTTAGGTGTTTTTGTGTTGTGTCTACAGTTGGTCGATTTCTAGGATATTAGTTAATCATAGTTATAGAGATAAATTTATTCTTTTTGGTATCTATGAATGCTTTATATCTATGGACACTGAATAATTTGTAAGGGAACTGGCCCAAAATCCAACCTTTATTAATACTAATTAATATTTGTTTCATTAGATATTATTTTTGGGATTCAACTGCGTTAAGTAATTCATTCATCTATGACCATTTCCATGAGAGTTAGTCGTAAGTGACTACCTCTCATGGAAATGGTCATAGATGAATGACTTATTTAACACAGTTGAATCCCAAAAATGATATCTAATATAATGCACTGCGGAAACCTCTCATACTTAAAATATTTGTTTCGTTAAAATTTTTTCCTTAATACCAATTAACAACCAGTTATCCTTAATATCAATTGACAACTAAATAATAAAATAAATTTACTATTAAAAACAAAAAATACCATATCATACGCAACCTTATTTACTTAATTATTATTATTCTTTTACTTAACTAGTGTAGTCATATAAATTAAATGGTTGGTGAACACGAAGAGTCATCAAAACATTTACCTCATGCTACATATCACATTGTCAAGATCAAAAAAATAATTCAAAATTAACTAAACTATAATTTTATTTTAAAATGTCAATTGAGTGCATCTCAGGTGGTTGGGAGGGTTTAACAATAACCTCCCCGACCAAGTTCAAGTCTCATTGACATGACTATGTATGTTATCTTGAAATATGTTGTACCATGTACCTCTTCCTTGAATTAAGCATGAAAAAGAGAATCTATTAAAAAAAAAAAAATTGTGGCTTACTCTACTATATAACAACCAAATTTTGTAAATGCACAACTATACATATGTAGAATGTAATATTCATATCTTTTTAATAGAAATTACTATTTTTTCGTAAAAAAATTATTATTATTATTACAAAAATAATTAACATATGAATTAAACATTTATGTATAATATAAAACATGTAACCAGATTTTTAATTATATAAATTTATCTTATTTTATTATAGAGATTTTCATTAATATTAAATTCTTACTATCTACTTAAAAACTAAATTAAAAATCTAAAAATCTTATTTTAAAATAAAAACACTTTTCTGCTGCATCTGATTTATGGAATGACAAAAAAAAAAGTTGACATTATTGGGGAATAAATTAAACCATGGAATGAAAAAAAAGGTTAACATATTTGGAGAATAAATTCAACCGTACAGTAAGTGCATGTTATAAAGTAATCATTTTAAAATGCTATAAAGATCTTTGGAGCATGAGTTTTATTTTTTACTTTTGACTATTGAAGCATATTATATCATTATGCATTTCATGGAATATCAATCTCTTCCCCAAAGGAAAAAGTTAACAGTGAAGGGAAAAAGTTAATAATTTCATTGTTGTCATTACCAAAAAAAAGTCCAAGTCAGTCCGTAAACTGCGAATAACATATATTTAATTTTGTACTCACATTCTTTTTAAAGTGTGTAACTTTGTGGTGATATTTCTTTGAAAAACATATGAAAGGTTGAAAGTGGGGGCTGCCCCAAGACCAGTATTCATATTCGATTTTTATATTCAGAGAATATTGTAATGAATTTCTTATTGATTTTACGTAAATTTTTAAAAGATTTTATTTTATTTTAAAATAGAATTTGTAATTTTTTTATTATAGGATTTTATTTGTTTTTGTTTTCTAGGTTTTAATGAATCTTTATTTGAAAAAACAAGAGTAATGAAATGTGGATTTGCAACTTGGTTTTGGTAACCATGGTAATAGATTGGGTGAAAGTCGAGTTTTGAAATAGGTGTTGGTAGAGGTTCATAAACTCCATGACAACAATAATAGTGTAGGCTATTGAGTTTAGCAAATTGTTTGCGGGGACAGTCGTAGGAAACACAAGTTTGACTATTAAATTTATAAGATGAATTGGGAGAGGGAAGGAGGGTTGGGAAGAGCAACAAATCCTTGAACGGAAATCGTTTTTGACAAGTGGGATTTAAAAAAGCGCAAACCTACAAACAACTAAAAATATATTCCTAGTAAAAACTAGAGAAAAAACTAGGTATGAGGTCACTTCTCCCAATATTAGCAATTATATTCAATATATAAAGGACCATGTACTGATACAAAAATTCATCGGCATATGACCCTAAAAAAAAGCACAATGGGGTGGGTGAGAATTCATTGAAAGTCAAAAGGACAAATCAATGTCAAACTGGGCTCCAAGGGTTTTTCTATTGTTATCTGTGTATGCACAAAGGATAAAGAAAGAATATTTGAGGAGCGGCCTTATTTCTTTAACTTGCTAGGCCTCCACCTAAGATATTGGACTAAGAGGTTCTCCCTAGAGAAGGTGTATCCCAAGGAGGCATCAACGGAGCCTCTAAAACCAACATGTACATCTAGACACATACGTGGCAATTAAATTCAGTGTTGTGATAAAATTGAGTTCTAGATTTTAGCCCTCAAGTTGGTCTTGTGTATGGAGGCGATTAGGTGTTTGGAGCTCCCACTAGTGGATTAAATGAGTCAAATGATGGCTCATAACCTCGATACCAAACCTATGATCATGTGATCACTTTTATGTGAGTCATTTGCAACCCATTATGGGTGAAAATGAGCCCCTTCCTGAAAAGGAAGGCTAAATTAATGCTAAAGGGGTTACACCCCTTATCCCTTAGAACACAATTTTGGACAACAATGTAGGAGGGGTTTGTCCCATGTCACCTTGAAACATGAATAGGACTATATTGAAGGAATAAACTTCTCATCTCATATCACTCAGGAATGAATTATTGGCCATGATATGTCACTCATGAAACCCCTTTTTTTCAAAGATAAAGGAAGAAAGGAACCAACTCTCATCTACCATTGAAGAAAATCCTTTTGATGAAATACATGGCCTATATTGCTCAATAATACTCTTCCAATGCAACAAATATTATATTTTGTCATCATACATGCCCTATATTGCTAAAGAAAACCCTTTTGGCATGATATAGGGTCTATATCACTGAATAAAACTTCTTTGGCGCAATATATGGCATAAATCACTAGAGAATGTTAATCTTGACACGATATTGGATCCTTGATGGAAGAAAATCACCTTTTTTCAATGATAAAGGAAAATTTCATCTGAGATGTAATAAAGGTAGGCATCACTTAAAATTTTCCTTTTCCCTAAATATTACTTCAAATCATGATAATCTTCTATGACTCATACACTCAATCCACAATAGTTCTATTATTGCAAATGGATTAAGGTGAGATATTATCACTATTAAGAAATCTATAGGGATGAATATTAAGATTGGTAAATGTAATGGAAACCAAACCATTATATCCTCTAACAAGAATTAACTCAAGAAAATAACCCTAAATCAAGCATAAAAGATAGTAAAATAATTTCTATACCAAGTCCCTCGAAGGGTTCTTAGGGGTTGATTTTATTACAAGTAGTATCTAAGTAGATTTTCAACACTGGCCTGCTATGGTCCAAAGTCATATTAAGGGATTACAATGTTAATAAATTATGATCTTGAATGATCACTAACAATTGAATTACTTGTGAGAACACTAAAGATAATATATATGCGAGTCATTGAGTATACTACATGAAAAACAAGATGGTGTACTGCCCCGTGGAAGAAACCTCACACATCAAAGATGAAGAATTTGATGAGAGGAGGAATGTAGAAACAAATCTAAATCTAGAAGATACAATGAGAAGCCTAAAGGTACGACTTCATATCTACAAGGAAGACAAGAAAAGATTCATCGGGAAATAGGAAAGGCACGTAGAATTGGATGTCATGCTACTGCAAATCCTATCCAAAATTTATAATCATTTGCAAAAAGGACCAATTGCTAGAAATGTTGAGAGAACCCCCTTCGTGACAGTGTAGATCCCATCAAAGATTCAAAACTATGGTCCATCTACTGGAAATGTTGTGAATATTTCTTTTAAAAGAAGGCACAAATGTAAGAGGTTAGGTACATCCAATGATAAATCATTAACTAATTCCTCTAGTGAAAGGATAGTTAGTTTCTATGAGTTTTGAAGTAATGATTCCAAGTCCACTTGACGTAAGAAAAAGAATAAGAAAACCCCTAGGAATTTCTTGCATGAGGAATTTAAGCAAGTAAAACCACACACATTTCAAGGTGTAATATAAAAGCGTGAAGAAGCATAGGAATTGCTACTAGGACATAATAAGTACTTTAGAGCACACGACTAGTCGGTGAACATGAGATATGAAGGTTGCCTCCTAAGTGAAATATTAACTTATCAATAGAACTCATGCTGGGAGTATATGTCATGGGTGCCTTATAGAATGAGGATCCTTGGATCAGTGGAGTTGAAGTTGTAGGTGAAGAAAATTTTGGACCAAGGATACACTAATCCAAGTATGTCTCTAATGGGCTTCAAAATTGCAACAAGAATGTTGCCCTCATGTAGCTATCAACTTAAACTATCAACCTAGGGTTCATACAAACTTAAGAAGTGTTGTGCACTATATTTGCAAGCGACACTATATTTTCCTTGTTGTGCAATTGCATATGCCAATGATCCTAGCTAATGAAGGGGTAAATGACACCCTAGGTCTTAATTTGATGGTTGAGGTAAAGGTAAATCTCATTAACAATTATGGCTACTACTGGAAATATATATAACCCAATTTCAAAGAAATATAATCAATGCTAAAAACAAACTCTACTTAACCAATTATAACAAACTCAACTTGAAGAATGTGAAACTGTTTTAGACAAAAGGGAATTGTTATTAACCTAACCAAATTACATAAAGTGGAATTCAAAATTCAAGGAAATCATATACACTCATAACAAGAATTAAGATACTAGATAAATCCTAATTTCCCTATGGTTGACCATCATTTCCTAATTCCATTGGTGGCGTTGTAGACAAAGTATGCATTACTATCGAGAAATAAGCTAAAAAGATAGTTCTGCATTATTTTACAGGGAAAATTGCATAGTTATAGGAAATTTTGCATTCCTACAACGAAATTTCCCAGTTGGTTGAAGGAATATGTAAACATAGATGGAATTCCTTTATGTGCATGAAAACTATTTGACTAACCTAAGATAAGTCATAAAAATCAGATTAGTACTCAAGAAAGTAGTTGCATCATGGAATTTATCTTTTTGTAGGAAATTAAATAAATGAAAATCTATAATTTTTTTAACAAAAAATTATAAGTGATTGAAAAATAGTAAATAGGGATAAGAAAATAAAGCACATAAGGTTTTTTGGAGTTTTTTGGGTCGGAAGTCCCCAAGATTGATCCAGGGTAAATTCTTGATACCTTTAACCAAGACCTTTTACTTCGGCTGATAAGTAGAATTGCATTTAATTAAGACGTTAAAGAACATAAATGAACAATTATAGTTGTAAATAAAAGGAACATAAATGAAAAATATCAGCAATCATAAGAACACGTCGTTTGATGACGGAGTTCGTCTAGGAGGGACTACATCTCCTGGCCTCGGTGTCAAGATGGTGTAGGTCGTTGCATTATGTGTTGCAAGAAGAAGATGTACATGGATGTGTTTCCCTATGACATACAAGGAAAAATTTCCCTCACGCAGGAGTTGCTTGAATTCTTTAAGAGATGTTCCACTGCGGAAATCTCATACATAAATAAAGACTCCTATCAGTATGACCATAGCTGACATGTAACAAATAAGAGTATCCCGCCAATCCTGGCAAACAAGGGATCTCAACAATACAAATATGAAAATGAGCATCCCGCCAATGTGGCATAAAGGGATCTCATACATGACACAAATCCATAGCTAAAAATACATCAATAACAACACAAGGAAAGATCCCACGACTCATGTATCAATCGGGATCAGCAAGACATAATGCATCTCAAAGAGAAATAAATGAAGAAGTACATGGAATCAATATCATATACCTCATGCTTCCATTTGCTGAAGGCTGAGCTGCTC
The DNA here is from genome assembly GCA_034641835.2 of Pinus albicaulis. Classification (NCBI taxonomy): domain Eukaryota; kingdom Viridiplantae; phylum Streptophyta; class Pinopsida; order Pinales; family Pinaceae; genus Pinus; species Pinus albicaulis. The sequence goes on along the minus strand of CM076581.1, from coordinate 348,156,234 downwards.
TGTGGCTGAATCTGAAAAAACCATCAATCTTGTGGCATCGAAAAATGTGAAAACGACTGCTCACTTGTAGAAATCTGACACTTGCATAACACACTTCCAAAAGTGGCTGAAAAATTGAAAACTCAGCTGAAGAAACTGAGTACGCCATCAGACTCGTGGCGTCGAGTAGTGTAAAAACGACGTAAAATTTATCCCATTTGGACATAGTCAAAATTTCGCCTACCTAAAAATGAAACTCAATCAAAATTCCACTCGCTCTTTTTTGGCTCATGGTTCCACATCATGGTTCCACATGCCCTGCAATAAAAAAATAATGAACCTATAAATTCATGTGCTCCGCTCTTCCATGGCCCGGGCGCACTTATAAAGACGGGTTTAAATATTTAATCTTGGGCCGATCTCTCAAGAATTTAGTTCGGGCGCAGTTGGTAAAATTTAGGAATGATTTAAGAAGTCGAGGATCAAATCCCGGATCCCATAGAATCCATATGTATAGTTTTAAACAAATGATTTTAAATATGACTGGTCGGGCCCACATTGGGTATGTCGTATTTATATGTTTGGTAGGGTAACCATAATATATGGTTCCAACAACCACATGCTTCCATGCCTTAACTATATTTTTTTATAGTTTGTTTTTATGGCATTCTAATAAATTACATATTTTCTGGTGTGTTTTTCTTTTTGTGCAGGTTGAGAACTAATGCTAGCCCACCATATGTTTGGTTTAATAGGTTGTTATGTACGTGTGGGTCTTACCTGCTGACTAGGATGCCATGTGGTACCTTGTGGCTCCATTTTTCCCTTGTCTTATCAAACTTTAAAGAGCCATAAGTTGATCATACAAACTTGGTTTTGAATGTCGTCTGCACCATCAGAAAGCTCTCGCTGAGCTCTATGACTTTACATTGGTTCAAGAGTGTTTTTAACACTTTGATTTTTGAGCCCTTTGTGCTGAGCCACTTGTACTTGTACTTGTTTAATCCACCTGGATCAAAGATACTCAAGAAAGTAAGAGAATCACCAGTAATCAAGTAAACATAAAATTTTCTTTATTAACATGACAAAATTGAATATGTGCTTCGAAGGTATGAAAATGTCTTGAAATTGGAATCAAATTATACAACAAAAATGAACTAAATAGCTATGAGATTCAAGTCCTCATTTTATTCATGAAATAGGCAAAAATCCCCCTTGATAAGTTAGGTTTGTTCCCTCCAAAATCCTTTAATTAAGGGGAATTCATTTTCTGGAGTTAATTGTGCTCGGTAGATCAAATCTTCAACTGGTGAGATATCCCTAGGTAAATTTGAGTAGCTTTAGTTGGAATACTAGTTATCCTGGGAGCAATATCCCTATTTTATTTTAAGGTTGTTGGTGAAAGGTCCTTCACAATATATTTCTATATCCAATGCACTATGTTACCAACAACAACAAAATCATAAGCATGGCCATACTAATTGAGTAGTCTACTTGACTTTATAATTTAACACATAAAATATCACAATGCACATTAAAAAAGGTTAAAAATATGTATATATTTAGGAAACTTTGGCACTGTAGATGGACCCACAAAGTACTCATTGCAAGGGCCCATCATAACCCCCCCCCCCCACTTAGAATTCTTCATAACCTTAGGAAATTGTACCTTTTAGAGTTGTTGTTCCCTTCGCTATTGTTCTGAATCATGTTTTTATTTGCATTCTTTCCTAATGTCCTAAGCCATGTATCTAGTGAAGTCTCCTTGAACTTAGAAACTCATTGCTTCTTCAATTCCTGTCCATTCTTGCTCTTCCTTCTTTTGATTAAAATATGATTTTGGCCTAAGCAAGAAGGGTGGTTTGAACTTTATTTCAACCCATATTGTACCCATAGTCTATACTAATTTATTATATAGTTTTTTCCTTCGTAAAGTGGGTTGTAGCTTAGTAGGGGAATGAGGTTTTTTAATTTTAAGGTGCAAGGAAAATAATTCATCTTCTTTGGCAAGCTACGATGACCTCATCCCCCAATATTTTGAGTGTATCCTCTAGATGTTATACAACCTCTTCTTGTCTACTTCTCCAAACAAGAGCCACTACTTGATAAGAAGAGAAAATATCATGGGTTGCCAAAATTATTTTTGGTTTGGGGGGTTTATAGGGATCTATATAGTTCTTCTTCCATGTAATTTTTAATTTTCTTATTCCTTAATTCTTCATTCCTTAGCCATGAGCTAAGGTCGTCAATTTCACATATTCTATGTAAGGGTTGGGGTCCCAAGTGTGTGGGTGAGAAAGGATAAAGTTATGAAGGTAAAATTCACATAGCCTTTCCTATTTTCTTAGGTTCTTGAGTACCTTAAGGAGTACCCACCCAAAGGATCCCAAGAAACCTCATGTACTTTATTTTCTTAGCCCTCTTTTCAGTTTTTCATTTTCTTATAAATTCTTGTTACAAAATTTCCAGATTTGCATTTATTTACTTTCATATAGAAAGATACATTTCATGATACAATTTATTTAATGAGAAAAAATATAATTGGTAATACTTGTCTTAGTTTAGTCACGTATTTTTCATGCGCATAAGGGAATTTCATCCGTTTTTACAACTTCCTTGAACCAATTGGGAAAGTTTCCTCTAGCAAAGTAGAGTTTTCTATAACTCTGTGACAATTTTTATAGAATGATTCAAAACTCTTTTTTCTTAGCATATTTCTCAATATTAATTCATACTTTGTCTACAAAACCACTAATGACATCATGAAATGATGGTCAACCAAAGGGAAATTATCATTTAACTAGTCTTCATTTAATTAGTGTTTGTATGTGATTTCCTTGCATTTTGAATTCTTCTTTCTAGAATTTGGTTAGGTTAATAACACTTCCTTTTTACCCACAATAGTTTCAAGATTTTCAAGTTGAGTTAGCTTTGGTAAAGTAGGGTTTCAGGAATTTGTTGGATTTCCTTGCAATTGGATTAAATAGATTTCCAATAGTAACCATGCATTTTTCATGAGATTTCCCTTTACCTGAACCATCTAAGGAAGAACTAGGGTGTCATTTACCCTTTTACCCTTTCATTATCTAGGATAATTGACATAACTAGTTTTACAATTAGGAAAGGAGAGTGTGGCTTGCACATGTAGTGCACAACATTGTTGAATTTTTTACAAACTCCATGTTGATAATTAAATTTGAGAAACTATAGGAGGGAAACATTTTTGCGGCAATTATGAAGCCCATCAAAGACACACTTGGCCTAATGCATCCTTTTGCAACATTTCCATAATCTGCAGCTTCAACTCCACTAACTTAGGGGTAATTTTATAGGGCAATTGAGACACAATAAGTACTCCCAACATGAGCTCTATTGAGGAGTCAATACTCACTTAGGAGGTAGTCTTGGTATCTCATGGTCCTCAAGTATTTTTTTACTTTAAATTGCTTCTTCGGTACCAATAACCATGCCCTTGCTCCTTCACCCTTCTTGATTTCACCGTCAAATGTGGGTTGTTTTTATTTCTTAAATTCCTCATGCAAGATATTCTTGTAGGATTTATTTTGCTTCTTCTTATGTGAAGTAGACTTTGAAAGATTAGTTGACAACTCATTTGAACTAGTTATCCTTTTACTATAGGTATTATTTGATTCTTTTGAATATATTATTGGATCTACACCTTCTTAGAGGGGTTTCTCTTAACATTTCCAGTAATTGGTTCATGTTGCAAATGCTTCTAAATTTTGAATAGGCTTCATAGAAGCACAACATTCTACTCTATTTTACTTTACTATTTCACGATGAATCTTTCATTGTTTTCCTTATAGCTCAAAAACCCTACCTTTAGGATTCTCATCGTCTCTGGTAGGTTTAGAGTTGTTTTCACATTTATCCTCTCATCACATTCCTCATTTTTTATGTGTGAGGTTTCTTCCAGTGGGCATCTCACCATCTTGTTTTTGTTGTAGCTTTTCATGTACTCTAGAACTTACCTATATCTTCTCTCTAGTGTTGTGACAAGAAATTCAACTATTAGTGATAAGTCACCATCATAATATATCAACATTTTAATCCCTTGAGCTAACATTTTCTCATAGAAGGTTGTTGTTAAAAATATACTTTAATGCCACTTGTAACAAACCTAGCCCCTAAGAGCCCTTCGAGGGATATGGTATAGAAATTCCTTAACCATATTTTATGCTTGATTCAATATTTTTGTCTTGAGTTAATTCTCATTAGCGGATTTTAGAAATTATGGTGTATATTTGCAACTGCTCATGAAATTTTAATCAAAATCACAAGACACAAACCTACTCTACTGCTCTCTAGAATTCTATTCACAATTTAGAACATCAATCACAAACATGGAATGATGAATAACACACATGCACACAATATTTTTTCCAGTGGAAAGAAAACTTCTAAAAACCCCTTTTCTTTTTTGCATTAATATGATGAATAGAGATGTATTATAATTTATAGCACAAATTATAACACATTCTTAAATGAAATCCAAATCCTTTAAATCGAATTTACTGAGTAAAATGAGTGACAAAAGTCATGTCACACAAGTTAACTGCATCCAAGTTGTCTGCTGATGTGGAAATTCAAATTTTCTCAATTTCGCCAAGGAAAAATCAAATTGATATTTTCTTGCTACACTTTTCAACACTCCCTCTCAACAATAAAGGGATTATCAACCACCCATATCCAACACCTGTGGAACTTGAACTTCCCTCTTGACAAATCCTTTTTCAAAATGTCAGGATATTTTTCCGCTGTTGGAATGTATTGTAGCAACATTATCTACCTCTGCACATAGTCCCATAACTAGTGATACCATATATCCATATGCTTGGATCGATCGTGAAATACAATATTCTTAGAGAGCTTAATGCAACTATGATTATCAAATAGATCACAGTTGCATCCATCATATGACCAAACAGTCCCACAAGTATTTTTCTCATCTAGATCACCTCACATGTTGCTTGAATTGTAGCCATGTATTCTAATTTTGTAGAGCTGAGCACCATAGATATTTGCTTCTTGCTGTACCAGGAAAAAACTGCGGACCCAACACTAAAAATTACACCTGATTTACTCTTTCGGTCTGATAGAATCCTCACCTAATCTACATCTATGAGGCTACACAACTTCACTCCTTATGTCTGTTTGTACCATAGTCCAAATTGGGTAGTTCCTTTGAGGTATCGTAAAACATGCTTAAATACCTTCCAAACCAATTTGGTTGGCCAAACTATATCTTGGCTTAGCTAGTTGACTGCATAACACATATATGGTCATGTGTTCACAAAATAAATGAGTGAACCCACTAGTTGTCGATAAATGGTAGCATCCACTTCCTCCCTTGAAGTGGCATCCTCCTTCCTCTATTTGGTTGCTAGAGGTGTCTCCATGGGTTTACAACTCTCCATGTGAAATATCTGTAGTATCTCATTTGAATACTTGCCTTGAGACACAAACAGTTCCCCATTCCCTTGCCATACTTCCAACATGAGGAAGTAGTGCATGTGACCCATGTCTTTCATTTCAAATTCCCTTGTAAGGTCATCGTTGCAAGATATGATCAACTTCTCATCACTAGTTAAAATAAAATCATAAACATATAAGAAAATAATAATCAATTTACCTTCTACCAAGATGTGACAGAGGTTTGCATCTGCTTCAATTTTTGTGAATCCCAAACCAATGAGATAGTCGTCGATCATGGTGTACCAAGCAGGGGGTGCTTGTTTGAGACCGTACTACGCTCGCTTGAGTCTAAACACATGAGACTCTTGATTAAATATCTCAAACCCTTCTGGTTCGTAGACATACACCTATTCCTCAATAGCCCCATTGAGAAGTGTCGTCATTAAATCCATCTTGTGGATCTTCCACCCCATATGAACTTCCAGTGTAAGAATTGATCTAATGGATGAGTACCTTCCTACAGGAGAAAAGGTATCCTCATAGTCAATCCCTCAACTTGAGAGTACCCTTTGGCAACAAATCTAGCCTTATACTTCTCTATGATTATGTATGTTGCATTCTTAACTTTAAAGATCCATCTCGAACCCACAACTGATTTATTTTCCGGTCTTGGGACCACTTCCCAAACATTGTTCTTTACAATGGATTCATATTCCCCCAACATTGCATCAACCCATACAGGTTTCTCTACTACTTACTCGAAAGAGGATGGCTCAATCTCTACAATCTCAGTCATTAGAACCATGTAGCAAGTGTACCGATCATGTGACCTCCTCGGCCTGTACAAATTTGAAGGAACTCCCACATTCTCCCTCACATCATGTACAATTCTATCAACTTCCCTAGTTATTTTTATGCCTTCTTTGGATGTTTCTACTTGAGAGGATATCTCCACTCTCTTCTCCTCTAGTTGGGGCTTCTCCACAACTTCATGAGGCTCCTCCTATGGAGCTAAAATATCTTCTCATGGTGGGATTTGAAGCTCCCTCTCAAGAGAGCACCACATCACTTTCTCCTCATCAAACTTTACATCCCTTCACACAAATGTCATTTTTAGGGAAGGTAATTACACACAGTAGTTGTGAGGAGTTTTTGCGTTATCCACAAATACCCCCAACTCTGTTGTCGACTCAAGCTCCTTCCTTTATTATTTGGATACATGGCAGTAAACAGAGGCTCCAAAAGTCTTGAAGTGTGACACATATGACTTTCACCCCAAGAAAGCTTCCTTCGGTGTTATCATACCAAGAATACGATGAGGACTCTGATTCTGAAAATAGACTGTTGTGTTTCACGCCTCGTCCCACAAATGCAAAGATAGGCCTTGGTAATGAGGCATAGCCCTCGCAACTCCCATAATGATATGATTCTCTCTCAGCCACCCCATTCTGCTGTGGGTTGTTGGGTGTTTTCAACTCTCTTCGAATGCCTTCTTTAACATGTAAATTTTTTAATTCATTCAAAACATACTCACCTCCATTATTGCTCCTGAGAGCCTTCACCTTCTTGTCGATTTCTTTCTCAACTAGTGCCTTGCATTCTACGAACTTGGAGAATGTCTCATCTTTCTTCCACATGAAGAAGATCCAACACTTCCTTGAGAAGTTATCAATAAAAATGATAAAATATTTGTGTCTGGTAGTGGAGGCTATCAACAAAGGTCCACGAACATCAAAGTGGATCCTTTCTAAGATGACATGTTATTTTCTATCCTGATCATGAAATATGTATTTTGCATACTTCCCCAAGGTACATACTTTGTATACATCCTGTTGCTCAAGTGATCCTTTGGGGAGGCCAATAGTTATTTGCTACATAAAATTCAAGGCACCATGATGCAAATGGCCAAGTTTTCTATGCCAAAGCTCATCGACATCGTGACTCTGCACTTTCTTTACCTTACTGCTTAATGCAACACATTATTCCACATCTAGCTTATACAATTTCTTCATACAAACCCCTATCTGCTTCACTTGTCCCGTGGCTATGTGTCTTAGGAATGATTTCCCTTTGCTAAATATCACATCATAACCACGAACTTCTAAAACTACAACATAGATGAGATTATTCTTTAGGCTTTGAATGAACATGACATCCTTGAGTCTTATAGGGGATCACGACTCCATCTGAAAGGTGATTATACCAATCCTGGTCATGATGTATCTTCCGTCGTAGCCCACCTCGATGTGCATATGGAGATATTTTTCCTATAGGTCATCAAAAAAATCTATGCACACTGTCATGTGGAACGATGCACCCGAGTCCAAGTACCACATGCTCCCCATCACTGTGTTGGAAATGCATGTGATAAGGGTGAATTCAAGCTCAAACTGTGAATTCAAGGCTCCACCTGCTGCTCCTCCTGGGTTCTTCTTGCTCAAATTTTTGTGTGGACACTTTGTGGCATAATGCCCAAATTCATAAAAATTGAAGCATTTAATTTTGGACAAATCTTTCTTTTTTCCCTCTAGGTTGGTTTACGGTTTGGTTTGAGGTTTCTTCCCTTTTCCCTTCTTTTCGTTTCCAACGATTGCAATTTTTTTTTCATCCTCGCCCCTTGGATGAAGTCCCATATTTGGTATTTTGCCTTATTTCGTCCTATACCAAATCAGACCATAAGTTTTCCCAATTCGGTAGTTTCTCCCTCTTGTTCACCGAGGCTTGGTAGCTATGCCAGCTCTTGGGAAGGCCTAGAAGGGCTAGGATTACCAAGTCATCTTCTGCAACATTAACATCAACCCCACCAAGTTCATCACGAACTTGTGTAAATATTCTCAAATACTGTGGGATAATGTCATTATTTTGCATCTTGATATTTCAAAGTTTATACTTGAGCGCCAACTTCTTGTGGTCACTACTATTCTCGAACAATTATGTTAGTGCTTTCCACATTGAAAATGGAGTTTCTTTCCCATGGATATTTGAGACAATGTGATCCCTCACTCACTCTAAGATTATTCTCCTCACCTTGGATACATATTTCTTCCATTGGGATGGGTTCTCTGCATCAAATGCCTATGGTTTTTCAACATCTATCTTAATGTATTCTAGTAATCTGTTTTCATCTAACACCACCTCCATGCAATCATTCCATGCAATGAAATTAGAGTTTCCTTCCAAGGCATACTCTAGTCTCAGCCCGTTGAAGGTCATATTCCCAACTCTAAAGAGATCCTACCACATTGAAATGAAAATTTGAACCTCCTGAGAAACAACTTCGAAATTCTTGTTCTAATGTGAATCCTTCTTTGATACCATGTAGAAATTATGGTGTAGAATTGAAACTTCTTATGAAATTTTAATCGAAATCACAAGACACAAGCCTACTCCACTGGTCTGCGGAATTCAATTCACAATTTAATGCTAATCACAAACATGCAATGAGAAATAACACACATTCACACAATATTTTTCTAGGGGAAAGAAATTTGATAAAAACCCCTTTTCTTGCTTGCATTAATATGATGAATATATATATATATATATATATATATATATATATATATATATATATATATATATATTACAATTTCTAGCTCAATCTAAGCTCAACCTGCAAGTGAATAACATATCTCTCTGCTCTTTGAGAATCTCTAACCCATAATTAGTCAATTTATGCCTATGCTTGAGCCCCTATTTCCTTACGCAATTATTGAGGAAATTACACCCCTATTATTTAGGAATTTCCTCCAAAATGATTGCGCAATTCCCAAGATTGATCATCTAACTGCATGCAACACCCGTACACTCAAAACTAGTCTACAAATGATGTTACTTTCCCTTGGAATCTCCAACATAGTTGGGGAACTCAAATTCTCTGCATGCACTAGCGATTTTTGGTTGATTGATTAGTTAAATGGATGATCACTGAGTTAGACTGAAGTTTGACCTTCCACTAGTTCCTCCAACAATTGGAACTAGTTTAATTGAAAAGAACTTTAAATAACTGACCTTAATTGCTACAAATTAGCAATCAAACATGCTTAACTAAAATCTGACTCCTATAACTCGAATTTACTGAGGAAATTGATGACGTAAGCCATGTCACACAAGTTAGCTGCATCCAAGTTGTCTGCTAGTGTGGAAATTTAATTTTCTCAATTCGACCAAGGCAAAATCAAATTGAGTTTTTCTTGTTGCATTTTTCAACAAAAATGTAATATTTTGGTTTCCATTACATTTAAAAATCTCAATCTTCATTCCTAAAAATTTCTTAATAGTTATAATATCTCATTTGTCTTTCGTTGCACTAATAGAACAATTGTGGATCGAATATGTGAGGCATAAAAGAATATTGTGATGTGAAGTGCCACTTCCAAGTAATATTTAGGTAAAAAAGAAAATATTAAGTGATGACTGCGTTTATTACATCTCAGATGACATGTACTCTTATTGTTCAGAAAATGTGATTTTCTTCCATCAAGGGTCCAATATCATGCTAAGATGAACATTCTCTATAAATACATGGAAAGTATTGTGCCAAAGAAGTTTCCTTCAACAATACAAACCCTGTATCATGCCAAAAGATTTTTCTTTAGCAATACATGCCATGTATCACAAAAAAGCAAAGATTGTATTGTGCCAAAATGGTAATATAGGATGATACAAGCCATGCATCACATCAAAAGGATTTTCTTCAATGGTAGATGAGAGCAAGCTCCTTTCTTCCTTTATTGTTGAAAAAAGGGGTTCCATCAATGATATATCATGACCAAAAATTCATTCGCAAATCATATGAGATGAGAAGATTTCATCATAGTCATATTCACATTTCACGGTGACATGAGGACAAATTCATCCTATATTATTTTCCAAAATTATGTTTCAAGGGATGGGAGTACACTCCCCTTTGGAATTGATTAGGCCTAAATTCCTTTCCATGAAGGGGCTCATTTACACCCATATTAGGTTGCATACACTCATAGAGGAGTGAGTACATGGTCATAGGTTTGGTCTCAAGGGTATGCGCCATGATTCAACTCATTTTAATCCACTAGTGGGAGCTCTAAACACCCAATTGCCTCCATATACAAGGCCAGATTTAGGGATAAAATCTAGAACTAAATTTTATTACCACACCAAGTTTAATTGCCATATTTTTGTCTAGATAAACAAATGGGTTTTAGAGCCTCCTCCGACGCTTTCATGAAATCCTCCTTCTCTTGGGAGAAAATTTTAATCCAATATCTCAAGTGGAGGTCTAGTGAGTTAAAGAAATACGCCTCCTCAAATACTCTTTATTCGTCCTCTATGCATGAAAATATAACAATGGAAAAAACATTTGGAACCGTGACTTGAGATGATTTTTCCTTTTTGGCTTCCATCGAGTCTTCACCCACACCATAATGCTTTTTCTGAGGGTCAGGCACTCATATATTTTCCTATTAATACATGGTCCTTTATACATTGAGTGTAATTGCTAATATTAGGAGAGGTGAACTCATACCTATAGTTTTCTCTGATTTTACTAGGAACATGATTTTCAATGTGTGCAAAATTTCTCTTTTTTAAATCCCAATTGTTAGGGATGATGCCTTTTGGAGGATCTGTTGCTCTTATCTACCCTCTTTGCACACCCTGCCCCACACTTTTTTCATCCTATAAATCTAATGGGGTCAGACTTATCTTTCATGCAACTATCCCCTCAAACAATTTGCCAGCCTTGGTTGCCTTGTGCCTTCTTTGGATGTTTCTGCTTGAGTGGATGTTTCCACTCTCTTCTCCTCTATTTGTGGCTGCTCCAAAAATTCCTGAGGCTCCTCCTTTGGAGCTAAAAACTCTTCTTCTGTTGGGATTTGAAGCTCCCTCTCAAGAGAGCACCACATCACTTTCTCCTCATCAAAATTTACATCCCTTCACACAAATGTCATTTTGAGGGAAGGTAAGTACACAAGGTAGTTGTGAGGATTTTCTCTGTTATCCACAAATACACCCAACTCTGTTTTCGGTTCAAGCTTCTTCCTTTATTATTTGGAGACATGGCAGTAAACATAGGCTCCAAAAGTCTTGAAGTGTGACACATTTGACTTTCTTCCTAAGAAAGCCTCCTTCGGTGTTATCTTACCAAAAATCCGATGAGGACTCTAGTTCTGCAAATATACTATTGTGTTGCATGTGTCGGCCTACAAATGAAAAGATAGGCCTTGGTCATGAAGCAAAGCCCTCGCACTCCCACAATGATATGATTCTTTCTCTCAGCCACCCCATTCTGTTGTGGGTTGTTGGGAGTTGTCAACTCTCTTCGAATGCCTTCTTTAACATGTAAATTTTTTAATTCATTCCAAACATACTCACCTCCATTATCACTCTTGAGAGCCTTCCCCTTCTTTTTGATTTATTTCTCAACTAGTGCCTTGAATTCTACGAACTTGGAGAATGTCTCATCTTTCTTCCACATGAAGAAGATCCAATACTTCCTTAAGAAGTTATCAATAAAAATGATAAAATATTTGTGTCTGGAAGTGGAGGTTGTCAAGAAAGGTCCACAGACATCAAAGTGGATCCTTTCTAAGATGACATGTTCTTTTCTATTACGATCATGGAATGTGTATTTTGCAGACTTCCCCAAGGTACATACTTTCTATACATCTTGCTGCTCAAGTGCTCCTTTAGGGAGGCCAATAGTTATTTTATACATAATATTCAATGTGCCATGATGCAAATGGCCGAGTCTTCTATGCCAAAGTTCACCGACATTGTGAATCTGCACTTTCTCTGCATTACTGCTTAATGCAACATAATATTCCACATCTAGCTTATACAAGTTCTTCACACGAACCCCGATCTGCTTCACTTGTCCCGTGGCTATGTGTCTTAGGCATGGTTTCCCTTTTCTAAATATCACATCATAACCACGAACTTCCAAAAATGCAACAAAGATGAGATTTTTCTTTAGGCTTGTAACGAACATGACATCCTTGAGTCTTAGAGGGGATCCTGACTCCCTCTGAAAGGTGATTGTACCAATCCTGGTCGTGATGTATCTTCCATCGTACCCCACCTCGATGTGCATATGGAGATATTTTCCTATAGGTCACCGAAAAAATCTCTACACCCTATCATGTGGAACGATGCACCTGAGTCCAAGTACCACACGCTCCCCATCACTGTGTTGGCCATGCATGTGATAAGAGTGAAGTCAAGCTCGAACTATGAAGTCAAGGCTTCACCTGCTGCTCCTCCCATGTTCTTCTTGCTCAACTTTTTGAGTGGACACTTTGTGGCATAATGCCCAAATTCATGACAATTGAAGCATTTAATTTTGGACAAATATTTCTTCTTTCACTCTAGGCTGGATTCCAGTTTGGTTTGAGATTTCTTGCCTTTTCCCTTATTTCCGTTTCCAACCATTGAAAATATTTTTTCATCCTCGCCCTTGGATGAAGTCCCATATTTGGTATTCTGCCTTATTTCCTCCTATACCAAATGATACCATAAGTGTTCCCAATTTCGTAGTTTCACCCTCTTGTTCACCGAGTCTTGGTAGTTATGCCAACTCTTGGGAAGGCCTAGAAGGGCTAGGCTTACCTAGTCATCTTCTGCAACATTAACATCAACTCCACCAAGTTCATCACAAACTTGTGTAAATATTATCAAATACTATGGGATAGTTTCATTCTTCTGCATCTTGATATTTTGAAGTTTGTACTTGAGTGCCAACTTCCTGTGGTCATTACTATTCTTGAACTATTTTGTCAGTGCTTTCCACATTGAAAATGGAGTTTCTTTCCCATGTATATTTGAGACAATGTGATCTTGTACTGCCTCCAAGATTATTCTCCTCGTCTTAGATACATATTTCTTCTATTGGGATGGGTTCTCTACATCAAATTCCTGTAGTTTTTCAACATCTGTCTTAATGTATTCTAGTAATCCGTTTTCATCTAACACCGCCTCCATGCGATCATTGCATGCAATGAAATTAGAGATGCCTTCCAAGGCATACTCTAGTCTCAACTCGTTGAAGGTCATCTTCCCAACTCTAAAGAGATCCTGCCACACTGAACTGCAAATTCAAACCTCCATAGAAACAACTTTGAAATTCTTGTTCTAATGTGAATCCTTATTTGATACCATGTAGAAATTATGATGTAGACTTGAAAATTCTCAAGAAATTTTAATCAAAATCACAAGACACAAACCTACTCCAATGCTCTGTGGAATTAAACTCACAGTTTAGAATGCTAACAAAAAACATGCAATGAGAAATAACACACATGCACACAATATTTTTTTCTAGGGGAAAGAAATATGATAAAACCCCTTTGCCTGCTTGCATTACTATGATGAATATATATGTATTACAATTTCTAGCTCAATCTGAGCTCAAACTGTAAGTGAATAACATATCTCTCTGCTTACTGAGAATATCTGACCCAAAATTAGTCAATTTCTGCCTCTGCTTGATCCCTTATTTCCTTACGCAATTCTTGAGGAATTTACTTCTCTATTATTTAGGAATTTCATCCAAAATGATTGTGTGATTCCCAATATTGATCATCTGACTGCATGCAACACCCGTACACTCAAAACTAGTCTACAACTGATGTTACATTGCCTTGGAATATGCACCATAGTTGGGGAACTCGAATTCTCCGCATGCACTAGAAATTTTTGGCTGATTGATTAGTTAATTGGATGATCACTGAGTTAGACTCAAGTCTCACTGCACAATTGACCTTCCACTAGTTCCTCCAACAATTGGAACTATTTGAAGTGAAAACAACTTGAAATAACTGACCTTGATTGCTACAAATTAGCAATCACAATTGCTTAACTAAAATATGACTCCTATAAATCAAATTTACTGAGTAAACTGAGTGACAAAAGCCATGTCACACAAGTTAGCTGCATCCAAGTTGTCTGTTGGTGTGGAAATTCAAATTTTCTCAATTTGACCAAGGAAAAATCAAATTGAGATTTTCTTGCTACATTTTTCAACAAAAATGTAATAGTTTGTTTTCCATTACATTTAGCAATCTTAATTTTCATTCCTACAAATTTCTTAAAATTTATAGTATCTCACTTGTATTTCGTTGCACTAACATAACTATTATGGATCGAATATGTGAGGCATAAAAAAATATCGTGATGTGAAGTGTTACTTCCAAGTAATATTTATGGAAAAAATAAAATATTAAGTGATGACTACATTTATTATATCTCAGATGACATTTACTCTTATTGTTCAAAAAATGTGATTTTCTTCAATCAAGCGTCCAATATCATGCTAAGATGAGCATTGTTGGGTCTCATAATTGTCGCATTTTCATCATGTTTATCCCCGCCATTCCTCACATTCCATCACCTCATTTAACCATTTACCATACCATCTTCATGGGTTCACCTCATTATTTTCCAATTTATTTATTTTTAATATTATAATATAATTTATGATTAATTGTTGGAATTTTAACATATTTCATTAATATCTCAAATGTGGATGAGCTTTGTAATGTGTAGGATTATTTGGAAGGATTATTCAAAAAGCTTCTCAAATATTTCCACCACCATTTCAAGAATTCAAAGGATAATTGTTCAAAGCTTATTACAGGGAGAAGATCATGGAGATTCCAAGAGAAGATCATGGAGATTTGGATAACATATCTCATCCAAGATTTGTGAGAGATGAGTGAGGATTTGAAGGGATCATATTTTGTAATTATAGGGATATTGGTTGAGAGAAAAGTGGATTTGTAATTATGAGTTGCTTATCTTGTTTTCAAAGCACTCATGTATAAAAGGGAGTGTTCTCTCTTCATTTTAATATGTAATGGAATATATGTACGAGATAAGAAGGATATGATAGATATGATAGAGAGAAGAATTAGAGTCTAGAATAAAGTTTTGGTTTTGTAATCTTTCATTGTTTTTCGTCATCTTTAATATATGTTGACACAAGGTTATTCTTCACACATTTTTTTTCTCTTATACAATTGCACATTTCCAATTTATGATATGATGTGGTGGTAATGCTGTTGGAGTATAATTGTCGAGGAAGGACGATCAGGTTCTCCTATGTTAGGAGCCTCTTCTCTTGCTTTCTACACATCACAAACTGCTACTCTTTAGTCTCTCTTCTTAAGGACAGTATTCTGGGGAAGGAAGACCAAGTTCTCCTAAGTTAGGAGCGTCTTCCATCATTTACTGCATCTTGAATCAGAGATGAAAGCATTAGACTAGGCTAGTTTAACTCCAGTCCTGCATTTCCAGTGCATGTGCTTCGTAAGTCTATGAAACCCTCAGATTGATAATTTATGTTAGGGAAATTATTTGAGGACGATAGTTTCACCCCAACAAGCATTCTCTAGAAATACATGGCAAGCATTGTGCCAAAGAAGTTTCCTTCAACAATACAATCCTTGTATCATGCCAAAAGATTTTTCTTTAGCAATACATGCCATGTATCACACCAAAGCAAACATTGTATTGTGCCAAAAGGGTATATTGGATGATACAAGGCATGCATCACATCAAAAGGTTTTTCTTCAATGGTAGATGAGAGCAAGCTCCTTTCTTCCTTTATTGTTGAAAAAAGGGGTTTCATCAATGATATACCATGACCAAAAATTCATTCCCAAATGATATGAGATGAGAAAATTTCATCACAGTCATATTCACATTTTAGGGTGACATGAGGAAAAATTCATCCTATATTATTGTCCAAAATTATGTTCCAAGGGATGGGAGTACACACCCCTTTGGAATTGATTAGGCCTAAATTCCTTTCCATGAAAGGGCTCATTTACACCCATATTAGGTTGCAGACACTCATAGAGGAGTGAGTACATGGTCATAGGTTTGGTCTTGAGGGCATGAGCCATGATTCAAATCATTTTAATCCCCTAATGGGAGCTATAAACACCCAATTGCCTCCATATACAAGGCTAGATCTAGGGATAAAATCTAGAACTAAATTTTATTACCGCACCAAGTTTAATTGCCATATTTGTGTCTAGATAGAAAAATGGGTTTTAGAGCCTCCTCCGATGCCTTCATGAAATCCTCCTTCTCTTGGGAAAACCTTTTAATCCAATATCTCAAGTGGAGGTCTAGTGAGTTAAAGAAATAATGCCCCTCCTCAAATACTCTCTATTCATCCTCTATGGATGAAAATATAACCATGGAAAAAACCTTTGGAACCCAACTTGAGATGATTTTTCCTTTTGGCTTCCATCGAGTCTTCACCCACCCCATTGTGCTTTTTCTAAGGGTTAGACGCCCATATATTTTCTTATTACTACATGGTCCTTTATATACTAAGTGTAATTGCTAATATTGGGAGAGGTGAACTCGTACCTATAGTTTTCTCTGATTTTACTAGGAACATGATTTTCAATGTGCGAAAACTTGCTCTTTTTTAAATCCCAATTGTTAGAGATGATGCCTTTTGGAGGTTTTTTTGCTCATCTCTGCCCTTTCTGCACACCCTGTCGCACACTTTTTTCAACCTATAAATATAATGGGGTCAAACTTATCTTTCATACAACTACCCCTCAAACAATTTGCTAGCCTTAGTGGCTTATTCCCTTCTTGTTTCCATAGGGCTCATGAGCTTATGCCACCACTTATTCCAAAACTTGACTTCTCAACTAATGCATTACTTTACATTATTACCAAAACCTAGTTGCTAACCTATTTCACATTGATTTTTTATATTTTATATAAAAAATCAACAAAACCAAAAATATAAAAATAAATAAAATTACGTAAAACATATTAATATATTACAATCTCTACTTAAAATATTAAGTAAAATAAAATATTTTGAAATTCAAATAGAATTATGTAAATTTAGCAAAAAAAA
This sequence comes from Pinus albicaulis, assembly GCA_034641835.2. NCBI lineage: Eukaryota > Viridiplantae > Streptophyta > Pinopsida > Pinales > Pinaceae > Pinus > Pinus albicaulis. Next base: position 348,138,953 of record CM076581.1, on the reverse strand, counting down.
ATAAAAATCATTACACTAATTTATTAAATTCAAATAAAATTAATATAATTTCAACAACAAACTCATTACAATATTCTCTATATTCTCTTAGTTTTGGTTAAAATTCAAATAAAATCAATATAAATTCAACAACAAACTCATTACAATATTCTCTTAGTTTTGGTAAAAATTGAATTTCAAATAGAATTAATGTAAATTCAACAACAAACTCATTACAATATTCTCTTAGTTTTGGTGGAGAGTAGTAATAAAAATCCATAACCTCTAGCGTTGTCTTAGTGCATCCACTTTCAATATTAAATTTATTTTAAAAGGAGCATCATCACAAAGTTAGGAATTTTATAAAGAATGTGAGTACAAAATTAAATATATGTTATTCGTTGTTTACAGACTGAATTTGTAATTTGACTCTTTTGATAGTGACAAAAATGAAATTATTAAAAACCTCAGCACAAGGACGCTCCGTTGCATCACAAGCATATAAAGAACATATAAAGAACAAAGGGAGAACTCATGCTGTCCATTGATATTCCATGAAATGTATAGTTATATGGTTTAATATTCCATGAATCTATTAGTCAAAAGCATATAAAGAACAAAGGGAGAACACATGCTGCAAAGATCTTTCTACCATTATAAAATTATCCCTTTATAAGATGCACTTAGTCTAAATTTAAATATATTCTTAAGTTACGATAGTGGTTTTTTTGGTTCAAAGACACAACTATTAAATAAAATGATAATAATTAATAAATAAGGTTGTTAATGATGTGTTTTTTTTTAAATAATTGTAAATTAGTATTAGGGAAAACTAGTTTTTAATTGTTATTAAGGATAATTATTATTAATTGTATTTGATTAATTTGTTAATGTTATTTAAATAAGACTATGTTCTGGTCTTTTCTTTAATTTTGTTATTTGATGGTTTGATGTCATATGAGAGATGGCATAATGGATGTCTTCAATTTCACTAGGACACATACAACCACCTACCAGTTTCATTGCACACAACCTGCAACATGGTCAATAATGGAAATCCCTATTCACTCGCAGGTTCCTCTGATGTGGCAATGTCCATATCTTTCCAAGATTATCATGTACATCAAAAAATAATGTTGAGAGGGGTAGTTTAATTTAGCGTAGCATGTGGGATGTGTGGTCTTTCTAGATTCATATTGTGGCTATGGATTTACTTAAGACTTCTTTGTCTATCATTATGCCATATTTTACCTTTTCCAACTTTGGCATTCCCTCTTGTTCCACACTCTAATTTTCAGCCATTGGCTTTTGCTTTCCCTTAGGTTCCCTATCTAGGTTATTGGGGCCGACCTCCCACTCATTTATATGAGTGTTGAGCTACCTATCATGGAGGTTTCTTAGTCCTTCCATTGCATTGTTTCTCTTATAGCTTGAAAATTTTGAAATTTTTGGATGAAGAAGTCAAAACAAAGAGGGGTTATGTCCCCAACAAAGATCTCCAAGCAAGAAAAATAGAAATTTATTTCGAATATATGCATAAGTCAAACTCATGCCACAAAATTTTGCAAGACATTAAAAATGTATTGGCATATCAAGTTGTTCGTAGTGCATGCATTTATTGGTCCGAAAGTAGAACCACATGAACTCCGGGCATGTTTAGACAAGTTGGAAAAGCAAGGATGAGTGTTCTTCACTCTCTGCAAATGGTTGGCTAAGAAACATGGTAGGATATTGGCTTCATAATCTGTTTTTGGCTCTAGATATCACCCTAATGAAATCCCAACTAATGCTCCTCCAAGATCTGCTCCTCTAAAGGTATAATCTTAGGTTTTGATGCATTTTATGCTAAGTTTCTTCTCTTTTTAAATACTTGTTTTTATGGGTTTAGTAGCATTTGGAGTTAAGATGTTTTGGTTTCCATTTTGGAAAAACCTGACCTTATAAAAATATATATATATGTCAGTCAATCACTTCTTAATTTTCTCCACTTGGTTTCCCTATGAGTAGGATTTTAGGACTTCAAGTGGCTTTTTTGACCATACCTATGCTCAAGCTAGGCCTTTTAGACAAGCTTATTTGGGCATCTGGAAGAAGAGTAGTGTAACATCCACCTGTTCTACCATGCTATTTTGTAATCACAATTATGACTATAACACTAATGTGGAAAACCACGACTAGCCAAACCTATGATTAAATATCTGAAATTTATTAATTAAAATTAATTATTTAAAACAAATAAAGGAAGGATAGCCTTAAATATCCTTGTTCTAAGGGTAGCTTGCTTTCTCGCTTGTTTGAAAATTCATGACCCATACCCAACCGAATTAATGTCGCAGTTTCTTGCAGTTGAGATAAGCCATTGTATTATGGTTTTAATGTGATGTGATTGGAGTTGAACTGAATTGGAAAAACCACTGACAAGCATTAAAATATTGGACTAAGGTAGTGGAAAAGAAAGTGGTTCCGTTTCTCACCCTTTCCTCCTCGCAAATCGAAGAGACAATGCTGAAAATCCAAGTTGGCACTTTCTCATAACATATTGGGACACAAAGAAATGATCCATATGTATGCATCATAAAAGAGAGAAAAAAATCTCTCTCTTTGGGAGTTTCATGTTGGAGCTTAGTTCATATGCTCGATTATAATTTGACCACTCATTAATTCACCTTTTAAAAACTCTCAATGGAGTGTGGGAATTAGTATCTCCTTTAGGACTAAAGACTTCAAGGATGGATGAATACTGTATGTATTTGTGGAATATACTTAGCACTTAGTGCTTTCCAATTTGTTGTTAAACCACCTAACTACTAGGTGCTTACTATTGGTTTTTAAACCATTAGGTGCTTTCAATCAGATATTAAACCACTTAATGCTTTCTGTTTGGCTGTTAAGCCACTAAGTTTTTGCTGAACAATTAAACACACTATTAGGTGTTTGCTGATGGTCATGAAACCACTTAGTGCTTTTGATCCAGATTTATGCAGGAAAATAATAGAATACACATATAACCATAAACATTAAAATGCAGCGGAAATAACACTTCATTTCATTAATATCAAAGAACTGAAATTTGTTTACAGATAGAATGGAAATACACTAGCTAGGGCGTTGGTAGGTTATCTCTGAGAAGAGATGTGGTGGCTACATGCCTATGAACTCCGTGTTAAAATGAGGCTCGAAGGCCTATATATTATTGAGAAATAATGGAAAACCCTAAACATCCAAAAAACTAACCCTAGGAGATGAAACACCAGAATATGGGACCTGTCGGGGTAAATTGGTACATCAATTTCCCGGGGTCATAACTTTGGAATACTATCTCCATTTGACACATATGATACATCATTAGAAAGATCTATCCGAGGAATACAACCACTAAATACATACACGAAGTTCAGAACGAACTCATACTCACTGGAGGTTTGATGCCTAAAAAACGTTGTTTAGGGCCTCAAAACGGCTCCGGAAGTTCAGGAGCCGAAAAACTGCTAAAAATAGTAAACTGTGCTATAATTAAGGAAACTGAAAAACTGAAAGAAACAATGGTGGGGCCCCAAGTGGAATAGGCGGGTGGCCACCAATATCCACTTGGAACAACTTTCCAATTTGTTGTTAAGCCACCTAAATACTGGGTGTTTGTTGTTGGCTGTGAAGCCACTAAATTCTTTCCAATTTGTTGTTAAACCACCTATATAGTGCATTCAATCCTAAAAAATTAAGCATCACAGATACTACTTAAATTTGGGTGAAGCCCCATCTTTTGAGCTCAAAGAATAAGTGAGTCACTCCAGTGCTTGTTTCCAGTAGAGTATTTGACAGACCACCTAGACAATGGACTCCATCTTCTAAGTGTTTGACCGAGCCATTGGTGTGAATTTCCCCTGTGCAAGAATCCCCTCAACCCTTAGATCTGGTTTGGGGTGGTCAGCTACTTGACCGATGGTTGGGTTGAGAGTGGAAGTCCCTCTAGTTGCCAACTATTTTAACATACTCAGGTAAGTATAATGGTTTATGCATAGTTGGATTGTGGATTATGACAATGTTTTATAAGTTATTTTTTGATGTATGGTCTTGTATCATTCATGAAAGAATGCTAGATTCAATATCTTATCATGGTTGACCAACTCTCTTGTATATCTATGGTGATTATGAGCTACTTGAACTACGTAGTTACTGTCATCTCGTGAAGTGCATGATATCATATATTTTAATGACTAATGGTCTGAAGTTCACTTAGGATTAACTAATTATCTTGCAAGTTTTAGTTATGCTAAATGTTGGAATTTGGGAAAATCACTACCATACTCATGATTGTAGGCTATCTCATATGTTGAAAGGTTACCATATAGGTTGTGAATTGATTTTATACGATGTGATCTTAGTGAATATTTGGTTAGTCTAAGGATTACATAATTCAAGAATGATGAGATAAATATGTGGTTTGTGCATATTCATGTGCGGATACTTGACACCTATGATTTCACTTATTGATTAGTTATTGTTATTGTTCTGATTTAATGGTTGGTAGCACCATGGAGCTGCTATCCTATTTATGATCCTTAAGTTATTTGTATGCTTGGCCTGAGTGCCTACATGACTATATATTCCTATTTAGGTCTTGTGAAAATTTATGTAAGTTGTAAATCTCTATGAAATGGTCCTTATTGTTGTTGCTTGGATGATGACTTCAAACTATGTACTCAGATCTCAACATATTAATAAATACTTGGTAAAATATCCTTAAGGATTGAGTTGTAGACTTGCATCGTTTGTCAGAGGCCAATATTCAGGCCTTGACCATCTCCTTCAAAGAAATTGATATTTGGGTTGATGCCCCAAGTCATAAGTGTTTTTCTCAGTTTATTGTATGTTTTTCATCTTCATGCCCTGGAGAATTTAAGAATCTAAAAATCTAGGTTGGAAGAAGTTTTGATACTTTGGGAACGATTCATATGTTTCTTTGTTTTCGTTATGTGGATATCAAGAGATTCAAAGTTTTGTAGGTTTGGTAGAGTATTATTATTTTGGACTTAATATTGTGTCAAATCTAGGGGTCATGACGTCCGAAGGGGGGGGGGGGGGTGGGTGGAAAAATTTGTCCAACCCCTGGGGAAGCCCAAACATCCTTAGTCCCAAATAACAACCTTTTTCCTTATTGCGTGGGGACCCCGTCACATGGGACCCATAGTGCATTTAATTGATTTAATCTAGAATCTGGGAGATCCAGGGTTGGAAAGAAGTGCACCCTTTGTGGAGGCTTGGATGGGCACTAAGTTGGACTTGTCATTGAGAAGAAGCAGATATGGAGGTCCGAGAACTATGTCGTTAAGTTGGATTTCCCAGTAACCAGATAATACAAAATAATGCCACAAAACACATTGGGAGCATATGAGAGTGGGACCCAAATGTGAAACCTTGAGTATAGAACCTTGCCACTTCCCATCACTTTCCACTCATCACTCATCGCTTTATGCCTTTGCAATGTAACACAGAGTGGGTGCATCGATAAGGGTTGGACATACTTGACCACGGTTTTGCTGCAGAAACCTGATGCCGCTCACCGCCCACTGCCCTGCCTTGATACTGATACATTGAGAATGGTATCAATTCATAACAGCATGATGTGGGTCTATGGACCCCATTAGAATTGGACCTCGATGAGAAATGTATATAATGAAGAAATACTGCAAATGCATAGGGGAAGGACCAGTGGACCCCACGCCTGAAATGATGTGGATATGGCCACATGGAGGCCATGTAAGTACCTATGATGAAGTGGGCCCCCTATGTTGATGTAGTATTGCCATGTGGGCCACACGTGGATGCCACATGGCAACATTGTGTTGATGTGGTCTAGTATAATTGGTCAAACTTTAGATGAGCATAAATTTTGATTCGGGAGTCATATTTAAACAAAATTTATATTTCCAGAAAGCTCTCGATGCGCTGAATCCAATGGTGGTCTTAGTTGTGAGATTCGAAGAAGTTGGAAAAAGAGGGATTTTGTGGCCCCATCTTCATACCAGACCTTGGAGCTTGGGTCAAATAACAACTGACACCTTGCATGACTCGAGATAGTACAAGGGGGTGGGAGGGAGTGATACAAAGTGGTATCAAAACCTAAGTTGAACATTCGAGTTGAATGGGACTTAAAAGAGAAGGTTAGAAGCTCTGATACATAGTGATACCAAAGCTTAAGTTAAACACTAGACTTGAAAAGGCTCATAGATAAAACTTAATACAACAATGTGATTAATGCATATGCTGATTTTATCTAGATTTATAATTGATGTGGTTACTGGCCTTGATATCATGTGTACATATCTTTCATTTATGTAACTAAGATGGGTTTTAGATGTGTGAACAACATGATAAGGTTAGCATGCCTAAGGTTTTTTCTGGCCTTATATCAAGGTTTTTTCTAATTTTTAATAGACACATGAATTTTAATGTGTGCAGGCTTGCTATTTTTTAAATCCCACTTGCTAGGGATGATGCCTTTTGGAGGTTTTGTTGCTCTTCTCTCACCCCACACACTCTCTCTTCATCCTATAAATCTAGTTAGTCAAAGTTATCTTTCCTACAATTACTCCTCAAACAAATTGCTAACCTTAGTGGCCTATGCCCTGTTGTCATGGAGCTTGTAAATCTTTACCACCACCTATTCTAAAACCCGACTTCTCAACTACTTTTTTACTCTATACCATTACCAAAACCGAGTTGCTATCCCATTTCTCATTGATACTTTGATTTTTATATAAAAATTCACCAAACTCAATAATATAAAAATAAATAAAATTACATAAACATATTAAAATATTACAAACTCTCGTTAAAATAAAATAAAATATTTTAAAATTCAAATATAATTAATATAAATTCAACAAAAAATCATTAAACTCATTACAATATTCTCGTAGTTTTCGCAGAGAGTAATAATAAAAATCGAATATGAATCGCATAAGCTCTAGCGTTGTCTTAGTGCATCCACTTTCAATATTATATTTATCTTAATCGAATATCATCACAAAGTTAGACATTTTATAAAGAATGTGAGTACAAAATTAAAAGTGTCGGGCATCCACTTTCAATATTATGTTTATTTTTAAAAGAATATCATCACAAAGTTACACATTTTACATTTTCCGAAGAATGTGAGTACAAAATTAATAGTATATGTTATTCACAGTTTACAGACTGAATTTGTCTTCTTGAGTAATTGGAATCCCTTGATAGTGACAAAAATAAAATTATTAAAAACCTCTGCCCATAGACTCTCCGTTGCATCACACTTTGGTTGATATTCCATGAAATGTATAATTATATGGTTTAATAGTCGAATCAATTAGTCAAAGGCATATAGAGAACAAAGGGAGAACTCATGCTGCAAATATCTTTCTAGAATTATAAAATTATTTCTTTATAACAAGCACTTAGTCTACCCTTAAATCTATTCCCAAGATATGATAGTGTTTTTATTTGTTCAAAGACAACTATTAAATAAAATCCTAATAATTAATAAATAGAGGGTTGTGGATTATTATTATTATTATTATTATTATTATTATTATTATTATTATTATTATTATTATTATTATTATTATTATTTGATTAATTTGTTAGTGTTATTTAAATAAGACTATGTTATATAAAATAATTCATTTGTGGTTTCTTATTCAAATTAGGTCTTTGATGCTTTGACGTGACACAAGATAAGTGACTATGAATGTCATCAATTTCATTAAGACACATTGAACATCTTGTTAGTTTCATTACACCTAGTCTGAAACTTGGTTAATAATGGAAAGCCCTATTCACTCGTAGGTTTCTATGATGCGGTAATGTCCAGATATTTCAATAATTGATCTTGTACCTTTGACATTAATGTGGGGTAGCACAATTCAACATAACATGTGGGATGTGTGGCCTTTATAGATTCATATTGTGCCTATTGATTTACTTAAGAATTCTTTGTCTATCATTTTGCCTTGTACGACCTTTTCCAACTCTCACATTCCCTCCTTGTTCCATACTCTAACATGCAACCATTGGATTTTGTTTTCGTTCAAATTCTCTATCCAAATTATTGGGGCCGGCCTCCCACTCATTGTACGAGTGTTGAGCTTCCTATCATGGAGGTTCTTTAGTCCTTCCATTGCATTGTTTCTCCTACAACTTGCAAAAAGTTGAAATTATTGGAAGAAGTCAGAACAAAGAGGGGTTATGTCTACGACAAGGATCTCCAAGCAAAAATGAGAAATTTATTTTGAATATGGAATAAGCCACACTCATGCCACAAAATTTTACAAGACATTAGAAATGTATTAGCATAGCAATTTGTTTGTAGTGCATGTGTTTGTTGGTAAGGAAGTAGAACAACAAGAACTTTAGGCATGTCTAGACAAGTTGGAAAAGCAAGGATCATTTCCCCTCACTCTTTGCAAAAGGTTGGCTAAAAAACATAGTGGGATCTTGGCTTCAGACTCTGTTGCTAGCTCTAGAGACCACCCTATTGAAATCCCAACTAATGCTCCTCTGGGCTCTGCTCCTCTAAAGGCATAATCTTAGGTTTCAATGCATGTTCTTTCATGTTCTCTTTTTTAATACTTGATTTTATGGGTTTGCTAGCATTTGGAGTTCAAGTCGTTTTGGTTTCCATTTTGGCAAACCTCGGCCTTATAAAAACTATGTATATGTCAATCAGTCACTTCTTAATTTGCTCCACCTAGTTTCCCTATGAGTGAGGATTATAAGATTTCATTTTTTTTTACCATACCTATGCTTAAGCTAGGCCTTTTAGATAAGTTTATTTGGGCACTTAGAAGTAGAGTATATTACCATTCCTATTTGTTTTATGTACCTACTTAATTTCTTGTTAATATAATAGAAATATTCCACCACCCACTCCTCGTCCCGGGTAAAAAATAAAATAAACAAATAAATAAAATAAATCATGAATGTTCTCTTAAAGGAGGAGAACTACCACTACTACATTTGGTGGAAATTCCGACACTTGGTTCCGACGCTTTTGACCAAATGTCGGAGATTTCCCCAAATTTTTTCCATCCCGCCTGAACCCGTCGCTATACCGACGTTTATAGAAAAGTGTCGCAATACCGACACTTAGAAAAGTGTCACAATTGCGACGTTTGGAGGAAGACATCGCAATTGCGACACTATGGCCCAAAGCGTCGCTATTGAGACGACTCCAATCGTCGCAAGTGCGACACAATGTCTAGGTGTCGCCATTGCGACGTTTAGGTACCTGTCGCAATAGCGATGCTTTTTCTGTCGTCGGTATAACGACACTTATATGCACGCCACATAAAAATATGAAACTTATATGCGCGCTACATAAAAATTCGAAACTTATAGGCGTGCTACATAAAAATGATTTTATTGTTTCGTATGCGTCGCAATAGCTACATTAACGTCTGATATGACGCGCGCATTCGCCCTCCGCTCTTGCAGAACAACATTTGCCCTCAGCTCTTGCAGAACAACATTTTCCCTCAGCATTCGCGCTCAGATCTTGCAGAAAAACATTTGCCCTCAGCATTCGCCCTCAGCTCTTGCAGAACAGCATTCGCCCTCAGCTCTTGCAAAATGGTAAGTTCTTACTGCAGGCCCTTCCTCCTATAGTAGGGTTGACTCTATTTGGTTTTTTTTGGTCAATTCCATTGGATTGTGTTAGGCTGTAGGGTTCTCTCTAGATGTCAAGAATCAAGATTCAATACCCTCTATTATCTTCATCACCCAATACAAGATTTAAATTCTTCCCAAAGAAACGCTTATTAATTTGGCAGCCATTATTTCTCCCTGCTTTAAAAACCCTACATTTAAATGAAAACAAGCATTGCATTTCAACTACAAAAATCTATTAGTGTTCAAATGTACATGTGTGCTACATTAACGTCTGATATCACGCGCGCATTTGCCTTCCGCTCTTGCAGAACAGCGTTCGCCCTCAGCATTCGCCCTCAGCTCTTGCAGAACATCATTCGCGCTCAGCATTCGCCCTGAGCTCTTGCAGAACAGCATTCGCCCTCAGCATTCGCCCTGAGCTCTTGTAGAACAACATTCGCCCTGGATTCGCCCTCAGCTCTTTCAGAACAGCATTCGCCCTGCATTCGCCCTCAGCTCTTGCAGAACAGCATTTGCCCTCAGCATTCGCCCTCAGCGTTCGCCCTCAGCTCTTGTAGAACAACATTCGCCCTCAGCTCTTGCAAAAATGGTAAGTTCTTACTGCAGGCCCTTCCTCCTATAGTAGGGTTGACTCTATTTGGGTTTTTTTGGTCAATTCCATTGGATTGTGTTAGGCTGTATGGTTCTCTCTAGATGTCAAGAATCAAGATTCAATACCTTCTATTATCTTCATCACCCAATACAAGATTTAAATTTTTCCCAAAGAAACGCTTATTAATTTGGCAGCCATTATTTCTCCCTGCTTTAAAAACCCTACATTTAAATGAAAACAAGCATTTCATTTCAACTACAAAAATCTATTAGTGTTCAAATGTACATGTGTGCATCACTTGTGTAGGGTATTCTTTTTCCACTTTCACATTATCCAAGAATGTGTGCAGTATAGTTCATATTTTTTGTGATTTAGATTATCTTGAAAAAGGAAAGGTAAATTATTTCCCATGTCAAGATTCAATACCTTCTATTATCTTCATCACCCAATACAAGATTTAAATTTTTCCCAAAGAAACGCTTATTAATTTGGCAGCCATTATTTCTCCCTACTTTAAAAACCCTACATTTAAATGAAAACAAGCATTGCATTTCAACTACAAAAATCTATTAGTGTTCAAATGTACATGTGTACATCACTTGTGTAGGGTATTCCTTTTCCACTTTCACATTATCCAAGAATGTGTGCAGTATAGTTCATATTTTTTGTGATTTAGATTGTCTTGAAAAAGGAAAGGTAAATTATTTCCCATGGAAAAAGAAGGTTTTCCCTTTTTTATAGGTTGTTTGGACTTACGTGGAAAAATTTATGGTATGCCTTTCATATTATGTAGTTTAAATTTGAATTAATAGATTATTCTACATGAAAATATAATTACCTATGTGATGTCCTTCATCACTAATTAAAATTATAGGCTTTCAATTTCCTAGACTCTAACTCATCTGATGCTAAATTCTAGGTTCTCATTGGTGGATCACTTTTCCATTGATTTCCTTTCCCTCTGGATCTTGTCATACTTTAAAAGTCATCAATGATACATATATTATTTCAGGTATCCCAAAAGGCTTTATAGTAGAACATATTGTGAATTTTTTTGACACTTGAGGATTCTTTTTAGAACTGCAACGTGGTCTATGCTATCAAGTTATATATCAAGCAACTTGTCCTTAATAACCACACTATGAGGTAGGTTCAACCAGTTTGAACTTGTTGGGACATAGCATATGAAGTTGTGTGATGAGTCCATATCACAAGTCTATTATGGTGACAAAAGTGAAGACACGTAATGATAGTTATTATGTTAACATTACTAGAAACATTTTCGAAATTATCCATGCTATCAAGATGTCAAAATTCTAGGCATTAGGTGTCAATACTTGTAGCTAATAGATAATAATAATAATATAAAAAAATCACAACTTTATTCTTGAAATATGATTGTTACACATTGGTAACCTAGTTCATGAGTTACTATCACCCAAAGATTGCAAAAAAACTTAAAATATAAATTAAACCAACATGAGAATCCAACTAAGGGTTTCTCGACAAAATCATGCCATAACCTGGCATTTTGAAACCCAAATTTGAATCCATCATAAGTAATACAATGCAAACTCAGATAGATTTTCAATGCATGTTTGCATGCTACACTTATTCTCTGTCTAGATATCATTTTTTAAATGGAACCATTAGTCAAGCCCACAGTCCTTTTTATGTGAAAAATTCAGCTCTATTTGAGCTCTTTTTTGCTCCACCACCTCCATAAACCAGTGTTACACGGGGTCTCGCCCCCCCACCTAGGGGTCTAGATTCCTCGCCCCCTCGCGCTCCGAGGTCTTGGGGACTTCTAGGGGATGTTTCCCTCATGCCCCCTCACGCCCCCACACACCCCCTTTCACGCCCCCTCACGCCCCCTCACACCCCCCTTCACGCCCCCTCACGTCCCCTCACCGCCCCTTTTAGTTTATGGTTTCGTGTTAAAAGTTGATGTGCCACTTAGCATATTTGAGAATCCAAGTGATTCTGATTCATATGGTGACATGGTTGATCTTGATATATTCGTGCAGAAGTTGGATGCAGAGACTAGTGGGGCATTAACTTGAGCATTTATGCTCATTTATCATTGTGATGATATCATTTGATATTCATATGTTATGTTTTATGTTTTATGTTTCAGACATAACTTATTTGCGTTTAAGTTTTATGTTTCAGACTTGAGTTGTAAACTTCAGTTTAAACTCTATTTTGAATCTTGATATAATATGTCATATGATATATTAAACTTTATTTTCATTGTACATTGTTAGTAGTTACATTAATTATTATATAGTTACAAACTTACAAACTTACATGCATGATTGTATGATGTATGTTTTAACTTTTAACTTTTAAATTTGTTTCAATTATATGATTCATCATTCATCGATTTGTAATTTTATCATTTATGATTTACCTTTCATGATGCAAGTGTATGATGACTGTATATACATTCCTTGCAAAAATATAGTTACATTTAAATATTAAATTTTATAATTTTTATGACCCCGACGTCCCCCCACGTTTCCTGAAAATTGGTAGGGAGCTTTTGCATAGGCCGCTCCCGCGCTCCCTCGCCCCTCGCTCCCACCTCCAGGGGACTTGGTGGAACATTGCCATAAACATATGCAAACATATATCATGATCTTGGAATTCCATTACATATGTATGTGCCAATGTTCCATAATCATGCCCCATCATCAATTTAAGAAATTTCCATTGAATATCAAATTATGGAGGGGGAGAACTTTTTGCTGCAACATTTGGCTCAAAATCAGGGACCATCTCCGTATGAGGTGAATGAGAACTATAGATATTTGAAGAAGTAGATTAGTGCCTTTTCCTCTGGCCATGGAGTCATATATAGTCATCCATCACAAAAATTTGTCTTTGTTCATTGTCACCTTGAAAGTTGCAAAAATTCATGCCCTAATTGAAACGACACTAAATTTGAAAGATATAATAAAAATGCAAGCTAGAAGTGCCCTATTAATACAAAGGGAAAACCTTCCTACCTACCCTAACCGAGATAAATTTTGATTGAATAGGAAACATGATATTTCCTATGGAGTTGATCCAACAACTTGTTAAATGTATGGGACTAAATCATGCATTTGATTTCCAGGGAAACATGTGCATGAAGAGAAAAAGTGTAGAATTAATGGAAAATCCATACATGCCACTTATAAAAACTACACCGAAAGGTCAAAAAAGACTTAAGGCCTTAACTTAATTTGAATCCAAAAATGACAAAACAGGATTAGTGAAAACACGAGAGTGGTGTGGGTGAACAACATAAATAAAAAGTGAAGATACCTTTCCCAAGATGCCTTTGTCACCGTTGTATGAAAACATGTTTTCCTTTCCCTTTATACATGCAAGTGAATGCATTATAGGTATGGTGTTTTCCCAGAGTAGGAGAAGCCTACTTAAATATATCATTCGTGGAGTGAATGTTTAGGTGCCTTAATGTGCAATGACATGTTTCCAGGACTGAATTCAATGCAAGGCATATTTGAAACTCTAACTCTGTCTTCCGGTGTCTTATTAGAAATTATTTCAGTTTTCATTTTGTGTTTTCAAGTTAGATATCGTTTTCAAGTTTTTACATTTATAATTTTATTGCAATGTGGCAGACTGATCAGAGCAGTGCAGGAACAACCCCGAGACGGGATGATCGCGGAAAGAGGCCAATGGAAGAACATGTAAAGTGCCAGCATTGCTCTATCTTCAGGTATTTTAGTTATTTACATAATTGAAATAATATTAATTTTGTTCAAATATGCAGACACCTAGCCATGGTACGCCTGATGATTCCCTCTTTGAGGAAGAGCTTTCTTCATCCCTATCTCTAGTGTTCTTGTTGCAAAAAAAGGCACGAGATGCAAGGTCGGAATTTAATGCTTTGATAGATGCGCCTCAAACACCTGAAATAGAAGAGAGGATACAACATCTTATGAGGCAGCTAAATAGATATCAGGTAATAATAAAAATTCAAAAGGATATTTTTTTTGTTCTGCATGAGATGAATTGTGATAGTTTGATTTTTAATTTTTACATTGACTAAACTAACAAAAATTTCTTTTGTATGTAGTGTTTTCTGGCACTTGTTGAATCTGGTGTTGGTGGTAGTGGGACACAAGGGCAATATATTGCCCAACAACCCTCTCGTACACCTTCTACTCCTTTAGGTGCCAGCCAAGAAACACACCCTGCCCAAGCAGACACCCAACCAACCGCTGAATGTGTTGGCAATGATGAGGTTGATATGGCCAACTACATTATTGCGTTTCCTGGAGCTACACGTGTCAGCTCCACAGGGACCATTAATGGCACGTTGTTGGTGAATGATGAGGGTGTCCCTATAAAGCATGTACAACTCCCAGGTAAATTTTAATATTTTAACTATTTCATCTACTTTATCTAAAACATATTTATCATGATTTTTATTTTTAAATTAATGATAATATCTTCTTTTTCTTTTGGTTTTATTCTGTGTAGGAAACAATGAGTTCTACAGGATTCTGGAGAGCCATGCGCTGGTAATTTTTGGCCCAACCATACGTACAGGGTGGAATTCCCAGAATTCCAACCTGAAAAAAGAACTTCTAGATTATCTAGAAGCCCTTTTTGGGGTCGGCACATTTGACAGAACAGCGGTGGCTCAGGTAGCCGGCAAATATTTGAAATATACCAGGGACACATATAGGACGCAATTGCAATTTAACCCTAGATATGAGCGTCCTCTTGCAGTTTCAGAGAGTGAGTGGAGAGCACTCATCCATGATGGAAAAGAGAAAAGGGCAAAGAAAGAAGGAAAAATGCCAACTGGACCCGCAAGGTAAATTACAACTTTAATTCAATAGCTTTAATTTTCTTTATGTCTAAAATAAAAGTGTGCTACGTCATATCTGACTTCAATCTTTTGATGCTAGGTTGCCCGACACCTCAAAGGCAACCAAAGCTAGGATAGAGAAAAAGGGCCATCACAAGCTCGGCCAGGGTGGCTACTTGAAATTAGCTGCAAGAATTGTAATTAAGTAGCTAAACATCTTATAATTAATTGTATCGCCTTCCAACGTTTTTGTAATTCTATCAGATATGATTAAAAATACACAATCATATGTAATGTAGGGTGATGACTTCGGAACAGAAACTACAAAGGAAGATAAAAATATCGCTTTCCGTTTTGGCTATCAAGCTGTAGTTGAACGTCGCAGAAGCTTGGGGCAGGTCCCAAGATCTAGAATGCCTGATAAGGTAAAACATTAACCTTTCAATATTTTTGTTTTCGTCCATAAATTTAATGTCTAACAACTTTGTTTAAATCAGGGGAGCAACACTACCGACGAGGCAAATAACCCGGTTTTAGAGCCAGATGTAGATGATCCTCTCGTGCAACCTGATCATTGTAGTGGGGACCAGGCCGACAATGCTGCTATCAGTGAGGGCCGTGACGGTAATTAATTTCCACTTATAATTTTTTCTAATTATACCTTGATGGTTGTCCTTATAGCGTTTTTTGTTTAAATGACAGAGAATGTTTCCCTTGAGGATCTTACCACCAGAGAGGAAGACAGGGCAACAGTCCCAACGGCGACAACTGGTGCACCAGGTAAATAATCTCATTGCAATTTTTTTTATTAATATTACCGAACTAGTTCAATGATATTTAAAAACCGACAATTAAAATTTAATATTATCTGTTTTTGTAGGCGATGCCCCGTCACTGGATGAGACCAGACATCGTGACTACGCAACTAGGTCAGCGGCGACAACTGGTGCACCAGGTAAATAATCTCATTGCAATTTTTTTTATTAATATTACCGAACTAGTTCAATGATATTTAAAAACTGACAATTAAATTTAATATTATCTGTTTTTGTAGGCGATGCCCCATCACTGGATGAGACCAGACATCGTGACTACACAACTAGGTCAGCGGCGACAACTGGTGCACCAGGTAAATAATCTCATTGCAATTTTTTTTATTAATATTACCGAAATAGTTCAATGATATTTAAAAACTGACAATTAAAATTTAATATTATCTGTTTTTGTAGGCGATGCCCCGTCACTGGATGAGCCCAGACATCGTGAATACGCAACTAGGTCAGCAGTGCGGGTTGAAAGGCACGAAACAGGAGCAGAGCACGATGATATTGATGATGTAATTAGGAGTTTTAAAAATAGGAAGAAGAAAAAGAAAATTTGACAATGTAAAATATTGTATTATTATAAGACAAACGTTACCATACTTGGAACGTTTTTTGCGTTATATAAAAACTCATTTATCATACTATTTTTATGTCAAGCATTAATTGCAATGTTTCCTTGCGTACTTTTTGTTGAATTGTTTTTTTATTAGTTATTGAATATTTTTTTATGCTCATGAAAGTAAAAAATGAAATATAGATTGGGTATTGGGGAATTGAGAGTGATGTGAGCAGGGGGGGAGGGGCCATAAGAGCTTTTACATTCATGTGGTTGGCCCCGTTTAGTAGAGAATAATTTATTGGATCAATTTAATCTTGGAGCAAACCTCCCTCGATCCAACGTAGCAACAAAAAAGTCACTGTTGACTTAGTTGCTACTCTTTCAGATCGTGGGAGGCTTGTTCCAAGTTCATGCGACTCCAATAAATTGTTCTTGAAACGAAGAGGAGCTTATTCAGGTATGTTTTGACATTTTCAACATATGTTCTAAAATTATCATAAAAATGCATCTTAGAGTAAAAAATACTACATCAATTACTTGTATTTATTGTATAGATAATGATGGATTTTGATTGACTTGGCAGTGCAGGTACAAATACTCTTGCATCATGAGCAATACAACTTGTCAACCAGGGTCATGTCCAGGATATTTTTGCTTGTGCGCTTGACCAGGTTCGTAATGTCACATTTTGTAAGTTCCTTTACAGTTCATAATTCAATATTAAGCTTGTTCACGATTATTATCTAGGTTTTTTGTATGTGTTTTTTCATCTATTCGATTGTAAGCAACTATGCATGTTTCCTGTTGTTCACTATGATTTCTCCCATTACCACTCCCAGGATGAATCCGACTTTATTGTTACATAGGTTACTTTATTGTTACCATGATTTCTCCATTTACGATTTCATAGGTTACATCATGTAAAGTTGTCAATCTCAGGTTGGTGATGAGCTTTAGTTCTCCAGATTTGGGGCTTTTCTGATATTTTCTCCCTCATGTCATTCCTGCATCACCTCGTTGTTTGAGCATGCCAATTGTCTACTACTTGTACCAATTGGCACATGTCAATCTCTGAGTGGTGCCACATTTCACCTATTTTCAGTGAGAGTTTAGGGTTTCTCTAACATAGCTTCAGAAATCCGATTCAGTGCCTGCTTGAATATTGTCACATAATACTCATGGTTTGGATTGATGAGCATGTTCTGAATGGTTGGCTGATTCATAAGAACCACCCATATAGTCATCTTGAGATATTTCAGAAGGTTTCTCGGGTTTCCTTTTTCACCGTTTCTAGTGGGTGGGATGGTGTGGGGTGATCCATCAATACCGGTGCTCTTGTAGTAGGGAATTTGTTTTTGGGGATATAAAGGAGCATTTGATGTAGATATCCCATTGGATGCATTCATAGATGGGCACTAGAGGTCAAGAATTTAAATTAAAAATATGCAACCTCTAGCATGGCAACCTGAAGGCCGCGAGAGACACTGGTTAAAGATTGTTTTGTGCTGGCCTTAATATAGTCATGATTTCTTTCTATTATCTTAATGCAAATATATAGTCCGATCTCATTAAAATGAGGATTTTGGTTGTATTTCTCTTTGGTTGTTTCTCTCTTAATGCTCCAGAAGTTTCCAAAAGTTGCGATAGTTGTTTAGTTTGCCTGTTACAACTTAAAAGTGGTTTTTAGCAATGGGAGTCATGTTTTTTAAGGTTCATACTAATATGAAGATATTTTAATTCTATATTCAGGATAAGAGAAGATGGCCTCTTCTTTGGGCAGTATGACAACAATTTCCACATCTACCTCATTGGGTAACAATGGAAAGGGGAAGAATTTGGGTGCAATGTTTGATAATTATGGCAGACAATTGTCTTCTCTTTCAGTTTTTTCACCCATTTCCTTTAATCGCTCAAGCAGAAGAGGGACTCTAAGATTACGTGACAGAGATAAGGTAGTTAATACAAGAGCTATGGAAAAGGAGTTGTACTTCAACAAGGATGGCTCAGTGACAAAAAAATTGCAGGTCAGAGAAAAAATTATGTTTAAAGGAAGGTCACCTGCACGTGAAACTTCACCGCGGTGGATCTTTCCTTGTCCACTTATATTCGATTTTAATGTGTTATTTTAATTTTTCATGGAGGGTTGTTTTGGCATATGGTCTGGCATTCAATTGCACACTTACCGAAAGCATTGTCAATTTGTCTTGCAAGCGGTGTGAACAAACTTGTTGATCTTGTTGGAGTCACCCTTAGGGCGAAGGGAAAAATGTTGTCTTGGAGAGCAAGCATGGTTCTCCGAAAATAGTTAATGATGGTGTGACAGTAGCTAAGGAGGTAATTTGTAGATGTGTGCTTTGGTTTTATTTTTAACATTGTATTAGTTCCCCCTCTTAAATGTCTTAGATTTGGTAGCATAATTTGAAAACTCAAAGGTGAAAGGAAACATATTTGTTACCCAGTGGTCTACTTGGCCTATGGACTAGCCACATTAGAGTAATGCATAAATATTTTCACAACAATAAAAGGAAAGGGTTATGGCTGAGTCAAATTTTATTGTTATTGACAGTGTAATGAAATGTATCTCAATACTATGGTTTTGGCCTTTTTATTGGTTGAATTAGAGGACCCAGTTGAAAATATTGGGGCCAAGTTGGTAAGGCAAGCTGTGGCAAAGACAAATGATTTAGTTGGGGATGGAACCACAACATCTGTTGTTCTTGCACATGTTGGAATATTGAAAAATTCCAGAACAATGAATGGAGAATAAATCTCCCTTCCTCTAACACAGAGAAAATAAAAATTTCTTTGACAGGAGACAGAGTTTCAATACTTTGAAAAAAAAATTCGATTCCCTTCAATAACTCAAAAAAACTATTACACTACTTCCTCACTGAGAGGGATTACAAAATTATGACTGCTACAAAACGCAGTGCATAAAACCAACTCACTGTCTGTTCAAAACAAACATACTCTCTCTCTAAAAAACTCTGCTGTGTTTTTCCCTTTCGCACTGCTGTGCATACACACTTAAAAGTTACACTCAGTTTTTCACTTTTTACACACTGCTATGTAATAAAAAATTTACGTACTGTCTATAAAAAAAACTACCAAGCTTTTTCGACCTTTTTATTTTTATATGCCGGAACATATAAAACATATTATAATAAACCCTCTTTAAAAAAAAAAAAAATTAAAACTAAATTCTATGGCCCACCTTTCATTTCGCATATGATATATATATAACATATGTATATATTAAACTATCAAAACATTAAAGAACCCTTTCCATCGGACTTCAAAAGTCTAAATAGATTGAATTTCAAACCAAATTCGCGTTCCAAAATGGGATGCTGACGTCTGCCTAATTTTAACTCGAATTTTCAATCCAATGTGCCCTATAAAAAATTCGGGTCCGGTTTTCAGGTTTTCAGATTCCCTTCAATTTCATGCGATCCAATATTAATGCTCCACGTGTCCTCCTTTTGAATTTACAAAACTATTGGGTAAATTTCTGGTTGGTGAATTGTGTTAATGCTAGTTGTTGTGTTTAAATACAATCCTGTACAGAAATATGGTTGCGGCCGTCTACAAAAAAAACTTGCAGGAATTTTAAATGCTGAATTAAATTTCTGGATGGCATGCAAGCAACCTCCAAAAAAAATGTTGTTGCTGCATCCGTCCTTCTGCTGCAGCAGTTGAAGTTAAAATTCAACAGCACAGGGTTTAATAAGTGAGGGTGTAAAGGTAACTTTTTGTCGATAGTACCGGATTAAGATCATCTATTCATTTTTGTAGGGTCTTATGGTGTTTGGTTTTTTAGTTTTGGGTTGGGCTTATTGAGTCTAAGATAGTTTTTGAGTGAAAAAATTGCTATCAAGTATTAAAAAAATTTGGTTCTTTTGTCAAAATTTATGAGCTTGTTAGGAAATACAAAACTGACAATGGTTATATCTTAAATTTGTGGAAAATAATTTGAAATGAAACCTTTTTGTTTAGGTTGTTGCAGCAGGTGCAAACCCCATTCAAATTACTAGGGGCATTGACAAGACAATAAAGGCCCTTGTTTCTGAACTCAAAATTTTGTCAAAGGAGGTAAACGCTTGCCTTTTGAGTAGGCTGGTTTTCCTTTTTGCTGATGGTTTGGTGTATCTAATTGAATTAGTTGCCTAAGGTATTTTTGGTTGCAAAATCCTTTTCATTTTTCATATAGTATTGGCCTTGTGGAATACATTTGATTGTGTGTTCTTGTTAGATCTACAACATTTGTAGTTGTTTAGTCTTATGGCCGAGGTGCACTTTTATTATGGAAATACTTGATGCAATATTGTCATTTAATCCTTACTGCGTGGTAGCATGTTGAGAAGTTTTTTGTGAAACATTTGGTATTCAAAATGACACTTGATCCTATACAGCATCATGCACTTGACTTCAAAATTCATATTCAAAGTGTGCCAGACAATTCTTGCAAAATTTTCAAATATTTATGTTGTTTTAAACCATTATCTTTTTCATGTATTGGATGCTGAAAATGTGAAAAAGACTTTGGTATGAAACCAACTGGTGAATAATTTCCAGCAAAACAACCACTTCCAAGACATGATTTAGAAGTAGAAAAAATGTGCTTATGAAGCATAGAAAGATATCCTTGATGCATTGTCAATGTTTGGCTAGGGTTATTTTTGGAGAAAATAACTCCTTATTCCTAGAATAGTGATCTTCAATACAAGTAAATGCCAGAGAAGAGAGATCATCGTGTGACACAAAAAAACTGAAATTGGACCCCTAAGGAGAGCTGGTGTGTCTACAATCGCTCTGTCAACATTTTCCCTTGGTTTACCCCGTTCTTTTCCTCCAGCCCGAGTCTTAATTAACTTCTTCTTTCTTCGGGTTTATTTATCAAATTCGTAGAATTTGATAAATAAATACTATCCACAATGGTTGGACTTTAATTTATATTCCCGACTTTATATTATCTCCAATCCTTATAACTAATGTTTAACTTTCAACACTTTGTATTTATACTCCACGTTTCTTTTTAAATAAATAACTTGTAATGAACTTTCGGCTCTATATTTCACCACCCAGCCTTACAACAATCACGCTCCAGACTTATGCTAATTATCCTCCAATCGTTTAATTAAAAAATTTCATTATACTCCGGCCCCACCTATATATATCAATAACCAATCAAACACTCGTATCGTACCTGGCTATCCTCTGCACACCTTAGTTAACCTCCGGGCAAGTTCAACGTGCGACCACCGTCCGATGGCCCTTCTCCAAATCAACGACTCTTGGCAATTTTGCTCGGCTTCCAACGTCGGGCTTTAACGTGCGATGGCGTGGGTTAAACGGTTGTTTTCCGGGGTCACTTCACCACGTGTCGCATTCCCTATGGAATCGCTCGCGAATAGGAAATACCGCCTACTCCGCAAAAGCGGTGCGATATGGGCAACCCGCTTTTGTGATTCCGCTCGTGGTTTTGGTAGAGGGCTTGACCACGGGTGCAAGTCTGGTTCCGCTATCCTTTTGTTTGTTAACTCATGTCCAATCCTCGGGTCAGGTTCCGAAAGAACAACAATTTTGTCTCTTTATTAAGCGGGATTTTTATATTTGAACAGTTTTCACGACCTCGGTTCTCTACACAGACCTCGCCTTCGGGTGGGGTGAGTTCACAGGGTTATCCAACAATTTACGGGAATTCAAAGACAGAAGAATGGAATTATCAGTACCCAATCGCCTCACAGTTAAAAAATTCTTCAAAATTAGCAGTTCGAGATAATTCAATGGCAACTAAGCTTGGAAATCATTTAACTGGAAACAATTGTTCACACACAGAGGTTTATTGCAGAAATCCCCTCTCTACTCTCCTCTTCCCTCTCTATTTTTATTCATCCGAGGAATTACAATTTATATACATAACATATGGCTCTTTGGTTCCTCTGAGAGGACCGTTCTAGAAATCAAAAGGTCTAATTATAATAATTCAACTAATTGAAACTGTTCGACTCCTACAACTCTAACTAGTCTAAGTAATACAGTCAACTGAGGTATTGACACCTAGCTGTTACAACTCAAATGTTTTCGAACCCTCCTAGCCACAACATGTGGACAAAACCTCCTACATTGCTGGCTAGTGCCTAATGCCCCTGCATCATCGTGTGACATAAACCTATTAACAAAAGTGAATTCCTTGAATTTCACCCAATATTTTCTTTGAATTCCTTGCTTTTAAAAGCCAATGATATCCCTTATTGTGTTAATGTTATGGAAATTCCTTGTCCTAGTGCCTCACACTCTACTATGAATGTTTTACCAAAAGTAGGTGCAACCGATGTTGGTGTAGAAGACATGGCATCCATTGAAAGAGAGGATGCCAAAGTAGCCTCATCATTCCATATAAATGATATTTTCTTCAAGAGATATGTGAGTGGACTTGAAATGCATGCATAATTCTTAACAAATGATCAATAATATCATGTAAGTCTAAAAAATCTTCTAAGAACCTTGATTTTCTTAGGAATAGGTCATTTTGTAATAGCTTGCATCTTTCGAGGCTCCAACTTCACTCCTTCCTTTAAAACAATATGAACCAAATACTCGAATTCTTATTTCCCAAAAGCACATTTGGATATTTTTACATAAAAACGATTGTTCTCAATAATTTATATAACTTTTCCACATGTTTAGTGTGGTATTCCCATGATTTATTATAAATATGTGTATTATCAAAGAAAACCAACACAAATTTTATAAGATGGGATCAAACAAAATTGTTCTTAAGTCGAGCCCGCCGGACTTCAAACGACGATAAACCATAATTCAAACCAAATTTGCGTTCCAAAATAGCCTGCTGACGTCGGCCAATTTTGTGACGCAAAAACCAAATGAATTCCGCCTTAATCTTTTTCGGGTCCGAAGTTGGGCTGGCGTATGGAGGGAGAGTTGGCGTATGGAGGGAGAGCTGTGACGCGAATTTGTGACGCGAATTTCTTATCAAATTCGCCCTAATATTTTTCGGGTTCGGATTTCCACTGCGCGAGCGGCCCAAACAAAGATCCGCTCCAATCAATTTCTGCCACGTGTCCTCAATAAAAACTTGCCCTGCTCCCGGCTGCGGGTGCATTCGATGGCGTTTAAGGCGATGGGATATGGATATGGCGATTTCATATCAATCGCATTAACATTTAACACTGTTCAATTAAGTTTTCACATCAAATCCGCATTAATTAATTTTTGTAGAGAAGCTTCACATCGGCCTCCAGCTGAAAAAAGACGCTCCAATATGATCCGCCTTTCCCGCTCTCATTATTAATGACTGGGAGATTAATAATTATGATGAGCGTCCTTTGATTGCATTGCGCGGGGGGTCTATAGAAATGGCTTTGCTGTATGGTTTTTCGTGATGAGTCATTGTTGGATTGTTCTCTCCGCTAACTCGTGACGATAAGGAGAAGTGGCCGCTTGAACCGTCGCTTCAGACTCAAAGATATCCGTACTTCTCTCGGTTCTGTCTTTGTCTGTCTTCCTCTGTTAATTGGAATTCTGCTTCTTCATCTCCTCTTGTGCCCACTGCGCCTGAGATTGCACCCATGCCTTGTGTGCGTCATAGGATGTGTTGCCACAGGGGGAGCACTAGAGGTCAACCCCTGCGCGCTCCCTCCAGCCCCTCAATAGAGTCGACTTCCAGCCAGTCCAATGATTATCACGCAGGTCGATATCCAAATACTAGGAGTGGGCGGGGTCGGCTTGTAGGATCTGGCCATCGTATGGATTCCCCTGCTCCTGGCTTCCCCACCTCTAGTTCACCTTCTCCCACGATGCGCACTGTGCAATTTTCCTTTAATTTTCTCTCAACCGCCCGCGAATCACAACTGTAGTCACTGTGGTCTTCCGCGAGGAGGCCCAAACGGAGAAGAATGCACCCGTCCGGTGGGTCTGAGCTCGGAAAAAGCCGGCCAGCATTCGGGCCTTCAGGAGGGGAGCCGTGGCATGCATGTGGAGGTAGCACCTAGCGATCCCGGACCTTCCGAAGGATGGTGCCGAATCGTGGAGGAACCAGCGGAGGATTAGTTTGGTTAATTTGTTTTTCTTGCTTAGCAGGCCCAGTTAATTGGGCTGCTTTTAGTTTATTTTACTGTGCTGGACCTTTAAGTAATATTTTTGAATTCTGTAAATTAAACGTTCAAGACTGGTTTCCCCGTATGAGGGTAGTCTTCTTAATTTTTTTATTTTTTGATGACAAATTTGCCATGAGTCTGGCCAGGCAAT